>CM069432.1:124400254-125000254 GCA_035610365.1 Aquatica leii
TGAAAAAAAAGTAAATATTTACGATTTTCTTACCTTAGACTACATACTGTGCCCAAGATACAGTTGAACCGATTGGGAATCTTAAAATTAATAATAGTTTACATGTGATTTACAGGCAAAATGTTCACCTGAAAGAAAAGAATTGTTAATATCTGATCTCTTGTTAGCAAACCAAAATCTGTCTGTGCAGATCAAAAATTAGTTCAAGATTTAGTTGCAAACCGCAAATTAACGTCATCGCAACCTGCTGAATAACGTAATACTTAAGTCTATATTAATTGATTATTCTCCTTCCTAATACTTAAGAAAATATTAAATATCCTTGAGAAAAAAGAATTGTTAGAAGTCGGTTTACGTATATATAAAGCTCGTAAGAAACCATGACTTTTAATAAATCGACAAACTAGACATTCCATAATTAGACCGATTTTCTTTAATCCCGTAAAACTACCATCGTGTAAGAATAATCTATTCTGAAAAAATAAACTAAGAATAATCAAATCAAATTATATTAAACATCTACATTAATTTGACGCACATTAAATTAATTTTTTTTAACACGTTTATGACACATTGTTTAAATATGTTGGTTTTTACGTTTTTATCAGCATAAATCTTTTAGTCTCGAGACTAAAAAGCTAATTTCCAAAGCGCTGCAAGTTTAAAAACGCCAGAAAATAGTCTCTCAACAAAAAAAATATAGATTTTTTTATTCGGTGTAATCTTTTTAAAATATTTTCATGTATTATTGTAATATAATACCACTTCAAGGAATCATATCATACTATTTTAATAAGCACAGTATTTAATTTGTACCACAAAGTTGAAGCCCTTTTACGGGTTATTTATGAAATAGCCAAAAATATGATCATAAAATATTAAAGCTGTCTGCATTTTAACTCAATCCCACTAAATTAATGTAAACCGATTGTTAAAAACAGTATAATAAATATATTATCAAGAATAATTCCCAATTCAATAATGTTAAAAGATTATATTTAACTTTTACACAATATAATTTCATAAGATCGTATTCATATAAAATCACAAGAAATTCGTATATAGGGTTGTAATTAATAAGATAATTTAAAAACCCTTAGAAACAGTCGCTACGCCATTGAGTTGAGAAATATGAAATCACAATCTTATACTTAATTTAATTCCAAGTTTATTGATCATTAAAAAATATAAAACAAATGGTTGTAAAAGTTTGTCTTAAAAATAAAAAAAAAATTCAGTAGAATTATAATAAAATAAACAAGAAAATTGGCGAGCACCTATTTTAAAAGTTAATATCTTTTATAAATTTAGACCATACATCACAATTTTCTCAATTTTTTGAAAATGTTAGTAACCAGGTCAATAACAAAGCGCCAGTGAGCTTATTGAAATGACAAACAATGCCCCTAATTGTAAATAAAATAGGCCATTCCTTCTTAATCATCTTTACTGTAGATTCAATGTTGTTAAAAAACTTTCTTTGTTCGGGATAAGTATCTTCCATTAACTTATAAAAATCTAATTCATTAATATTCGTTGGTAATAAATTCTCCTTTTCGCCGTCAGCTACTGAAGGATATATTTGAATTTTTAGTGGCCCATTAGAACACCCATAAAGTTAAACTTTTTCTTCAATCTAGGAGCACCAAAGGTTCATTATCATTTGTTCTTTTATGAAGCCTTCTGAAGTAGGACGCTTATACAACTTGCAGAAAATTGTCAATGAACCATCGCTAAAAGGTATTGCATCATCGTCAGTGTCGCTAAACATTTTTGGGTGTTTTTGTACAATTTTAGAAGCAATAGTCCTTAGTACGTTTGAAGAAATTAATTCTTTGATTTGCTGCAAATCATTCACAATGAAATACACAATGTCTGTAACAACAGATGTACTTGATTTTCAGTTAATGTAACATGTCTTTTAGCATTTTTTGCAAAGCAATTTTATAATTGGCCCACAAGTACTCTACATTGCAATCTAAATTTATTATTTCTAAATTCATTTTTGATGCAGGTTGTAACAAAATTGCTGAACTATAAACGGCCAACTAATTCTAATGTCGTCTCCTGGCCTCTATCCACGACTAGCAAACATCGGGAGTGGGGTGAGTACCGATTTCCGATTAAATAAAATAAAATTAATTAAATGTCCGGGAAGCGCCACTGGGTTAAACAACCGACCACGGAGAAGGCTAGGATGAACCCAAAACTCCTATCGACATTAGACAATGGCAAAGGAAAAAAAAGTAAAAAACAAAAATAACGATGGAAGCAGATTTTCAAGTTTTTAATAAAACTACCCTGTATTAAATATCGTTTACTAAGTTATACTGCACAAAGAATAATAAATTATGAACCTTCTGTTTAAAAAAAAAAAGATTTACCCTGCACTTTGTATAAATTATAATTGTATAGGTTTCGCCCACTATAAAAAACACGCGTTAACCCTTCTTTACTTAAGGTTATGAAAGTTATGATTATGCGTTGTGCTGAGTGGTTTTATAAGTTTTTTTTATGGTTTTTGTTTGCGTTATCTCGAGGTAAAACGGCTGTAAGAGTACCTAAGTGATTTCGAGATCAGCACTACGATCTCCCCTAAAAGATGCCCCTAACTGAAAAGATCGTTCCCCCTATTCGACAGCGAGCAATTGGCTTCTATCGTACGTAACCTTAAACTTGTACAATCCCGAGTACGAAACTATTTCTTACAGGTCCTTGTGATCTTTGCTGCCCCACGTGAACAAAACCGGTGTCTGAGTACCATCTACGTTTAGTACAAGACAATAACCATTTATTCCAAGTTTTTGAAATGCTAAAAATTATCGATAAAGTATAGTATTGTTTTGCTTTTAAAATAAACTGCGTGTATACATAAGGCTCGTCGATCATGACCAACGCTGTCTTAACTTGGTTACAAGATCACATTTTAAAGATATGATAAGTAATTTTTAAAGCACCTACGTAATAGCTAACAGAAACACCAACCAAATGAAGTTTACAAATTTTCTACGTTTTGAGTTTATATGTACCATTTACAAGAAAAGATTTTGGTACAATATTTGAAAAAACAGTGCAAGTGATCGCAGTAAGATTTGAGATGAATACTTATAAATTGCAAGTATTCTTATGATTGTATTTATAACATTTTATATCCATATACATAATGTGATACCTTAATTTATATCACCACTATTAATAAAAAAACGGAAGGTGAAAAATGTTTTGGATTAATATTTTGTATATCACCAAATGTTACTACTTTGTCACTATAAGTTGTTTCTTCAGATGAAAACATAGCTTGTAATGGTTGACACTTTTCGAATAGTGAAAAGAAAACATTCTTGTAGTTAGTCGCGTGACCAATTACATTAAAAAAAATGGGGTTTACTCTCAAATCTTAACGTCCATAGATGCCTTAAAAAACCAAATTGATAAATCAAGTACGGATAATACAAAATATAATGGTGTTTAGGCTTCAAAGTTTTTGATATATATTTTTTGACGTTCATCAATGTACTACATTAATGCTGATGCCTCCCAAAAAAGCAAAACGGCAGTCCAGTAGTTCACTCTGGTAGCATTTGCACAATTGCATTGACATTGTTTTAACCCCAATGTCCTTTACGTTGTGGTTTTATCCCGCAGTTTTATACGAAGCTATTTTAAATTACGCCTGTGTAAAATCGACTTACAACGTTTACCACCTTTATAGCTATTTATAGTTTACAATTACAATAAACTAATCATATTTTTAAATAAGCTACTCGAGATTTGGGAAGTTTGAAACTTAATAGAATAAGGGCAATATTTTCTAAGAAGTAACATAAAATTCCAAATTTGATTATTTGCAAGATTTGTGTTATCTCTGTGTGTAAACGGCAAAGTGGTTAAAGTCCATATGTTTTTGAGAAGCCCTGCAGGAAGCCTAAGGGAGTTATTGAGTACAGATAAATAGTTTTCTTTTCAGGTTTTTCATTTTTTTTTCAGGTTTCATTTTCACGTAAAGAGTTTCTTCTCATGAATAAATTTAAGATTTTGAAAACAAAAGTTTTCAAATGTTATTGCTTTATTTTTCATGAGCTTATTAGAGGCACCATCAAATCATGTGGTACGATTCCTTCAAAAAGATCATGTGCAATACACGAGGAAAGACCTATATTACAAACATAAAAGAAATACATATGTTAGTTAAGCATGACTAGCTTTTTACTCCATACGATTCCTTAGTTGCTATTTCTACGTCCGTTTAATAAGATGCTTTAGATCTAAGAGAAGTAATCATTTTTATTTGTCGGTAGGTCCTTACTTAACGTTTGTAAATTAACCGTATTGACTAAAATACCCTAATAAATTAAAATTCTCCAATAATCCACTAATTTGATGGCTTCCAAAATTATCGCCAGCAGCTGCAATTATTGATCCTTTCATATTTATTAAACAACCGTTGATTTGCACAAAAATTCCATTGATTCTCAAAATTCAGATCATTAATAAATGGCTATAAAAGTTTTGCAAAACCAAACTTTTTTATGTCTCTTTTGTAAACCAAACTGACTCATTCAATATGATCAACTTGACAGATATATGCCAATAACTTTATGCTTTGTTCTTACGAACTCTAAAGGGTTACAAATCTTAAAAGCATCTTGATAGCATTGATTAGTTTTATAGCATATAGATTTTCTAAAAGAAAATTATTTTTAACATTGCATAACCCATCACTAATGTCAGAAAAAGTGTTATTGATAAGACTTTGATTAGCAAAGTATTGGTTGCAAAAATGTTTATCTTGAAATAACATTTTTAATGTTTTTAGTATTGGTATTAGTGTTTTCTGAGAATGTGGTTTTTGAATTGTGCGTACGAATTACATACGATGTTACAATTTTTTGTAAACATTTAAATTGAACACGAAGAACGAAGAAGAGAATTTTAAATAGACTTGATATTTTTCAATCAATTTTGTGATAATTTGACCAATTCCACAAACGATAAATACTTACCTAAATGTGTTTCTTTTCCTGGAAATTTTGTAACAATCGTAATACAAACAGCACAATAATAACGAAATTACTGTTAACTTATAACTTAAACACGCACGCGCATAAAAAAATTACATATTGCTTGCAAAATTACTAATAAATTATGTTTTCACAAACTAATAAGTAATTTTTCAAATAACATGTAAATTAGATTTATTAATGTAGATTTAAATCTATAATGTATTATGTAAATGACCAGACGTGTGTATTTTCATAGTAAGTGTGCGAATTCACAAAAGAAAATGAGAATAAGTTTAATAAAAAGAATTTGACTAATTACTCTGTAAAATTTTATTTACATGTTCAATAGTGTGTACAAAACATATTAATCGTTGTACATTTATTATAATTTTACTTCTAGTTTTTTCAGTGTAATATTGCGTAAATTTAAAGGAATGTATACATAATTATGTTAATTAAAGAAAACTAAAATAAACGATATTACATCATAATTACTTCTATCCGATTTTGTAAGTATGCAACGCAACGAAAATCCACTAGTTCAAGACAATGAAATAAGATTCCTATGGATTAAAGAAAGACAAATGTTGAATTTATTGAAATGAAACCCTTATCTGACTATGGATAATTAGCTTCAAGAAGTATCTTCTCAATTTACTTACTTTTGCATCCTATTCGTTTAAATGCAAAATAAAAATGTCTTCATTCTTTAGTTTTAACCTCAACTTGATTTGATTACATCTATTTCTTGCCAGTAGCCGTTTTGTTAGTAGATTACATTTTAGTTCTAATTATCAATTTATTCTATTACAAAAAATTAAGAGGATTAATGCAAACTTTACTTTTGTTGGTAGATTACATTGTAAACCTCTTTATTGCAGTCAATGCACGTTTACTTTCATCCACTAAAAATACATATAATAAACATAGCCTTAAAAAATACCCCAGAAGCGTAAAAGATTTAACCATGCAACAACAATCACGTCCATAGATAGTATTTAGATAAACTCCTACCAACAAAAAGCAAAGGGTTAAAATATTTCAAAATCTGACAGGTTGACTTCTTGTACATATGTATTCTGCACACCTATTTGTCTATATTTTATCACTGAGAGTGTTTATATATCTTTTACTTCATTTATATATTTTAATATTAAATCGTATAGTTGAAAACAATAATAAATGGTAACTAAAGTTAATATAAACCATAAAGTTCCGATTATTTAACAAAACCATATGATAACTTGATGAGCAAACTCATGTCAGTATAACCTTCTTGTGATAAGTTACAGAATGCGTCTGATTGAATTGCGAGTAGGTAATATTTACTTACATAGTTATTGGATGGGTTATAGATTACATAAAAATGGTGTGGCATACGCCATCTCGTGATAAAATCCTCTCATTGTGTAAATCATAACATTTCCTTACCGTTAGTAATTTGATTTAGGCTCGGTTGCATAAAGCATTGTTAATTTTGACGACGTAGTTAACTATGTAGTCATGTAATATTGCTGACGACATTCTTAAATCAATATACACGATTTACATAGGTAACAACAACGTCAACTAACAACATAGTTAACTTAGCTTTATGCAGCCGGACAAAAATTGATCAAAGTGTATTTACCAAGAAATTAAACAATTTTAAAATTCAACCAATTACACATGACTTTTATGAAGCATTAAAAACAAGATAAAATAAAGAGCGTCCAAAAGTATGCCCTACTAAAACACAGAATAAAGGTCTAATATTCATTTACTGAAAGAAAAAAAACAATTGACTTAAGTGCTATCCATTATGCAGCAATCAACTTAACTTCTCAAGGTTAGTGATGGCCAAAATCGGTCTTGGTCTTGCAGTCTTGTCTTGATCTCGCAAGATTTTGCAAGAATAAGATCAAGAGCTAGATAACAACGCTATTAGCAAAACCAAGACCAAAACTCAAAGTTGCAAGACCAAGACTGGATGCAAGGCTAGCTTTGCAAGATATCGGCAAAAACAAGACTATCTTGCAAAACTCATATACAATCATGGCTAATAAGTAACCACTATAATCATAAATGAAATATTTACTTAAACCAAATAAAACTATTTGAAATTTGCCTAAATTTGGTTGAATTGAAATAAATTATGTCAAAAAAGCATTTTATAATTATGGTGTACAATAAAACAAATTTAATTTTCCAGAAGAAGAAAGAGTACAGTAAATTTGTATTAAAACAAAACGATATTCTAAATTTTAATTAAAACATATTTTTCAGTCACATATGAATAGAAACCATATAGGTGGATAGGGACCAACCAAATATTAATTCTCATCGATTCCTAAAGTGTTGAAAGACGCTATTACAAATTTTAGCAACATTAGCTTATTTGAATTAATTTAATATTTGTTTGAGTTCATTGTGATCTAATAAAAGTATATACAAGTATAACCGACTGTCGGCTTATACCGCGTCGTAGTTAAATAACCGCAAAAGCTTAAGATTTTATATATACAAGTAATAAAATAGCTCGTAAAATAACACCTTGTGAGAAAGTCCTAAATTCTTAATTCAAAATTTGTACCAAAAAGCACGTTTTACTTGGTTTACAATAAAGGTACATACAAAGGATTTTAAACAGGCACGGCACCTGTAATACTAATGCAAATGCCTCAAACATGCCGAGGCGTTGTTCCTTTTTCAAAACAATTGAATTCTTAAAACTTAAAAGTACATCTATTATAAAATACAATGGAGTGGTTATTATTTAATATTTGTAGAAAAAAAATTGTCGATCCTTTAGCACATTTCTACAAGTTTGTACCTTCACAAATATTTTATTTAAATTAAATCTTGTTAGATCGTTGACATGTAAAATTAAAAATAAAGTAACTTAATATTCTGTATTATCGTTCTTATTGCAGTATTAAGTATTAAAAAAGTCAAAACAAGTCGTGTGACTAAGAGCAAGATCAAGATTAAGGATATCAATACAAGACCAAGAGCAAGACTAACTGGTGCAAAACCAAGAGCAAGACTAACTAGTGCCAGACCAAGACCAAGACCTATGTAGTCTTGTCTTGGTCTTGCGTATGACCAAAAAAAGATTATTGATGGAAACGAATTTATTATGTAGCATCATAGTCAAAGCATTTTGATAATGCACACCTTACGGCAGAACTTGCAGAATACCAATCCAAAAATTCTGGAATGTATTTAATTCATTTTCTATAAAAAAAAATGCTGATGTTTTCGTTAACATAATGGGAAAAAAATGTGCACTTCCGTTTATGTTTTAGTTTTAGAAATTTTGTTCCTATCTTTAACCTAAGTTTTATTGTTCTTCAGTTTTTGCTGTCTAAATAATTTATCGAGATTATTTAAAATACTGTTTATCTTACGAGTACAGAATTTATTTATTTTTTCTAGTCATAATATATTATTATTTAAGATGACGTACTTTTTGTTTGGTTTTTCAACGATCCTTTTGTTCGTAGTTTCTCGGTTACTATGTTTTACCAAATATTTGTACCACCACCGCGATCATTAATTGTTAATGAAAATCATAACCTTTATCATTTTTACGCATTTATAGAATAGAGTATAATATTTTTGTTGTAAAAAAATTTGAGAAGTTTCCTAAAAATACTGTCTAACAAAAAATTCCTTTTTGTCATTTTTACTAAGATAATTTTGTATCAATAATAAAAATATTTATACATATATAAAAAGTAGAGAAAGTAAAATTAAAACAAGAAACAAGTTCTTTAAGTATAAAGCATTACAGAACTACAAAGAATTTATTACTACTATTCTATATAAATTACAAATTTTTTTAAATTATTTCTGTGTCAGCACTGTAAGTGCAATAGTATAATTCGTAAATTTTATACTTCAAGACAAACGTAAATAGCAATAGAAGAAAATTCCTAAAATATTGCTTCACCTTTAATATAATTAGCGAGTGACTGATACTGTAGATATTTTATTCAATTTAAAAATTCTTTGTTAGATGTTACATAATTTTATAAATGACGTTTAAATTAACGCTGATCGATAGAACAAAAGGAAGACATCTAAAGAGAATCTCATGTTATTGTAAAAGCATAACAATCAAAGTAAGTAAGACGTCATAGTAATAAAGAACATTCTTTCTCAAATTCTCACGTCTAATTTGTTACATTGTAGCATGCCAGCTTGATTGAAGATCTAATAACGTTAATTAGGGATAGCTAAATTATTTGTCTATCTCAAATTCAGCAAGAATAATTCTGTTTTTTTCATTAAACAATTTTAATCAATATGAATGAAGAGTGTTTTGTAATAAAAGATTGTAGAATTTCAAAACTGAAAGTAATCGATTTGATAACCAAAACTCTTATCTGAAAAAAATACCCTAAGCATAACATGCGATTATTACAGTTGTATTAGCACAGTGTAATCAAATCCTATACTTTTATTGCTTGAATTGACGTTACAAACTTGTATTCTACCAAGTAATTTATAGAAAATTTTAAATGGAAAACTTGTGTCGATCTAACCGCTCAAGATCCGGGTCACACTATTGTCAAGTTTTGACCTAAATTTGTTACAGACATACTTAGATTCACTTGGAACAACAGTTTGTCGTTCGACGAATGTAGGAATTTTAATCAATTGAAAACAAATTTCTAACTTCTACAGGTTTATAATAATGTTTTAAACTTTCAAACAACTTAGTTCAATCAGAACCATAAATGTTTTAGAAACACCAAATAAACTTTTTAGTTAGAAAATTATTAAAACAAAATATTTATATTTAAAATATAAAATATTGTTTCCATCTATTTATAATATAAATAAATGTTTGATTTAAATGTTTATTTGGTAATTTATTGACACGTAAAATGTCAAATCACACTTCAGTATAGAACAAAAAATTATTTACTTCTTCTTCTTATAAAGAATATCATATTATAATTGAAAATATGCCATATTTGAAACTATGATAAAAATTGCCAATTCTTATTTAAAAATAATAAACCACTTCAACTGTAATCCAAACCTCTTTATTTGAAATGAAACTGCATAGTTTCTTATTTATTAATTTTGTGTAAACTTTATGTATGTACATAAGCCTCAAAATTTCTAGAGTATATTAACAGACTTTTGGCAGCATTAAAAATTAGAATACATTACTTACCACATTAAATTAACAAAAAAGGGATCTAATGTCTAACGAGCTTGCATTCAAATAAAAAAAAACTGCACATCCCCTAACGTACTAATAAGAAATTCACAATTATTTAAATGGTATAGGTATTATAATTACTAAGGGTATCAATTTTAAATTGTTTAAACAAACAAAAATGATATTAGTAAACGGCAATTGTCATATGTAACTATGTAGGCAAGTAAGATATATCGAATTTGTCGGATAGAAATTCAAACTTTCTACAACATTTAAATTATGGCTACTTTTAAGTATTACAAAGCGCTGTCCTCTTACTGAAAGTAGCAAAATCTCGTAAAGAATTATTGTCTTAGTAACAAATTAACTTTCCTTAACTTTCCTTCTAAATAAACTATACATAAAGCAAAAATAAGTTTAAGGATAAAAGGAAAATTCTAATGAATATCGAATTAAGATGAAATGCCAAAAAGTTAATTATCGTAAATAAATGATAAGGAATTTTTACTTAAGTACATACAACAAATTTAAAGTTCGTTACTGTTTTAATTAGAATAAAGTATGAAACGTAAACCGAGGAAATGTCTTAATACATAAGCCACTAATATTTTATGTATACTGAATCTAGGTGGATAAATACAAGAAAGTCCTTTAAATATTTTAAATTCAATCGCATAAAAGAGATTAAGAACAATATTGGAAATTAAATTTTCCGAACAATATGAAAGATTTTATTTCATTCATTTAAGACATTCTAAAAGTTAAATGAACTACTACAACATTTAATTACTTTAATGGATATTGATCACTACTCCTTTGAATGGGATAAATTGAGAACAAAATCCCTAGGCATTTCATTTAACTTATTTATTCATCAAGGCGCAAATAACTGGCAGATTCTGTCTAACCTAATTTACAATTTACGTTAAACTACAGAGTTATAATAGAGAACACTAGAATAGTCATCAATAATAATACTTGGCACCGTGATATATCAAATTTAGCTGTGTTGCTCTCTGATAGCAATATCTAATATCAGTTCAATGCGTCGTATATTCCATGTTCAACCTAATATTCGAACGTGAAATGGTACGTAACCTGCCATCCATACTAAATTCAACAGACCATAAAATGTTTTCGTTGTTTGTACACGTTTACTGTTTCAAGACAACTCTGTATGCTTTTCACTCCATAAGACATGGGTAGAATTCAAACCCTTCAATATTGTAAAAATAATGTTATTAAAGCAAAACGCAAGCAACCAAAAACAATAAAACCGAACACCTGCTACCTTTAAAGTTGCCAAATAAAAAACCATGAATTCCTAAAAAATATATTCACGACTCATTAATTTTTAACCTAAAATTGTGTTAAAACATTGATTAAAAATTTGGCACGCTACATTTATTTAACAATATACAAATATTGAATATCAAATTCCTTTTGCTGTTATATTTTTTCAGATAGTTTGTTTTTAATCCGATCAACTTAAATAAATACCAAAATAATACATACTTTAACCTGCTTAAATAATGAGAATTAAAAAACTACCGTTGTATAATATGAATGATTTAATTAAATATAAAATTAAAAGATCTCAAAATAATTTTATTTTATATAAACATGTAAAATTATTTACAGCTATTGGCCAAAAATTTAAAAAAAAACTACATCAAAAATTCAGCACGTGCTTTTCTTCACGCAGTTCACTAAATCTTAATTCTAAGATTGTCAATTATGTAATAATAAAATAACAACTTTTGTGAGTTCGATATCAAATAACATAATTTAAAACAACGGATTAAGATCTAATAGACGAATGGGTATAAGAAGGTTCAATCTCAAAATAACCTGTGCTTTTATAATGGATAAGTTAACTCAAGTAAAATCACTTTAATACTTCATTTTATTTAAAATTTATGAATTTATAATATAGTTCAATGCTAAACTTTGAATTAATCCTAGAACATAAAAAGATATTGTTAAAGATGGTAATTTAGATATACTATGTATATGTATTTTACGTTAAAATAGATTTGACACTTAAGTATTAGAAGTAATGCCTATAAAATAACAATTAACAAAATATTATAAAACTACAAAATATATTTTTTGAGAGCATTTATGATCTTTTAATTTAACAAATATATTTGTCGCAAATAATTTTAATTGCTACAATTTTTAAATAAAGTACTAAGTTTGCCGTACTTAAATAGTGATTTCATATCGTTGATTCTAATTTGTGCATTTCTAGAAAACATTGTTTAACCTCTTGTACGTTTCGTTTAACAAATAAATTTGGTGTTTAGAAATAGTTAGTTACTTAGTAGTTTTTCCAGGTACCCAATTGAAAGTATCGAAAAGATTCAAAATTAACAGAAAAACTATAAATTGGTTTTAATTCCCATATTTTATCCCGAATACCTTTTGTCTTAATATTTATATACTTATGTATGATTTAAAAAAAGTTTGTTTTTATTGTTTCGTTAATTTTTTTTGTACCAATTCAGCTTATTATTACTATGATATTTTAAGAAGAAAATCAAACAACTATAGAAGCTGTAGAAAAATATAGTTTGAAGCATTTAAATAACAATTCATAAAGAAAACTAAAACAAATTTTTGTTTAATTATTTGTTTTGAAAAATTTCTTGGAGTAATTAAACTTCCAAGATTGTAGGAAATATTCCAGTTCTAAATTCATAAGAGAGTATTCATTTCATGTGACTTATTGATGTATGTTGCATAACGTCAAACTTTTGATATGTTATAAGCCTCATCGAAATGGAGGATTTTAGAAAATACAAAACTTTAATCTGCTTAGGCGTTCCACCACACCTTCTGGATAGAGTATTGCAATAAAATGGAAAATTCACTGGAAGCTTAATGCGAATGGCTAATGGTAGGGTTTAACAGTAATGTGAATTGATTATTTATTAACCCTCCATTTACCACCTGTGGAACAGGAGGTTTATGTTTTCATCAATATTTATGACTAAGCTTCCGTAACAAACGTGGGTAATCAATATCAGCTTTACTCTTTCTTTTATACAGTTAATTTTTCTTACATACCAATAATAAACAACTTTTCAATTAAAAAGTTTAAATGTGATGAAATGTATAAAGTTAAATTTTTATTTAAAGGTCATGGAAGCAGCGGTGAATGCAATAGAAACACAATTCTTTTCAAGACATTTCGTAAAATTAATAATAATAATAAAATTTAAAAGACGTTTATAAGCCTAATAAGTATTTTCACTTTAATTAATTTTAGTTCAGTATTGAAAATAAATAAAAGTTCTTTCTAAAAATGTACGATTACAGTAAAGTTGCAGCGCTTGCAGCCCATGCTTGCCTTAGAAACTAAATCGACTGTTTACCAAAGCTGTTCACGTATTTCCGCAATACGCTAAAAATGACTTGTGACAATTTTATTGTTCTTGACTTATTAGCTGCAGGGACTATTTGTCCATTTGCAATTTAATACAATCTCAAAAAATGTTTTTAAAATTTATTCAATCTTTATTCTGAATTCGTTATTGCTACGGTCTACGTTGGAAACACAAATTTCGATCGATTATCAATTAGTACATTTTACGCCTTCGCAAACAACGATTGTGCATGCGTAATTAGAAATTTTAGATGTTTATTTTTGTAATAACTTAAGTAATTTGCATTGCTGAATATTCAACGAACAATTAAAACAAATCAAAACGTCAAGAAGTCTATCGCGCTGTATTATAAATGTGGTAGTATAAATGTTTGTATAGACCGGCGATGAAAGTAGAAAATGTGGTTTTATCAAAAATCTTAGTATTTGCTTTGATGTTAAAACTTTTAAATATTCATGCTTTTATGGAAATATTTGATTAAAGTCCCATTGTAATCCACTTAGAATCTAAATTTAGTAAAACACTGTGCAGACAAAACAAAATAAAATTAAAAAAGGTCAAAATAATAATTTACTAAAATCTTGTAAACACAAAATTACTTTAACTTACATTTTGCATTTCGACATGATTACCAATCCTAAAAATTTTAACTGACAATCTAAGTCAAGCACTACAAATTTAATGTAAAATATTAATGTTATCCAGTATTTTGTGATTTGACACACTAGTGCACTGTATTAAATTGACATTCGTTTGGTATATACATAGAATATTTATTGTTACACACTAAACAAATTACTTGAAGTTACCTTTGTTATAGCTAACACTGATGCTAACACTTTTCTAGCATTCAGGTTCTTGTGATGAATCACATGTACTCTTAACATTTCGTTAAAAAATGCAAGAAACATATTCAATATTAACCTATCTTTGAGTAAGGTAGCATTGAAACAAATCTAATAATTTATATAACCTTTTTTGAAATTAGATATCTACGTTTGTAACCATTATATTGTCAAATTTGATTTTGAAATCATGTATTTTTATTTTAGCGCATTAGCCATTGCAACTTTATATTCAAATGCAATCAAATCATACAAATGTGGTTGAAACCGGGTGAACTATAAGCTTAGGTGTTTCGTCGATTTTGATTTCAACGTCGCCGTCGGCAATTTTTTATTTATCATTGTTCAAACTCATTAATTAAACATGAATATGAAAATTACTAATTTTACTGTAACAAAATGCAGTTTTGTTGTATTTATCGAACACACATCGGCATAAAATCAGGTGCAACTATTTAAATAACAACCAAATAAAAAAAAAGAATTTCCTTCCGAATTTGATAGGAACACAATCATTCCATCGGAGGTTCGACGATGTCCAAAATACCCATACAAAAATCTATTTTAATTTTTCTATAATTAACTATTTTAGAATTTTATATGTAAATAAAGTCAATCAATTTTTGTTAAAAACAGTTAGGTTGTTTTTGTAGAAATAGCCGTGTTTTGAACTTAGTACCGCATGGACGGGAAATATAAAATATTTCTTAATGTGTTTTTAAAAAGTTCATCAACTACGTCATCTCTAAACAAAAACTTTTTGCATCGGACGTTAAATTGTGGCTTTCCAAGTAGAAGAAAAACAAGTGTGGGTTAGCATTAGTTTAAGTTACACCACGCCTTTCTGTTGAAAAATATGAAGATGCGATAAACACATATGGGGTAACAACCTTAAAATAATTGTAAAAATGGAAATTTTCGAAACAAAAAATTACTATTTTGTGTAAACCTCAATAAGAAATAATAAGAAATTACTTTTAATTATCCCTACAATCCTGTTTGCTTTTTGTAAAGCTTATTAAACATTAACAGTTGTTATAAATGAAAACCAATTGTAACGCTAAACAACTATAAGAAAAACTTAATAAATTTTCTAAAACCCTAGCTGTGTAAGTGTAGAGTGGTGTAACAAATTATATGATTGCTATCTGCTTGTTCTGTACGCATATAATTTACTACACTACACTATTTACCATTGTAGGATTGAATATTTATTAATAAAAAGCGATAAGTACAACAAACATGAAACTATCAACTTAAAAAATACGTCGCCGTCGTTCTTTTGTTTGAGTTAAAAACGTCTAATCTTAACTGAACCTTTATACGTCAGGCACGGGGTTATATCGGTTCCGATCGCTTGCGTACTTAATCACAGGCGCGCGCGCCTAGTCCACCGCTGTCGCGACCCCATCCTTCACTATTGTTTCTTTATGTCTAATATACAATTTTATACACTTAGGTGTTTAATAGAACGGTGTGTGCTAGTGTAATAAATAAAAACTTAAAACAATTCGATTTAAACTTTTTTTTTATATTATCTGCTTGTACTGTATGCACAGAGTGTATTATAAGACCACACATTGTTGATTATTGTTTCCTTATGAATAATATAAGATGTTGCACAGCTAGGTTTTTAGAAAATTTATTATAGTTTTTTTGTAGTTTTTAAAAGTGTTACACTTGGAATCCATTTATAAAAATATAAAGTCCTACATAAAGCGTGGTGTACTTTTTTCAATAATGTAACAAATTTGTAATGTGTAATAAATTCTAGTATAGTTTTTTTTAATGGATCATAAGTGCTGGTATAGCATTAGGTACATCAGAAAAATATTTTAAGAAAATCACATTCAATGAAAAAATGTGATACATTTTACAAAAGTTATAACAGCATTATGTTTGTGTCAAATAGGTTATTGTATATTACATAACGAGATGGAAAGCAAGTGATATCGTGCGAGTGAGAACCGAGTGCGGAAATCTCACGAGCAAAGGATAAACACTTTCCAGCGAGTTTTGTACAGTATTTTTTCTACGACACTGAAAACAATAACTTAGTATTTTAAAAATATTTATTTTTTTTTAATCGTTGAAAGTAATAGTCAGATTAGTAATTTGACAATTATTAAAAATGGGAGTTTTAAAAAAATCGGAGTTGAGAGTATGTGTCACTGTCTGATCTTGACAGTGAATGTTAGTATCTGAAGACAAGGAATCGATTATTTTTGATTCTGTTGTAACATTTGATGATCATGAATCAGTAATCGCACTTAAAATTTTATCTGCAATTTGCATTTTATTGTTAACTGATTCATCAATATATTCTTCGGCGACAGCAGTAGACTTGCATCCACCTTAGTGTTTAAGAGTAGCGATGTCTCCACCTGCGTCAACAAGAATAGTACCTGAGGACCGACGAAAACAATGGCCTGTGTATAGTTCCGGATTTTGAAGGTTTAAATAAATGGCTATTTATTTAGGAATGGTGCCAAGTTTGTTTACACCTACCGGTTGTCTTGTACATTTCTAATTTTTTTGGTGGTCTAAGCGCCGCCCGCATATTTCTGAAAAATATTGTAAAATTCACCGAAAATTGTGAAAGAGCGCGGTTTCTTTGTTTTACTGTTTGGTATTTTAATCAAAGCAGCAGATCACAAATCTTCAATATCATTAATTGTTAGCTGTTGTAACTTCTGTTTGCGGCATGCGCCAGTTATACCAACAATCAATGCGACTTTGGTAAAAAGGTATTTGTCGTCTGAAACTTCGCGGATAAATCAATTAGTTTCATCTGAAGTTTTTGACTTTTTCGGTTTGTAGCCGTCTGAGTAACACTTCAGTAGTGCTCTTAATTTTAAATATTTTTTATATCAACGTCATGATAAACACAAAGCGTACTTCGAAGCACAGAATACTGCCTCCACAACAAACTGGGTTTGAGTTTTTGTGATAACTCTCCAATGTAAGCTATTAGTACATTTTCAAATTTTATTCCCTTTTTGTTCCGCCAATCCATAAATTGTTTGTAAGAACATTTGTACCTGTCTCTTGATTTAGGTGATAATAGGTTTAAGGATTTATTTTTTATGGCTTTACATACTTCTGGTGGTGTAAATTTCATTTCTACAGACGAGTCGCTATCTATATTCATCGATTTCTACGAAGCCAATATTAATGTAACATAAAAACCCATAGAAAGCGTTATTAACTTACCAAAACTCGTTTATAGGTCACAATTTCGCAAAAAATTTTTGAGCACTTATTTCAGATGAACAAAATAGTAACATACTTGATAAAAGCAAAGTATCATGTTATAACTGTACGTTATAATATCGCACCGGTTTTTGACAGATGAATGTCAACTTTCATGCTTACTTAATTGTGTGAAATTGACGTCTTTCATATAGTGTCGTAAAATAGTATATTATATACCAAGGTTGAAAAGTGTATGATTACAACCTAAGCGACAGATTAGATCGCGAGACGCGAAGCGCGGTTATAACAATCTTCTCAAGCGAGGTTTATATACAATTTCTTCCACTACTAGAGTTATTAAAACCTTTTTATTTGTTACTAAATCAAATTTAAAATTTAAGATGTTAATTTCAAATTCAAAATCAAGTAAGTAATTATGACAGTTGTCATTAGTTTAATAGAATTAATTTTGACGTAATTCGTAATTGTGATTTATAACACAGAAACAAACAGATAACGTAAGTTCTTTTTGTTAAAGTTACTAAAATTGTTTAAAAACATTATTACTTTAAGCATTGATTATAACTAAAATATACTTAATTCAATAATATTCAAATTTAATTAAGCGCGAACTTCAAATAACTTACATTTTTAAAATCAAATAAATTTATTTAATAAACATTTTAAATTTTTAAAATAGCATTAAATAAGATCTCTTGTCCATAGTAAACAGTTTTGTAAACTTGTTTGCTTTAAAACTGTTATAGAATTATCAAAAAATGCAAATATGTTCATTATTAATCAGTGGTTAATAATGAAATATTATTTACCTGCGCTTAAAAAATAACAACTTTACTTTCTCAATTAAGATTTTCTCTATAAAAATATAAATATGTACTAAATTTCAACCAAAAATCGAAGTATCATATTTGAAACCAGAAAGGTAGCAACGGTGACCAACTACACGTTTATTCTCTAATGAATATTATAATCAAATTCTGCTTGCAGTCTTAATTAGAGATAACTTAAAAACACTTTTGGTTGTGTCAACATCTATAATTTCCAAAACATACATTTTATCTAACTGTTAAACAAATTAAAACAAATTTATAACTCAGTAGGTGTATAATAAATTCTTGGAATCGTCATGTTCAACAATTGAATAAATGACTATTTACAATTTTGGATCAACATTATATATTATAGTAAATAATTGAGTAACTAAAATTAGTGTAAAAGTTAAGTATTAAAATAATATTATCCATTGTTCTTATGCATTACAAAAATTATATTGTAATATAATTAGTTTGCGCATATACGTTGTTCCCGTTATATAAAATATTGATTCTTTGGTTTTGAAACATGTTTATAATATATATAAGAATGCTTAATTGATAAACAATTATAACGCATAAGTAAAATAAAAACTACTAGCAATATTAATTATTAAAAAAGCAAGAAACAAATTTAAAACTGAATGAGTTCATCTCCCTCTTTCTAAAATGGCAAGTCTTGAACGGTGCAGAACCGTAGCCCATAACAGTTTATTTACCTGTGGTTGCGAGTATATTCATATATACCGTAACGTTGTGTAAATACATGTATGATACGATAAGGTTCTGTTTATAGTTATTATAGACACATAGCAATAATTGTGTTTTCATTCCATTAACAACTTATGTAAGTGATAGGTAACAATGTAATAGAAGTCTGCTTGAAAATTCAGCAAGGGATCTAAATTATGTGAAACGCCGGAGTGCTGAAATTGGATCAAAAGGGGCCTAAAATGCACTTGTACATGTAAAAAGAACTTTCTTAAAAAGAAATCCTGAACAATTTAATCTCTATTTGAAGTATCCGGAATAAAGAAATAACGGTAGCAATAAAAACTTCTGTTGCAATAGTAAATGCTACCTTTTTCAGTTTAAAATGATTATTTGAGAAAAAAATGTAGATGGTATAACAAATTCTACATGTTTTTCTTTTCTAAAAGCAATGAAAACATAATAAAATTTCCATACAATAAATTCACGATCATAAGTATTTGCGATAAAATCACCTAGTGTACGATTTTATAAAACTATATATACATACATAGATGGTTGTTAAGTAGAGCGATACAGAGATCAGTAAGTTTAATATATTTCGTACAAATACATACGTATTTGCATTATATTTTACATTGTTTCATAACTAGGAGAAACAAAAAAAAAGGATTTGTTGTCACTACTAAAAGGTGCCAAGTAAATAATTTGGGCGATGATAGTAGTCTTTTTAGTAACGAAATTTACGTGAAAATTTGTTTTGTGGCAACTAGGAAATTAAATGCTATAGCACTCTCAATTGATCAGAGCAAAATTTATATATATTAGTATAAACCATAATGCAAATAACAAAATAATACAATTTATCAAACTCTGTATTACAAATAATGAGTACTATAGGCATAAATAAATACCAAACTGATCAATGAACTGAAAAATCATAAATACTTTAATACAATGAAATGTAAACCAAAACATACATACTACTTGATGTCAGATTCAGATTATCATTATTATATACAATTTGTTTTTCAATGTCGTCCCTTGTACTCTACGTACTTCGACTTAGTCGGCATTTGTAATGTTGTCAGTCACTGTTAGAACATTACAATTACAATTACAACTTTTCTCTGGGTTTCATTTCATTTCATATTCTAATCTGTTCTTCGGCTTTTAGGTTCCAATGTGACATTCCAATACGATGAGCAACGGATAACGATGGTTGATTAGCAAGTGAAGCTTCTTATTCGTCTTTTTTACTCTTACTTCTTTTTCTTTCTTTCTTTCGGTATTGTATTGTGTATTGCGGTTTGAATTTTGCTTTAATTGGCACACTTATGTAGTGTTTACCTTTTGGGAACTTTGTGGTTGTGACTTTTGGATTGCTAATTTGTTTCTCTGCCTTTTTGGTAGTCTGACTTATGCCGACTGTTAATCAGAATCTTTTTGCTTGAGATTTCTTCGTTGGTTTATTTTAAATCTTTAGAGACTGTTAGGTTTTTTTGGTGGAAGAATCTCATACTTTTGTTGAAGGCTTTTTGGTCCTAACTGTCTTAGTTTTTCTTTTTGACTATTTTTCTTTCTAAATCCACATATCTGCTAAATTTTGCTACTTGGCTTTCTTCTTTCTACTTCGTCTGTTATTTTAGTTTTTTAGATTCTATTGAAGGTTGTATTTATATCTGTAAGCTAGGGTTTCATGGAATTTTAGGGTGTTGTTCTTAATTCTAGCCTAAACTTCTCTCTTTTCTATTCTTCTTCATACTCTCTGGGTTAGCATAGGATTTACCTTTAGTTATGTTTGTAGTACTGCGTTGCTTTCTTGTTTTTAGAGGGTAACGAATGATGTCGACTTTCAACAAGTACCTCTTCTGATACTTCGTTTCTGTTGATCACAGTTGTTGGTTCTTTGAAGTATCTACCGCCTTGTGCAACTTTTGAACACATTTGATCGGTAATAGCAAACTAGAAAATCATCCTTTGTTTACGTTTCTTTTTGGGTTGGGTGTTATTGTGATTGGGTTACGTTTGGATTTTAAGGTTCTGTTAAATTTGTTATGTTAACAATATTTTGGTGTGATTTTCGTACTGTAAAATTTTGCCCTATGATACGTCATTTTACATACTAGAAACCAATAGGGTCATTTCCATTTTGTACCTTAAGAAAATCACACGCATGTATTAGTGTTATACCTGTGAGTTTCCACATTTTTAAGTATCTTAAATAATCCGTGCTGATTTTGAATACTAAATTGCGGTTTAAAATGTAGTCGTTGTGAGAAATTCGCTAGAATAAGGATGCATTTTCATTTTACAGTGCAATTTGATTTTTCTATTTTATCATTAACAACTTTGGTTACCGGCACGTGTTCTCTCATTTTGAAAAATTCCGATAAACATTTAATAAAACACGCATGGATAAATAAAAAAAAACACTTGACATTTTCATGAACCCTTGAACAATAATTTATCAATCAAAAATGTTAAACCTGTACCTATATGTAATAAAAAAATGGTAATTTAATAAAGAAAAAAGGTAAAACCATTAGAAATATTTTAAATCATTTTTGCTACATGCTACATGTGCCTTTAATGTAAACAAGTGTCAGTTTTAAGATAAACAGAAGTTATCCGCAGACATTGTGTAAGTGTAGTGTAAGTGTTTTTCTTAAATATCGTTAGATTTAATTAGTTCGTGTAGTTATAATCGTGTAAATATTTTGTGTATAAATACATTAGTTTTAAAATATGTTACACAGCAAATACCAATCTGTATTTCTTCGTAGTTACACTGACCTAACTTAACAAAATGTACTTTGTTTACTTAATTATGCTTATCTGCGGTTGTAACCAAAACAAAACTTCAAAAAACGTTGCAATGTAAGAAGTATAAATTACAAATTTAGCTTTCCTAGAACTGAGTTCGACAACTTGCTTAATATCTGTTTTGATTTCTTCAGTTGACGCTGTTTGCTGAAGTGATTTGTCTAAAATTCCTTCGATAAACTTTATTTTAAGGTATACATTTTACATCAAGATAATATTATTTTCAACAACTTGAAAGTTTGACCTGTAAAAGCTTGACTTGGCAAATATTGAACTTGGATAATTTAAAAAGTTGGTTTAATTTTTCGGAAGCTTGGCTTGATTTCAAGCCAAACTTTTGAAAACCAAATCAACCCTGTGAATCCCTATCTCTTCGAACCCTTCACAGTATAATATTCATATTTCTATCATATCAGATGAAAGTTATATTATGTTAAAAGTTTTAAATTCTTCGTTTACTTTTAAGGCTAAATAACAGTTTCGGCCACAATTATAAGCTCAACACAAAAACAGAGCATTCTACTCATTAACATAATATATAATTTTTTTAAAACGTGCTAAAAAAACAAGCTGTATGGCATCCGTTCAATACTTGAATCTAATTTGATTCACTTTTAAGAAAGTAAAAAAAAAACTGTACCTATGCGTATGCAAATCACACTGATGTTTTTATTGTGACTGTGGAGTTTGCATTTAGTAAATACATGATAATTCATTTAATTCTTCAAAAAAATAAGGACTAGTTCTGTCTGGAGAAACTAAGCTAGACATGTGGTATATATACGAGCTTCTTAACGATAATGACAAGTTTCCGAATTAGAAGGTTAACAAAAACGTTTTTTTAAATTAATTTTTATGAACCATTAACTTTTGAATATGCCTTATATCACCAAGATTAATTATACAATTCGATCTTCAATTCACTAAAGTTTGATGTCACCTTACCAATTATTATTCGAAAGAGAAATGACAATTGTATTATTCTATAGAAAGTTTAATAAAAGAAACCAAATAACAGCAGTAAAGAATATAAAAACTATTATACTTGAAAAACATTCTTTATTTTATAGTTATCTTATTAAAGTGAAAAATAATATTCCACTTAAATTTATAAAACTTGATAATTTCAAAAATACAAAAAATATTTGTTTAACGACGGATTTTAACTCCAATTACCTTTAGTTTAATTGATACACAAAACATAACATACGTGTGTGCTTTTATTTCATTTTATCTGTAGCTGGAAGCAATGAAAAATCCATGAAGAACAATTTAGATAAAAGCAAAAATATAGAAGCATTCAGTCTAATACCTATAAAATTTTATTTTTGCTGTGTAATTCCTGCAGTAACTAGGAATATTACATTGTAAAAGTATAGTGACACTTGTTTCAATTTCATATATTTGCGAAACATAATGGAGAAACCCTGACCTAATCTATGTGAGTTTATCTAATTATACTTACACGTTGTTCAAATATCTGATAATATACAGCCGTTGTATTAGAGCTAACAAAAGAAAAATTGAAATTTTTATTAAGGTCGGTGTCGTTGAAATGTCAATTTAATACTAGTAATGCCATGTCTAAAATAATGAAATATTGCTAGTTTTGCATTCCATATGACATTTAAAAATTTCATTTGTTATTCTACTTTATAGAATATGTTAAACGATAAACGTTCATATGCAACTTTTCTCATCACTGTAGTTTCTCATCACTGTAGCTGTCATATTATGGCGGACGACGAAGTATGTGAACTACTTTTAAATAAGGAAAATTGGTGTAAGAAATGCAAAAATTAAGTAAAAACGCAATAAATGTGAAAGCGTTTACCACAAAAGTTGTGCAAAAATACTGGTGAGTGACAAAAAACAAATTAAAGTATTAAATGAAACCGAATTAATATGTGACTAACATGTCAATGAAGATTTGGAAAATATTAACCATGTAAGTGAAATAAACGTAGAAACTACAATTACACATTTAAAAAGAGAAAATATAGCGTTAAACAAAATAATTAGTGATTTAAAATTGGAAATAAGTAACCTTAAAGTGCAACTAAAGCAGCAATCCCGTAAAACGAGTACAAATGATAGCGTTTCCGAAGATAGCACATATGAATTATTGAAATATTTTATTGTATTTAAAAATGAAATGAATTTTAAATTTGAGGACATTTATAATCAATTGAAATTGAATAATGAAAGTAAAACCACAATGTAGTGTAATTAGCAATAACCCACCTATGACCTATGCTAAAACTCTATTAAAAAAATCAAAAAAGATTGTAGTTACTCCACTTATTGATCAAAAATGCAGTGATACAACAACTGAAGTAACAAACAAGGTCGACCCGATTAAATTAGCAATTGGTATCGATAATGTAAATCATATTAGAAATGGGAGAATAGTAATTACATAGTTGCAATGATGAAATTTCCAAAAGAAAAATTACAAACGAATTAAAAGCTGAATTAATAAATAAATAAAAAGTAAATGATGCTAAAATGAAAACCAAAAATAAATCTTATAAAGGCGGAGCCAGAGTATCTAAATAAGGACGATAATGAAATCATTAAGGATCTAATTGAACAGAATGATTTGCCAAATTAATATTTTGAAAACTTAAAAATAATTAAAAAAAGTTATACTTAGGAAAAAGAAAAATTGCATAAACATAATTTTTGAAACTAAAAGTGCAGAACTTAGCTACTAAAATTATTTATCGAATAGAGATAATTCAGCATATTTGAAAGATTTGATGTCGTACGTTGTTATAATTGTTGTCGTTTTAATCATTTCAGTGATAAATGCACCAAACCATTAACCTGCGCAAAATCTGCAAGTAACCATAATACTTCTGATTGTAAGGATGATACTAATATGAGATGTATAAATTGTTGGAACGCAGTAGAAAAAAAACAGGATTAAAATCAACTACAATCATCATGCATATGACAGAAACTGTCCTTATTATAACCGTTATCTAAATCGAGAAATGAAAAAAACAAATTACGAAAAATAGCAATCAAGAAATAACTCAACAGTTTTTTACTCACCTAGAGAAATTTAAGAAAATAGTTTAACGCAAAATTGTAAATTTGGCAATAAATACGAAGGTGCTAAAAAAGAGCAGTCATTCGACTTAAATATATGTATATATATATATATATATATATATATATATATATATATATATATATTGAAACGGACCGACAGTGTGAGAACGTCATAAAATGAAACCGAAGTAACCACATATGTCGAGAAAAAAAAACTATTTGTTATCAGTGAATCGAGACGAGGGTGACAAGTTAATCCGCTAGCATACAACCACCACATTCTGCAGGTGTCCAGCTAATATGTTCTTAAGTCTTAAGAAATAAAGCAAATCATAATAATAATTTATTAGGTCTAATTTTCCAATTTTTATAAGTAAAACTATCGGCAATCACTATTTTAAGTCATATACGCTTTCATTGTTAATTACGAAGAAAATTGCAAAATCGGTAAAATTTAGTCCAGTTGAAATACCCAGCGCCATCCAGTACCGACGTGGTAATATCTTAAGGGTAGAAAAGGAGATAACGCCGCCTTCGGGAGAATAAGTAAAGGAGAGAAGCCAATTGGCAGATTTGGTACTGAGAGGGTTTGAAAACTTAACCAATAAAAAAAAGCGATTTTAGAAATAAGTCAAAATTGCGCACAATGAAGGAGGAGAAAGTTTTAAACGAAAGTTTTAAAAACCCTAACGCGAAGCAAAAAGGGGATGGATTCGATTGCGGACCGCATACGGGAGTTTCTTTTGATCACGTCTCGCGAAAAGAGTTACTTACTTAACTTAACTTAACTGATTTAACTACGGGCTTTAATTTAAACCCTTTCGGTGTGTAAACGTGTTATAATTTAGTGTTCAGAGATGTTTGTATAAAAATTTGTTTAACTTCAATTTTATTTTTATGTCATATAGATTTTAACTTAAATTTTACGCTTTGGATCGTTTGTTAGCTGTTAAGTGACACATTATTAAGTGAGTGTTAACGTGCGTCCAGTCAAGACCTAAAAAGTCGCGGTACTTGGTCTACAATTATAGGAATAGGCGTCATATAAAAAGGTCAGAAATTAAGTTAAATTTATTTGAATGTGCATTTATAAGTTTATTTGATTATTGTACGAGAAATGCGATGAATTGAGATACTGTCTAACGCGATAAAATTGAGAATAATTAACTAACATCAATCTTAACATTTAAACATTTGTTTTCTGTTGGAAACGGCGAGAGCTAATTAAATATAATTTTGTTTTGTTTGTTTTGTCTTTGGCAATTGACGTGTTGCTTTTAAAATTGGTTTTACTTCTTTTGAGAACACCTAAAGAATTGAGTCCAAACAATAATTATTTCGCGTCGCGATGTGTTTTATTGTGAGTCCAGTCTAAGTCTTCTTTAGATATGACAGGGACAGGGTATCGCGAACGCGACAAACTGTTGAAAAAGTCCAGTTTGTAAACTGTGGAGGAAAATTTCCAAAGGTGAAATCTCCACTTTGAAACTTTTACATCTGAAAGGGTGTGACAACATAGCTCGAATCGTGTCATTATCTCAGAAGCAGAGGATCTGTGAACCGCTATAAAACTCGGGTAAAGTCTAGTATGTAATTGTTTGTTTTTGTTGCGTTCGAAATGCGCGCCAACGAATTAGAAGCAATTGCCAGGGATCACGCGATATAAATTGTTTATCTAACTATCTACCATATCTGACCAAGATCTGGCTAAATTTCTATTAGTTCAATTTTTGCTCTAACTTTTATGGTAATTAGAAAATTGTTTCCGTTATTAGAAAGCTCTCAACCACGACAAAGTCAGCAAAAGAATGACAATCAACGGACGTGAATCTCAATTGTTCGACCTTTCCTTGCCTAATATACTTGTGAGCGCAATTTTATTTATTTGAGCTTTAAGAATGTGACATTCGGTCTTGAAAAGATTTCAATGTGTCAAATAAAGTTAAATGTTTTAAAGATTTTGTTGCTTGCTTTTTTTGTTTCTTACCGTACATCGCTTGGAAAAAACAACCTAAGTGTTATTCGCACAACCCCAAATATTCCCTAATACCAGGCTTAAAGTACCAAAAGCTTTAATTTAAGAATGTAAATTAAACTAGACGATCACACGCCACTGGAATAATTTATCCAGGTAAGAGAATTTTAGTCATTGCTTGAACTTGAAAAAGTTTCAACATAATTACATTGATTACATATTTATATATATATATTTATATATATGCATTTAGTACTCATACACCTCCGAATGCTATATGAATAGATCGATTTCGCCTCCGTTTTTACGTGTTTGCCTCCGTTTTCGGAGCCGAAAGCGTTTTTCTTATTTTTCATCTGTATTATCTTTCTTGACACACTCTCTATCGTTTGACGATTTTTTTGCCGGAGGTGAAAACGATCTAAATATCCATACAAAAATACAATACAGTTCTACTACTTATTCACTAGAGGCGCTGCTGTTTTATATTCATGATGTATTTAGTTCCAAACCACCTCCGTATGCTACTAGTACGTATTTGCCTCATCATATTGGCAGCACCGCTGGAGGCAAAAACGATACAAAGATGTATGTACATGACGTTTATGAATATAATTACTTTTCTGAATTTAGTCGTACCTACATACTTCGTATTTTCTCCCAGTCAATTTTTGTTTAATTTGCTTATATTACAGATTAGTAAGGTAAGTATAATATATATATGCAGTAATATAAAACAAGTCATTATACATATATACAGTATATCTCCAGATCAAATTACAAGAGGATAAATCATTTAATTTAAAAAAGGATTTTTTTTGTATGAAGCGTTAAAGAAGAACTAAAAAGCAGATACAAATTGAGTGTCAATATAATTCTGTTGTTGTGTACATATTATAAACAAAAGTCTTCACTTTCTGTTGGTTTATAAGCTCACACACCCAAGCATTTTTAGAGCTTAGTTCTTTTTAATATGCTGTTTAAAGTGTGACGGTACCAATTTTTTCTGTTTTTTTGTCCTAACTATTCGGCTTCTTTTCTATTTTTGCAACATTTTTAGAACTTGATAAACTGCAACTTTTTTCTCCTGCACAGTCGTTTGTAGTCGAAGGTTTGTTTTTTTGTACGGGTACAGTGGTGAGTTCGGTAAAATGCCCTCTTCATCAGAATAAATATTAATGAAGTTAATGCCTTGTTTTTGTATTCAATTTGGCCCCCTTTGTCAAATAACGTTAACAATGTTGCAACCTTAACCGTTTAGTACGCTTTTGACTTATTTCGTAAAATTCATAGTGAGTTTTTACTGTGTGGTCCATGTATTTGGCAAATTGGGCACTTTGATTTTTACTAGCTGCATCAGAGTTGCAAATAAACAAGTATTTGTTTTTTGCGGCATCATTTCACTTCTTAATTCAAGTAACAAGTCTATAAATTCTTGTACATTTGGCAGAACAAGGAGTTATAAGTCTAAAAAGGCATCTACTTATGAAGCTTGTAGTGGACGACTAAAATAAAATGCTGATAGCGTGATTTTAAATGTAAACAGCAATGCGGTAGGGATTTACCACTCTGTCGTTTGTAAATTTGTAGGTGGTAAAAAACAATTTTTTAAATGTATTTTCTTTAAATGCATTTTCCAATATTTATAGTTAAAAACAAACCTTATTATGAAGTTTACCTTGTTATAATTTTTTCATTTTTTAAAATATAACATTAAAAAAAAATAAAAAATAACTGCTGCACGACACAGATAATGTTAGTTATGTTTTGGCCAATTAATCAAGCTTTAATTTAAAAAAAAATAAAAATAAAAACGACGCTAGAATTATTTTAACATTAGCTACAATAAGAGAAAAAATATTGGAAATTTTTACAAATCGTGAGAACAAAGCTATAACTAAATGAGCCACGTGAGAGAACTACCTTAATTCTCTTTTTAGGTATGAGGATTGTGTTTTTAGTTTGGAGTAGTAATTTTACAAAAATGCACTTTGTCCAAAAAACAAGAAAAAATGCAAAATGCATTTTTTCCGTTCTTTTGTAATAATGCTTAATTGGTTGGTCTATCCGCTTAGAAAA
This sequence comes from Aquatica leii, assembly GCA_035610365.1. Classification (NCBI taxonomy): domain Eukaryota; kingdom Metazoa; phylum Arthropoda; class Insecta; order Coleoptera; family Lampyridae; genus Aquatica; species Aquatica leii. Next base: position 124,429,332 of record CM069432.1, read on the forward strand.
GGCTATTTTATCTGCAATATTGTTTGCTTCTAAAGAAAAATTTTTGCACAGCAGATTATTCACTAAAGTTGGTTTTAAGCGCAGCTTTTCTGGATGAAAGGTCGGATCTTCATCGGAGTTGTGGCTGCAGTGAAACGGATCTATCGATTCATAGCCGGTAGAGCCTAGAGAAAATAGAAAAAGAAAACAAATCGTCAAACACATTATTATTAATTATTAAGTACGCAACCTCAGCTTTTTCAAATTTTTTGAGCATTTTGCTTTCGTTGATTACATTTGATCGCCAATTTTAGAAGTATTTTTGTACTTAAACAAAAATAGTACGATATAAAATCTTAAGCTTTCGCGGTTGTTATGTTTATGATTATAAGCGACTTTCTGCTTAGACCGCGTCGTAGTTAAACACCCAAACTTAGGCTTGATTCTAGTCTTTTCTTGACAGCCAAAACAAGAAGTAGAACTTGGCCTTTGCAGTATTGTCGTTCGTGAACCCAAACAAACTGACGTTTCGCAAGACATTGCAGCTTGCATCTTCAGAGTGGTAAATGTCACTGAAAGAAAAAGTGTAAATGACGATATTTATACCAATCTTTCCGTTACCGCTTGACTGATATCGTTATTACTTGGAGTAAGTGTTTGTGTCCTTTCCAAGAAGGTTGATCTTTGTTTTAGAGGATATAATACTGGTAGCCAAGATTTGTTGAGTCTTAAACCGTCTTCTGGATTCATATTACATGGATGTTTTTCTATTTCCACAGCTTCGCGAATTAGTCTGGGAAAGTAGAAAGGAGTTCTAGCCAACACTTTAGTATGGTCAAAGTTTAACGTGTGTCCTTGGTTCCTCATGTGTTCTGCTACTGCTGATTTAGTAACTCTGCGGTGTTTGAAGTCAGTTATATGTTCTTGTACTCTAACTTCAATAGAGCGTCCCGTCTGTCCTATATTACTTGATTCACAGGAACAACGAATTTTGTAAACTCCGGCATGTTTTAGAGCCTCTCGTTTGTTTTAACAAATGTAAACCAGGTGTTCAGGGTATCCTTAGTCGTAAAGACAGTTTTAATATTGTTTTTTTAACACCCTGTTTGTTTTGTCTGTCAAACCCATGCAGTAAGGTAAATAAGCGGTGCTAGTAGGAGGTGATAAGTCTGTTTGACTTTTAGATTTATTGCTCTTTTCCATGCGTTTTGGATGTCTTTCAACCCGTATTCGTTTTGTTGTAGGGACTGCAACAGTGTTACCTTATCTTTTTGTAGATTTTCATTATCTGACACACGTATAGCTCTTTTGGCTAAAGTATGCACAACAGAGTCTCTGCGTTTAAGTATCTCTTAGTGCGCGTTTTCTTTCTATAAACTTAATGCCTTAATTTTCGATTATTTTACCTTATCACCAGTACATGAAGAAAGGTTAGACTGCTGTTATGTTCTAGCTCCATAGTAAATTTAATGCTGTTATGTGCAGAGTTTAGATGTTGAAAGAACTGATTTAGTTTATCTTTGCCATGAGGCCATACAGCAAACGTATCATCAACATATCTGAACCAAGTTTTTGGTTTTAACTCAACATTTTTCATAATTTCAGTTACAAAATATTCCATGTAAATATTGGCTATAACTGGAGAGAGCGGTGAACGCAAAGCCGCTCCTTCTACTTGTTTAAACAAGTTGTCGTTATAACTGTAATAAGTGTAAAGTAAAAGAACATATGGCTGACTGCAAACACCGCAGAGTTAATAAATCAGCAGTGGAGGAACACGTGTGAAACCAAGGACACACGCTGAACTTTGACAAAACTAAAGTGTTGGCTAGAACTCCTTTCTACGTTCCCAGACTAATCCGCAAAGCTGTGGAAATAGATAAACATCCATGCAATATGAACCGAGAAGACGGTTTAAGACTAAGCAAATCTTGGTTACACTTTTTCTTTGAGTGACATTTCCCACTCTGAAGATGTAAGCTGCAATGTCTTGCAAAACGTCAGTTTGTTTGGGTTCACGAACGACGAGACGGCAAAAGCCAAGTTCTAATTCTTGTTTTGGCTCTCAAGAAGAGACTAAAACCAAGCCTAAGTCTGGGTGTTTAACTACGACGCGGTCTAAGCCACAAGCCGCTTATAATCATAAAAAATGAATTTGGCGATAAAACATTTAAACGTTGTCAAGAATTTTGTACACCACAGTAATTGAAAAGACGTACCTAAGCAATTATAGAATATTTTGAGTTCTCAGCAATACGCCAATACATCTATTTTGTAATAAAAGAAACTTTTACTTACTGCAAACAAGTATTTATTGCAGCAGTCTGGTTTAACTGCACATTACTCAAAGACAATGTTAATACACTGTCTGCACACAATAACTGAAAATTAAGTTGTACCACTGTAAAAACTAAATCACAAGTACAAAATATAATGCTGTATTATCGCAGCGTGCATAAGCTGTTTTGTCAAATGCGTTGAAAATATTTTTAAACTTTGGCAGCGTCGCTGGAGGTGAACTCAACCGTAGCATTTTACAGTTTTATATATAAGGAGGCGAAAGCGTTGTAATCCCATATGGAGTTAGGGTAGTACTAAATACAGATTTGTATTTTGTATGAAAAAAACTTGTGATATCATTACCCTCTACCTTTGCCTGTAAAATGGTGTAACACCTGATCCTTTAAATACGGAAAAAACTTGTGTAACACAATTTATTCAACCGGATAGATGGGCGTCCTAAAGATATGCGGAGCCGAAGAGGATACAAATGCATATATATATATATATATATATATATATATATATATATATTTATATATATATTACAAGCTGTTAAACAGTTTCTGCAGAAGTACTCTTAAAGATGGCGGTGTCTCAATGTACTCAACGGACACTATTATTACGAAGTCGGTCCCGTGTCACGTGGTAAGTGTCGAACAAGACTTTGAATATTGTTGTGCCAGGTGTATACTGGGAAAATTGCATGTAACAGTATTATGTATTTATAGATCACCAACCGGAAATTTACACGCGTTTACCGAGAAACTATTCGAAATTCTAAACATTATTTGTAAGCATAGTGACAAGTTAGTGGTTTGTGGTGACTTTAATATAAACGAAACAATAAATTTAGTAGACTATCCACAACTAGTAGAACTATTCTCGTCTTTTAGATTAAGATCCCATATTATGGAACCAACTAGAATGCAAGGGAATTCGCGATCACAGCTAGATTACATTTTTTTGAATGTAAACGAAAAAGTGGTTGCTAGTGATGTTATCCATATAACTCTTTCTGATCACACAGCTCAAAGTATTACAATTGATAAAAAAAATAGTTTCTAACATAATATATAGTAAATCGAGAATGTTTAGCAAAAATAATAAATTTCAATTTCACTATAGTCTAAGTAAAGAATCTTGGAACGAAGTTTATAACACTACAAATGACAACAACAAAGATGATATTTTTTGGGTATTATGAATTATTATTTTAAATGCTCCTTTCCAAAAATCCAAAAATAAAACTAGCAGCTCCATCAGTATACGATCTTTACTTACTGAGTAAAGAATCGAACAACCAGATCATCAATTTGCAATACAAAATCAAAAAACAGGAATAAAAATTGCTACTTAAAAATGCTAAAAAAATTACAACAAAAATTACATCTCACACAGCAAACAATAAAATGAAGTCCGTGTGGAATTTAATAAACAATAGCATTCAAACAGCACCGAAAAATCTACAACCAAGTCTAAAGCTTATGAAAATTGAAAAAGTCATCCCTATTCTAAAGAAAGATAGCTCGATGGATATCAACAACTATCGACCGATTTCAATACTATCAGTGTTTAGTAATATCATAGAAAAGATTATATATAGTCGGTTTATACTGTACTGAACAAAAATGATATTGATAAGAAGAAACAAGTAGCCTCAATATACTTTGAACTGAGCAAGGCATTCGACACAATTGATCACACAATACTTTTACACAAAATGAATGCAATGGGCATTAGAGATACTCCTTTGAAATGGTTTTCCACGTATCCTACAAAACGTCGTCAATACGTGAACCTTAGTTATCAGTAAAATGATTTTATTCTTTCAATTTCATCAAAATATAAAGAAACATCAAAAGAAGTCCCACAAGGATTCATCTTAGGTCCCATACTGTTTTTAATATATTTAAACGATCTTATAGACCATATAAAATGCAACTAATTATATCAGTTTGCGGATGATCAGCGATAATCAGCTCCAGTAATTCTCAATGCTTATCAGATCTAGCAATGCAGTGTTTATCATCAATGGCTATTTGGTGTGATAAAAATCAATTAATCCTGAATGGTTAAGGTTAAGATATGGTATTAGCCTCTGGGGATAACTAGTCCATAAACTCTTTGTGCTGCAGAAACGGATATTAAGGTGTATAAAAAAGTTACCTTCCAAAACACATTGTAAATCAGTCTTTATTGAGATGAACGTAATGACAGTCGTATCACTATACATTTACGAAATCGTGATTTTTGTAAAGAAAAACTTAAACCCGTTTCCCCTAAACAAAGACTTTTATAGCATTATGCACACACGCAACAATAATAACTTATCCACATTCTCTCATCATCTAAAAATGTTTTCTGATGGACCCTTTTACAGTGCCATCAGAAGTTTCAATGCATTACCCACAAATATTAAGAGTATTAATAATTTGAAGTTCATTTAAATTTGAGTTAAAGAACTATTTAATTGACAAACGTTTCTATTCACTAACTGAATTTGTTTATTAGTTTTCTTTCTTTGTTATTGTACGTAATAGGTCTATAAGACATTTATAATTGTATGTACACTTTGACAATGTTTTGTACACTGAAAGAAAAATTGTACATAAAGTCAATGTACGGTATATATCGATCTATAGTACATTAAAACAATGTACGTTTTCATTGAATTTGTGTAATTTACATTATAAGCACATAGTTTTTTTTATGTACTTTACGTTGATTCAATGTATCAAGTTGTATTTGCTATCTTTCAAAAGAATTTGTTATGAGATCATGCACAGTGAACCTTTGAATGTACCATTACGTTAATTTATCGTATGATGTACATTAATTTAACATTTGAAATACATTGGGTTAATGTAATCGTACGTTGTAAGTGTAGAATTTTTATAGAACTACTATGTACAGTTTAATTTCAATGTATTTTTACATTAAAATTATCAATGCATACGTTAATTTTAGGTAAGAGATACATTGATTATTATTGATTATTATTGTCTTACTAAGAAATTTGAGTACGTGTGAACCTTTAGTGTCAGCAATAAATTAATTTTTATATAGCGTGTCAGGTGCTGCCAGTGCATTTAGTTCGTGTATTTTTCTTGATGCAGTTCCATAGTGGCAGAAGCAAAAATATGTTGAATACGTTGTCAACGTTTTCGTTACGAAAGTTTGTTCAATAGGTGAGTGTATGCATTTTACTATTTATTAATAATCTTCAAATCTTGAATTATTTTAGCCTTAAAAGACGATGGCGAAACATGCATCAAGTTGATAAAATTTGGTAAATTGTCAACGGATAAGTTGGATTCCTATTGGACAGCATGCATAAAATTAGAAATGTATTCAAGTCTATCAACGAAATATTTGATCAATGGCTATTCTACAAAAACCATCTGATTTTCGTTTGGTAAGAACATTGTATAAAATGTTGTTAATTGTAAATGCAATATTTTTTAGATTGATGACTTTTCCTATCTATACCCATCAGGAGATGGATACTAAAAATCACCAATACGAATAACAAGCTAATTTTGTTTAAATTTTAGTTGTTTGATTGATGTTTACTTTCAGACTGTAATAAAATTGCATCCCTTTGTATAATATTTAAATATATATTTTACATACTATTAATGTTTATTAATACATTAAATTGATGTAGTGCATTCATTAATGTAATACATACATAAAATCAATGTAATTGTACATCAAATTAATGACTTACACAAATTGCGTCAATGTAATTGTACATTGTGTTTATGAACTTTTACATTGATTCATGAATGTTGGTACACGAAATTGATGAATCATGTACATTAAATTAACGTAATAATACATTGTCTTGATATACACATTCTTGTTCAGATTCAATGTTTTAGTACATTAATCTAATGTAACAGATTCATTGTACACTTTAAAGCATTTATGAAGGCGCATGACTCAGCAAGTTTTAATTTACAGTGTTGACTCATAAACTGGCCAACTATAACATTAAGAAGTATCTATTATTTATCTTTGTACAAAGGTCAGGTAAGCGATAACAATGCTCTACACTTAATATATATTTTAGCCAAAAAAGTTAATTTTCTTAAATCGAAATCATTTAAACAGTTGACTATTTCTTTTTAAATTCGCAATTTTTGAAAAACATAAACCATTATAAACCCCCTTATTATTTGCTTCTAACTGCATACTTTAATTTGATGTCAATTTCTTATTACGTTAAAATATTTGACTTTGTCGATATTTTGAAAACATGTATTTTAGACAATATCTCATATACTAGGCCGATTGTAATAAAATTTAAAACACCTAACTGTAGAAAAAATATTAATTCTAAAATGGTGGAGTAATAAAATAACGAATTAAAACAGGAAAAAATTATAAAACTTCTTTCGTATTATATATTTATTATTATAAATGTATTGTAAATAAAAATAGTAAATACATATGTTTATTAATTTTTGAAATTGATTATAGTGATTTCAAAAATGCTATCACTTAAACAGCTTTTTGGTTGTCCTTTTATTAAAAATTGGTTCAGTAGTTTTTGAGATATTGAATGCAAACTCACTGATCCACATACCAAAAAATACATTTTTGAGATTCGTGTAGATCCAAAATTTGAAATTGATATCATCAAAAAATGCCGAGATACCGTACTCCTCATTTTAAGATAATTGAAATACTTTCCTTATGCTTCGTATTATTAGATTTATTAAAATACATAACTATAATTTTACTCTTACACATTGATTGTTTTTTAGTACCCACTGGAAATAATATAAACACAATGGTGTTTGCATAAGGTAAAACATTGTCATATCCAAAGATATTTTTTTATGATTAATACACACTCGTGAAATAAATACGCATAACACAAAATATTTAAAAAAATATTCTATAAGCATATTAATAAATAAATGTAAATTGGATGAAAATTAAAAGTTTTATTACAAACAAAGCACAAGTTAAAAACACTAGTAATATATGATTATCACTAATTAATAATATATAATATAAACACATAGTAACATATTATATTGATAATAATAATTTCATTTTCATTTAATGAATTTGCTACATTTTCTTTACGAAAGCGGTTTTCGTATGATCAACAAATAATTATGAGTTACAATAACTCATTGTCAATTTACAAATACAACAGAAAAATAAATAAAATAATATCAAAGTTTAATATCTCGTCCACAGCCCGTTGTTTGCGATGCAATCAGTTAATGTATTTCTTATAGAGTTAACTATGCTGTTCTCACAAGGGTTTGTTCTCTTTAATTGTTCCCACACTCGGAAAACATGATTATCTAGTGCTTAGATGGTTCAGGTGTTGGGATTACTAACAATATCTCCGTCATTTCACCTGCTAACCATGCGACCCTAAATATTTTCGATAAGGTTCAAATCAGGAGATTTTACGGGCTAGTCGAGACAGGTCACTTCAGGGTTATTATCAAACCATTGCCGAACTACTCTCGCCGTGTGCACTGAACTATTGTCTGCACAAACAATATTTGTAGAGGTTTGGGATATATGGCACGGACGGAAGGTAACATTATATTTTCTAATATTTTAATATAATCATAACTTGTCATACGGCCATTAATCCTGACTAGTACAACAGGCTCCGCGGATGTCATCCAACCTTAACACGCAGATGAAATTCGACTGCTTCGCTTCTTTCTTACGACGTAGCGTGTCCCATTTAATCTCGAGACAGGTTTTAATCGGAGACTGTCTTTGAATGAACAAAAAACTGTTTTGTTAGAGAAAACAACATTGGTCCAATCTCTGTCTAGTAGTGTTTGACAAATCGCCACTCGATTTATTTGATTCTGTGGAGTTAGATCAACATTATAAGCAGGGCGTCTAGCGCGTAAGCCATTTCCATTTAATCGTCATCAAACGGTCGTTTGGTGGCATTGTAAATGGAAATGCTGTCGAATATCAGACGAACTACTTATTGGAGAATCAGTTAAAAACTGTCCTATCTTCTCCAGTTGTTCATTCGAAATTGCGAATAGTTTTGAAGCGCGTGGTCTGTTTTTAAGCCTTTGTAACCATCTTCATTATAATATTTGATCCATTTTTGAAATGTTCGCAACTGTAAAGTAAGAAAATTATTGATATAGACATACATTTATAGTTACAACCTGATTTAAAATCTTTTCACTACGTCTCCAATTGAGCTAATTATGTATATAAATTGGTCTAAGAATAGTAAATATAAAAAAGCAAAGTAATATAACTTACCGGCACTTCAACTATTCTACTAATTTCTCTAGAAAATTTTCCGGCTTCATGTAAACCTACTGCACGTGCTTGAACTTCCAAGGGATGCCCACGTCTATCCATTCTTAGATAACTAGTAGTAGGTATAGTAATACAATAACTGTTTACGAATAGTTCAAAGCAGAGACTGAAAAATACACAAAGTTTTGTTGAAACTTATTAGTATAATCTGTCATAAACGATTGGCTAAGTTGTATACCAAGGTTACACTATCTGAAAAGACTAAATTAAATCCTAATTAGGTCATAACAAGTTTCAGTTTTAATCAGGTTGTAACTAACCGTCCGTGCCATATATCCCAAACCTCTACAAATATTGTTTGTGCAAGACAATAGTTCAGTGCACACGGCGAGAGTAGTTTGGCAATGGTTTGATAATAACCCTGAAGTGACCTGTCTCGACTAGCCCGTAAAATCTCCTGATTTGAACCCCATCGAAAATATTTAGGGTCGCATGGTTAGCAGGTGAAATGACGGAGATATTCTTGGTAATCCCAACATCCGAACCATCCAAGCACTAGATAATCATGTTTTCCGAGTGTGGGAACAATTAAGGAGAACAAATCCTTGTGAGAACATAGTTAACTCTATAAGAAATACATTAACTGATTGCATCGCAAACAACGGGCTGTGGACGAGATATTAAACTTTGATATTATTTTATTTATTTTTCTGTTGTATTTGTAATTTGACAATGAGTTATTGTAACTCATAATTATTTGTTGATCATACGAAAACCGATTTCGTAAAGAAAATGTAGCAAATTCTTTAAATCAAAATGAAATTATTATTATCAATATAATATGTTACTATGTGTTTATATTATATATTATTAATCAGTGATAATCATATATTACTAGTGTTTTCAACTTGTGCTTTGCTTGTAATAAATCTTTTAATTTTCATCCAATTTACATTTACTTATTAAAATGCTTATAGAATAATTTTTTTTAATATTTTGTGTTATGCGTATTTACTTCACGAGTGTGTATTAATCATAAAAAAATATCTCTTTGAATATGACAATGTTTTACCATATGCAAACACCATTGTGTTTATATTATTTCCAGTGGGTACTTAAAAACAATCAATATGTAAGAGTAAAATTATAGTTATGTATTTTAATAAATATAATAATACGAAGCATAAGGAAAGTATTGCAATTATCTCAAAATGAGAAGTATCGTATCTCGGCATTTTTTGATGATATAAATTTCAAATTTTTGATCTACACGAAACTTAAAAAATGTATTTTTTGGTATGTGGATCAGTGAGTTTGCATTCGATATCTCAAAAACTACTGAACCAATTTTTAATGAAACGTATTTACTATTTTTATTTACAATACATTTATAATAATAAATATATATGTAATACGAAATAAGTTTTATAATTTTTTCCTGTTTTAACTTCGTTATTTTATTACTCCACCATTTTAGAATTAATATTTTTTCTACAGTTAGGTGGTTTAAATTTTATTACAATCGGCTTAGTATATGAGATATCGTCTAAAATACATATGTTTTCAAAATATCGACAAAGTCAAATATTTTAAAGTAATAGGAAATTGACAACGAATTAAAGTATGAAAATGAGGAGTACGGTATCTCGGCATTTTTTGATTATATCAATTTCAAATTTTGGATCTACACGAATCTCAAAAATGTATTTTTTGGTATGTGGATCAGTGAGTTTGCATTCAATATCTCAAAAACTACTGAACCAATTTTTAATAAAAAGACAACCAAAAAGCTGTTTAAGTGATAGCATTTTTGAAATCACTATAATCAATTTCAAAAATTAATAAACATATGTATTTACTATTTTTATTTACAATACATTTATAATAATAAATATATAATACGAAAGAAGTTTTATAATTTTTTCCTGTTTTAATTCGTTATTTTATTACTCCACCATTTTAGAATTAATATTTTTTCTACAGTTAGGTGTTTTAAATTTTATTACAATCGGCCTAGTATATGAGATATTGTCTAAAAAACATGTTTTCAAAATATCGACAAAGTCAAATATTTTAAAGTAATAGGAAATTGACAACGAATTAAAGTATGCAGCTAGAAGCAAATAATAAGAGGTTTTATAATGGTTTACGTTTTCCAAAAATTGCGAATTTAAAAAGAAATAGTCAACTGTTTAAATGATTTCGATTTAAGAAAATTAACTTTATTGGCTAAAATATATTAAGTGTAGAGCATTGTTATCGCTTACCTGACCTTTGTACAAAGATAAATAATAGATATTCCTTAATGTTATAGTTGGCCAGTTTCTGAATCAACACTGCAAATTAAAACTTGCTGAGTCATGCGCCTTCATAAATGCTTTAAAGTGTACATTTTTAATTAATTCAATGTACATTTACATTGATTCTACGTTATTTTTTCTTTCAGTGTACTTTCGGTATATATAAGAATAAACTGTTATTATTATCGAAACATTGTTAATGTGTGCATTGCATTGTTTCCTGAATTAATCCTTATTTTTTGTTTAAGGTTCTTTTCTACAAACTTAGTTCTAGTTTTTCATTTGACGTGTTTTATTCAAAGAAAAACTGCTCACATTTTTAAAAGTTATCGATAGATATTTTTGCATATCAACAATACCTAATATTATTTTGTGTTAACCAGCTATTGATTTGTTACCACTCAATATAAATCGAAAGAAAACATCATTGGCAGTAAAATTTCAATGTAGTTAGGAATACTAAAAGACGAATATTAACGCATCAAACCAATAATATTTACTTATAGCTACACTGAACCAAATAGTAGCATAAATAGAAAGAAAATAAACATTGTTTCAATGAAAAATTCATCAAAATTGGTCCAAAGTATTACATCATTGTTACAATGAATTTAACAACATTGAAATAAGAAAAATACTTTAATCGATCACTAGAATCATTGTTTATATGAACAGGTTCATAACTGGTTGTAACGACGATTTTCCTTGTGGCAATGAAATTGTTCATAGTTTCAATGTAGGTCTTTTATTAATTGAAGAATCTTTTACATTACTTTAACGTATACTTTTTTTCGTATTAAAGCATTTATACTAACGACAATGTTTTGGTTTCATTAATGTTAATACCAAATTTTTAAAGAATTACATGTATTCTTTATATTGATGAAAATGGATTATTAAATTAATGAAGCAAAACTATTAGGTTAATGAATCAAATTTTCAACTAATTTTAACATATTTATTAAAAGAAACATTGACAAGGTAATTAATAGTTTTTGTTTTTAATCCTTTCTACCTACAAGGATAAAAAACAGATACTATTAATTGTTAAATTACAGAGGAACAACTGATTACCTACAAGTTACGATAATGACCAAGTATTCTAAATAAAAACTTATTAGTAAAGTACTAATAAAATCGGCTTTCTGTTGAAATTTTAAGATATAAGCCCACGTGCTCGTTTCAAATTTCCTAATATTAGATGGTTTAGAAAACTTTCAATTTTTATTTTTTCAAAACTAAATTTATAAAATTTCAACACAAATATATGACGATACGAATATGTATTAGTCAGACGCGTTACATAAAATATATAATTTAGAGTAAGAATTAATTGAATCCAAATTATAAAACCTTTTCAATAAATGTCCAGAATATTAATGAAGCTTTGGAAAATAAATGTTCTTCTAAAGCTTGACAACATTTAGCTAAAAAGACAAGTTTCTTGAGAATTTAATAAAACTTTTTCCATTTTGATCTTTCCGGGCTGATCAGTTTGTAGGAGCTAAATAGCCATGAATTGCCCAAAATATGATAGCGTTTCGATTATCTAAAATTAAAAATAAATTACAAAATCATATTACAAAAAGAAGTATTAATTTAAATACGTATTATAAATGCGAAATCAGTCAATAGAATAAACAACTAACTTACTTTCATCTACTTCATGTTTTTGTGTATAGTCCAAGACACCTTTAACATTATTTTCGGACGTCAAAAACTGCAGTATATGTACTCTCTTATTTTCCCATTTACTCAACAAACTCTCTCCAATAGTATAAATGGCATCAAAATCCATATCGATCTAATACGAAAAAATTAAAATGAAATAAAATACCTGTAGCAAATACCTATCACTAATTTTTAATTAAGAATATTTGTTTAGAATTGAGACTTTTTAATTTACGTTTAATTAATTAAATATAAAAATAATAGTATAAAAATGACATCAAGCAAGTTTAATAAGTATTCTGAATAATTTTTTACCAGTCTAAATCCAGAAGCGGTTTTATAAAAAGGCCATTTATCCAAAATTGACGCTGTACTATCCACGGCTTTAATCTCCGCCATACGAAACTGTCGACATGCCTTCCAATAAGTGTCAAATTCTTCGGTTGATAAGTTGTCAAATTTGAGCGACCTAATGCACAGTATTATAGCCGCTATAAAAAAACACACACACTTAACATTGGGAGTAAAACAACAGTAAATTAATAAGAAATAAATCTTACCTGTTCAGTAAGTAAAGTAATTTTTCCACTCTTGTGGCACACGGTATAAATCTATTGAAATTGTATTATGGTTTATCGATATAAAAAACACTAAAAACGTGCAGATATGCAAATGTGTCTACTTGGCCTCCACTAGCAGACATTTAGACCAATATAACCTTTATACTTATTACTTATACATAACTACAAAATTTAGCTGTGCAAGCCCTCCACAGTTTCATACGTTGATAAAACGAATTCTTCGTTAAGAATGATATCTTTGCTATTAAGATTATAAAGTGCTTACTTTGAAAGAAATGTTGTTCATACAATCATCAACACCGATAAATTCATCCATTTATTTTATCTATGTTTAGTAAAAGTTTTATCAATTAATATTTTCTTATAATCCAACATGATTTTCATTGAGACAATGAAATGCAATTATAATATTAAAGAATTTTTAAAACAAATTTAATGTTAGTCAGATTCATCACTCAATAAAACCTGATACATTATATTTATGATAACTGTCTTTAAACAAGTATATTTGATATTTTTTTTTACATAGCAATAATGAAAATCTCATTAAACCAATGTAAATGAAACTGATGAAAGCCATTCATTAATATTATGACAAAGATTTTTTTCAGTGTAATATATCTTTTAAGGATTCTTAAAATGTAGAATTATCTTAAATATTAAATTAAATTTGATATAAACCAGCCAAAAACGGAGCTAAATATTTTGCGATACTAATACAATATCCTTTATGACAAATTGATTTTCAGACACTCCATATCCTAAACTTTAAATTTGATATAATATTTATATAATCACTAAAATGGCCAATTTCGTATACATTTGATGTAATACAATTATATACCTATAAGTCAACGATAAAACAATGTAAGTTTGACCTTAGTGAACAAACTTTAGCAATAAAACGTATATATTATATTATATGGTTACTAAATGTGCTTCAAGTTCTCCAGATTTAAACTAATATTTTAAACACTCTGTAAGTTCTATATAATTATTTTTTAAACAAAACATAAGTTTAAACTTAGTCTACCTTGAATCTAAATGTAAAGGTTTTCTTAGCAAAATACAAGTTAATACATAATAATACGCTGACATTTGTAAATGTGATGTCATTTTTTAAATAAAATTCTAATTATTTTAGAAACGATAAGCTTTAGTTATAATAAAAGTTTAATAAAAAAAAGCCTTAAAATTACACGTCAAGTTCAAAAATTGAATAATGTAGAGGGTGATCCATATAAAAAATATCAACTTTGTACTGCCTTGCTTTTTTGACACACTCTGTATACTCCACAATAATTTTAAAATGCTCACATTTAGTAACTATATGCGTTTTATTGGTAAAATTTACCCACAAAGAACAAACTTACTAGATTCTATCGTTGATTCATCCAGTCCATTAAATCTTCAAATCATGTTGAAAAAAACATTTTTTTCTACATTGCGTTTATAATTACTTAATTGTGACACTGAAAACAGTTTCACAATGTAGCTCATTGTGACACCGTTTTTGATGAAATTTTTGTTCTCATAAGTGACAGCATTGAATTTTTTACACAAATGATGTCAAAATCATAAATATCATTTGTCAATGCCGTTAAACATAATATTAATAATAAGAAAGAATTAAAAGTTATTAGTCTTCATGAGGTTAAAAATTTGAGTTGTACTGAAAAGATTTGAAAATAAACTAAGTACTGTCAATTAAATAACAATTACAACAATCTACTATTAACTTTGTGAAATTAAGGTATTAGTAGCAAAGAAAATTTAACGCAAAATTGAGAAACAAACGAAATACAATACATAATAACGCATAAAGTTATTATTTAGTTTCCTTTTGAAGCTGTAGCAATCTGACAATTATTGTATACATTAACAGTAACACTGCACTTGAGCATGAACTGTTAAACTAAGTAGGTTCTGTGTAATGACATCATGCTTATAATTCAAATCTTGTTGAACCTGCACATGTACTTCTGGAGAAGTTATTTCGTTTTCTACTCCAAAATCATAGATCGGTACACTAGTAGAAGTACTCGGCTGAGGTGAATTAACAGAATTGAACATCCGCCCTATTTCAATGTTTCTTTTTTCTCCATGATTTTTAATTGTCACCAAGTCTTCACCTTTATTGGCTAAGTGCGATGCGCTTGATCGTCTAAAACAGTGTTCGGTATAACATTCAGGGTCGGATAGTTTGAGATAGGACACTATAGTTTTTGGAACTTGCCCAATTTTATTAATACCAATTGGACTTGATAAGCAACGTTCGTCTCTACGGCATGCACCAAGATATCCTATTATCAACATATCTGACCGCACTCGAACTGGGGCAGGGATTGGGATACCCCGGCTGGTGCGAGACGAAACAGAAACTAGATCTAACGAGGGGTGAGGCCGATAAAAAGAAATACCATTCCCAACAGTATTGTTGTGTAATATAAAAAGATATTTCTCGCGTCACAAAATACCAAACATACTGTATGTAAATTTGTGTCGCGTTGTAAATCTACAACGCGACACAAAGTAATGCCAACCGAGTGTGCGCGTGGAGCCACAGCCAATGCGCCAATAGCACCGCGCAGTTAGAAAATCACTTCACTACTAATGAATTTAAACTTACAAAATATACGGGTCTTTTGGCCAAAATACTCGTAATGGTGCAAAGTTAAATGACGTTAATGACGGTCTATATCACGCACATGGAGGAAAGCAATCGTGGTACATTCAACGTGACCGAGCTTAACACAGTTGGTTTAACCTTTTACAACTACAATAAATTTTATACGGTAAACTATTTAAACAATTATTATAACGTGATAATTATTGTCTTTAGAAACGTAACGCTTGGTACTATTACCTACTTAATGTTGGATATGTGTACGGGTTGCCACAAACACGGGGTGGATTGTCAGGGCTGAGTCGACGACAGCTACACTAGTCAGTGGTCCACTTGTTGACTTATCTCAAGATTGTGACATACAGTAGCAAGCCTAAAAGTGATATCTGGTTGAAGTATATGCTAAAGATAACGAATAAGACACCACAGGTCAGAAACGATTAAGTAACAACTACTAACAAGGAGACACGTCACAATAAACTATTTACCATTGATGCAAGAACGAGGACAAACATTCAGACAGACAATTACCTTTAGATGATGGGCAGACTCACAGATGATGATGGGTGGAATAAAACCTCAAGTCCACCATGTGAAATTTGTAGGTGCACTACTTTAACAGATTACGAGAACTCACGTATAATCTTCGACATACAAAATGAATACGACCTCAATTCTTCCTCAGGTTCGCATTGTACGACAAGTTACAAAAATGTCTTACTTTTTGTATTCACTTTTAAGTGATCATGATCGCACAGAAAGTCCTTCCATTTTTAAAGATGGCCTTTTTCCAAAAAACCCAAAGTATGGTGGGGAAATCAAAATCTCACCAAGAAAATCCCAAAATTTAAATGATAACACTTATTTAAATGTAGGCAACAGTTCCTTTGATACAAAGCTAATTGTACTTTTTAAATTATTTTGGGATACAATCAAATAAATCGTTACACATAACCTGAAAATGTATACTAGTACACAAAAGATTTTACATATGAGAACTAGAATCACCTTAATTAAGTCATCTGCTTCTTGTATGAAACGATCTATTTCCAAACTTTGCAGAATATTAGATTTTTTAGGTTGATAACCTATCGACTGTTGTTTTAGGAAACCCTGCAACCTCGCAAACTTTGAGATGCCCACGTTTTTATACACATTTAAGCAACCACGTAACATGCTATAAGACGCCCATATTGTGGATGATTTCTTCGTTTTGCTCATTTCATCGTAATAAGCAAGTAATACATTTTTGAGAATAATTTTAACACACTTTTTTAGGCACCAAGAATCGAACGTGTTATATTCTTTATCATAAATTGATTTTGCTGGAAGAAGTTTATTAACAGTATCAGCAGCTGCTGCTCTAATTTCTGGAGGTGTGCACGAAATATTTTCTTGCTGTTCCATATTTTTAATTAATTTGTAAGCTTTGAATTTAAATTAGTTTTAAACAGTTTTAAAGTTTTTTTAAAACAAAACTTGTTTAAAACAAAATTTTTAGATTTGTCACATACTATAATTATTAAAAGTCCCTACATGTCAAAAGGACAGATTTCTACGAAAAAATTCAAATTTTTAAATGCAAAGTCGAAAAAATAATATATTACACACGTTTAATAAGAGGAATTGTAGCACTCGTTCCAAAGGAGCACTCCTTGCTGCGCTCGTCGTGCTTAAAACTCACTCGATGCTACAATAAGCCCTCTTATTAAACTTGTATAATAATATACAGTTCCTTAGTTGATAAACAAATATTAAACAGTTTCAGTAAAACTTCTCTACATGCTGAAAAATTACTCAAATCGTCTAAACACTAGACGAATTAAATAAACTCAAAAACTTTAATTAAGAAGGAAGATTAAGTTTGCAGATTAAGTTTTCGTTTGAAAAAATGCTAATACTAGTAATACCTATAAATACAAAACAAAGAGGTATTATTAAGATTTTGTTTCATTTTTTTTTTGTTTTCTGATAGGTACGTAATATACCTATTTATGTCGATGAAATTGATAAAACAAAGTTTAGATTAACAAGTCTTAACACCTAATTTAAAGGTTTAAAAAACGCAATAAACAAATACGCTGAAATATACAGTCACAAAAGTTTTAAAGATAAAATTGTTCTTTAAATAATTCTCAAAAAATATATATAATAGTATAAATAATAAAAACGCAACATATGATGCAAATAAAAAACTACATAATGATATTTGCAATTTAGTAAAGTATATATGTAGTATATAAAAAAGAATTTGTATATTAAATGATTAAATATCATTCTACATGAATGTTTTGATCCAATTTTTTTATATAACATCCGATTTATTCAAATTTTACTTGTTCTCGTTTAATTTCATAATAACAATAATAAGTGGCATAATAATTATTCTTGATTTACCTAAACTTCTTTATTTTTATCAATAAAATTGAAAATCTCATAACTAAACATATTAAAATAAAACATTTTTTATGAAGCTGTCCTTTTTAATCAATATCCATTATGCAATAAAATATTATATTGTTTATTGCCAGCAAAAATAATTATTTATTTCAGTTTTTGTTAAAATTTATGAAGTGAACCTTTGAATTAATTTTTGTCAAGGTATCTATATATAATTGAAAATAGTAGTGCCTTATCGAATAGTAATTTACTAAAGCTTTCTTCGTGAAACTGTTACTTATTCAGTATTCATAAAGAATCCTCGAGAGATGTCTGGCGTGTATATATTTAAGGTGTACAAAATATTATCTTTAAGGTTCTAAAACAGTAGATATATAGTAAAGTACAAGACACCTATGTGTATACAAAATATATTTGTGGTATTATCGTTGTCCCCTAGAGTATTAAACAAACCAAAGCGTTTTGCTTTTCGCGTCACGGAACAAAGTCATTATAGATATCAAATGCTAATATTCTCAATGGAAATATTGACTGCTTGTTGATTACGTATTCATAAGATATTCTAGAAGCAATCAATTTTAGAAGTCAATCACACGAATCGACGTCACGTTACTCATGTCGTCTATGGTTAAGAATGTGCGGTTCTCAATTTAAATCTTATTGTGCTTTCTCTGTTATCCAGTAAAAGGGTGATTCGTTCAATTTTACGCTGCGAATAATACCGAGAATCAAATTAGAATAGCATGAAAGGTTCACACCTACATCTATAAAAAGGAAAGAAATTTTCAAGAAATCTGAAAATAATTGTCAGCTGTTATATTGAGAAGGAATTGATCTGCCGATCAAACAATGCCAAAGGTCGAGATAAAATATTCAGTGCAAAAAGAGACTTTAATGCAGTCATCCAGACACGTCTACAACGATTGTTTTATTTGAACATTGATTTTCTCTTTGAATATTTTATTTTCCAAGAACTTTTCAACCAACACTTTAAAACTTTCAGTTACTTCCCTACACTTTACTGTTCTACCAATCGTAATACGTTACCAATGCAACTTCGTAATTGTATTTATAATTTTTCAACATTCAATTGGTTCAAACTTCGGATCGAGCTTTGTTTTTATTGCGTTCTCTTATTTGAAAACAAAGTTTGTCACGAAAATATTTTTGACAGTATTTATTGTAAATGCAGCAATTAAAATAAATTATAATAAAACCCTTAGATACCACCACAAATATTTTCTAGTATTACAAATAAATAAAAGTTCTACTAAAAATAAAAAGTTATTTCAATGAAAAGTAACTAAATGACTAAACTATTGTTGTGCCAATTAACATATTAAAAATTATATTTATAGTTGTAATTACAAGAGGTGTCTTATGATTCATACTCGACCGAATAAAGAATTGAAATAATATACTATACTTATTTCACTTATTTCAAGCAGTTAAAGAAATATATCTAATCTTTAGAGAGTCGGTAATGCTACTCTCTATAACGTGTGGTGTTTATAACATCAGCATATGCCGATAACGTAAAAAACTTTATGAATTACATACATAGCGACTATACGTTTTTTGCATTCGAAAGCAATTTTGTTCCCACAAAAATAGGACATATAACATAATTTAATACAAAGTGTATTGTCTACCAAGATCTCACAAAAAAAACTTTAAGACATGGAATGTAAATGATGCACGATTATTAAAAACATTTGTAATCCTAGTGTTCAAAACAGCTGGAGGATATTTGAAAAATTACTATATGAAAATAGTCTATATATTGTCAACAAAAACTTGACTAAACTGAACCAAAAACGTAAAGCACAACCTTTTTTATATTTTTTTATCAGTGTTATAGTATCATGCATGTGTGCGTATTTCTTTAATCGAGTCTAATTTGTTTCATTCTGCTTCACTACCTTTTTTGTCTGCTTTTTGCATAGTGTAGAAAATCTTATTTACACGGTCTGATGACAGGCTTTCATTATTAACTATAATAGCAGGTTGTGAAGTGCAATTTTTTAAGCGGAGTAAGTACATTTTCTGATAATTCTATACAGTTTTAAAGAAAAAAAGAATACAAAACTGTTTACCAGGGGCAAGAGATTTTATATAATCCTATTTTAAGAATTTAAATTGTTTTAAACAAATTAATTTTATTTAAAGATGTAAGTTCTTTGAAGTTCGCGCTTAACTAAATGTGAATATTATTGAATTAAATATATTTTAGATACAGTCGAATTTTTGTAAGTTTGAAAGTGCTTCATGACTGACGTCACTTTTAATGTAAATGCCACTATCAAAGCATCAATTCAACTAACAATCACTAAATTAATATTATAGTTCTTTTGGTAAAAAAATATAAATATTCTTATTATGTTTTGTTTAAGTAATGAAAGTAAATAATCATTTGTATAAAATACGAGTTTTTAGAATAAGCTAAGCTATTCAAAATTATAACAACAGTAAATGTTTTATTTGTTAAGTTGGTACCGGTAGCGGAGATGCCGGTTTGAAACTATCATATTTATTCTCATTCTAACCTCGCTTTTGTGCTATTTAATTTTATTCGTTTCTTGTTATCGATCAGTTCTTTTTAGAACTAAACTACCATTTTGTTAATAATTACGCGCTGTATTAATTAAATATGCCTAAAGTACTACAGCGACAATCAAAAGAACTTGTAAGCCTTTTGATTAATTATTTCGAACAGGAGAAGAAAAACGGGGGACCTTTTTTGCCACTAAAATGTGTTCGTGAGGTAATTATCTATTGTTTCTTAAAATTGCATTAAAATGTCATGTTTTCAATTGCACTGCAAATTAGTATGACTACCGTAAGTGGTATATCATCTGCTGCTAAACACAATGAAGTCGTAGCAAACATAGGCAACGACCACAAGTCGTAGTACAGCAATTAAGAAAGCAGTATACAAGATGTGCCAAAAAAGTAAGTTTAATTTACTAAAAGAATTTATTCACACTTACTTTCGTTAACAGAACAGCATATTACGGTAGCTGCTTTATTTAATCACCTCAAACAACACAATATTTACAATGCAAAAAATCAACATTATGTAAGATATTACATGATATCGGTTTTCAATAGAAAAAGGATAATCCACGAAGAAGTTTAATGGAATTATCATCTGTAGTATTATGTAGTATGAGTTTTTTAAGAGAATACGTTCGTAACCTAAACAATCACTTTTGGGAATTTGTGTATTTAGACGAAACTTGGATTTATGAGAATGATAGAATCACCCGATCATGGTAAGATAATAATGTAAAAAGTGTCAAGAAAATTATGGGCGAAGGAAAACGGTTTGTACAAACAACCTTTTAATTATTTTATACTAAATTGCTTATTTGCAGATATATTATAGTACATGCAGGTAAATGGTTTTATTCCTGGAGCATCGTTAGTTTTTTCTTCCAATACAAAAAACCCAGATTATTATAGAGAAATGAATTAAAATAATTTTTTAAACGGTTTAAAAACCAGCTGTTAAAAAACCTAAAGAATCCATCTCTTAATATTATGGATAATGCTCGATAACATAGTTCACTTGAAAAATCTACTCCGACAGCAACATGGTAGAAAGTCAAGATACAGAATTGGCTAACAATTAATGAAATAACAAATGACCCAAACTTGTTAAAACCACAATTATTGTCATTAGTTAAAAAGTGAGTTTATTGCAAGTCAGTCATTTATTATTAATAAATAAATTGTAGACATAAGCCACCAAAAAAATATATTGCTGGCCAAAAAATATAAACATAAAGTGCTTTTCAACCCTATTGAACACATTTGGCGTATAGCTAAAAATTATTTCTATAGGCATCTATGAAGAGACGGTAATGGTATGAATAATGCAGTTCGTATATGGCATAAAACGTTAAATGATGTTACACCACTGATGTGGTCAAATTCAATTAGTCACTGCGAAAAAAATATACAAAACTGGTGGAACCGAGAAGTAGGTTTTTGACAAGAAAGATATTTAACCTTTACCAATACATTTAAATCAAAGTGACTATAGTAGTAACCAAGATTCCGACAATGAGTAGATTCCTCATATTCTATATTTGAACTCGTTTCTGCAAATATTCATGTTAAAACCAATGAATGCAAATAAGTAAAATGTATGTAATTTAACGTTTAGTTTCATTTTATTATTTCGAGTAGCCAATTTCTATGTAAATGTAGAATTATTGGAGTTTTGTTGTAGGTATTTATCTTTTGCTGTCGATCAATTAATCAATCATCAGTTTTTTGTGAACTACACGATGAGGAGGATAACAAGGTATTTCTAGAAAAAGTAAAAATTTGTTGTAACACTAAAACTGATGTTACATTTAATCAGCTAATTATTCGTTGACGTTTGCATACAACTTACATTATCTGTTTATTTTTGTGTTGTAAACGACAACTTCGAATTACGTCAAAATTAATTCTATAAACTATAATGACAACTGTCACAATCATGTACTTTTGATTCGAAAATTAACATGTTAAATTTTAAATTTGATTTTGTAACAGGTAAAAAAGTTTTATTAATCCTAGTAGTAGAAAATAGTATATTATATATCAAGGTTAAGAAGTATATCATTATAGCCTAAGCGATAGATTATATCGCGAGACGCGAAGCTATAATGAACTTCTCAACCGTGGTATATATACATTTTTTTCAACTACTAGAATTATTAAAACCTAAAGATATTAATTTTTAATTAAAAATCAAGTCAGCGATTTTGACAGTTGTCACTACTTTAATAGAATTAATTTTGACGTAATTCTTAATTGTGGTTTAAAACACAAAAATACACATTATTTTAGGCATTTATTATATGTAAAACATATTTACTTCAATAATATTCACATTTAATTAAGCGCGAACTTCAAATAACTTACTTTTTAAAATAAAATTAATTTATTAATTGAACGATTTGAAAACTTAAATTAGCATTAAATAAAATCTCTTGCTCTTGGTAGACAGTTTCGTAAACTTTTTTTCTTTGAAACTGTTATAGTATTATCAGAAAATGTTAATATGTTCATTATTAACCAGTGGTTAATAATGAAATAATATTTACCTACGCTTAAAAAAGTACAACTTCACAACCTACTATTATACGTAATAATGAAAGCCTATACAACTAGTAGTGGAAAAAATTGTATGTAGACCACGCTTGAGAAGATGATTATAACCTGCGCAACTTATATTCCTCAACGCTTCGCGTATCGTGATATAATCAGTCGCTTAGGTTATAATCACACATTTCTCAGCCTTGGTATACGTTGTGTCCCACGCTAGGGGTACCCCATGGAATTTAACATGGGAAAATTGAAATTATTTTTTTCCTGCTTCCCAAATTAAAAAATCGCAAAAATTTGACGCAGATTTAAAGTGGCACTTAAAACGTTTCTAAAAACAATTCTTTGATTGTAATTTGATAATTATTAAATTAATTACAGGCATTTGAAATTCGAAATTCGCGCATGTGATTCAGATCGGCTATCTTTGGTTTTTAAATTAATATGGATGCTAAAATTAAATTGTAGCCCGTCAAATCAACATTATGCAACTTTATTTTTGAGGAAATGGAAATTTGAAGAACAAAGACTAGAAAAATTACATTTGAAAATTTTCTGTAGCAGACTAGAAAAAAATAATTAATCAAACATAAATGTACATTTACATAGGTACCTACGAACACTCATAGTGGTACCAATAGGTCGAACACAGGAAGATTGCTCGAATAATCGTCGTGCGGAAAAATTCATTTCAATTGAGAATTTGTGGCCCTGTTGCTTGGCGGAACGACCACGGCGAATCACCTATTTGGGTATGAGGTGTTCAAAAATGCCTCCTGCTTGAACTGTACAATAAGTTAGCCGTTCAACAAATCTTTTTCGTGTTTCGGCTAATTTACGAATGGTAATAGCTCGACATATCACTTGAATTTCATATTTTAGTGCGTACCTATTTTCATACTGTTTTCCTCCTTTGAATAATTTTTCTTTTATATAACTCCACAAAAAAAATCGCACGGGTTTAAATCAGGTGACCTAGCAGGCCATGTAATAGGGCCATTCTTGCCAAACCATTGATTTGGAAATGCTACATTCAGAAGCCCAGTGTTTAGTCTAGCAGTATGGGCTGGAGCACCATCCTGCATAAAACAAACTTGGTGATTTTCACCCGCAACTTCATTTAGTTGTGGAAACACTTCTTCTAGTAGAAGGTAATGATATTTTATGGAAGTAAGTGTACCTTCAATGAAAAAAGGATCAATAACATGACTTCCCAGCAAGCCCATCCAAACATTGACAGTTTGTCGCCATTGACTTGGTCTATTTACTAATTTGTGTGGATTTTCGAGAAACCATGTACGATTATTTTGTCGATTTAGTCTTTCATCAAGTCCAAATGAACATTCATCCGAAAAACGAATGTTTTTTTTACAAAATCGCGATTGGTATTGTTCATTTCGGTGATTATTTCACAAAACTTCATACGAGCATAATAATCGTGTGGTAATAATTCTTGATGGCATTGCCAAAGGTAACTTTTAAAGTCCTCCTGTTTGAGGTACCTGAATGCTGACGACCGAGGAACACCTACATTAATTTCAATTTCTCGCAAACTAATATCAGGATCTTTGTCTACAGCTGCAAGAACTGCCAACTTCTGAGGGTTGTCGTCATGATCGTGTAAAGATGGTGAACGCTGACATTTACATGGTGGATTTACGGAGCCCGTGGTTTCAGATAATTTTATCGTTTTTTTGATACTCATTAAAGAAGGTATTGGTCTATCTGCGAAAAAACCAGCAAAGTCTTCTCGAATTTGGACCTTTGAAACACCTACAAAATATTGTTTTACCACAAGAATTTTTTCTTCTACATTCATTTTCGAAGCTTGTAAAACAATTCTATCAAAACTGTCAACACTTAAAATATTTTATAACAAATCAATGCTAACTTGATTTTTAATACCTATTTACTTGAACATAATTCAAGTTTATTTCATTTTGGAATCATAAGCTGGTTTATTAGCATGCAAATGCGGGCGCAATTTGGTTTTTTTAGCCCACAGAAAATTTTCAAATGTAATCTTTCTAGTCTTTGTTCTTCAAATTTCCATTTCCTCAAAAATAAAGTTGCATAATGTTGATTTGACGAGCTACAATTTAATTTTAGCATCCATATTACTTTAAAAACCGAAGATAGCCGATCTGAATCGCATGCGCAAAAACCTTCAAAATTTCGAATTTCAAACGCCTGTAATTAATTTATTAATTACCAAATTATAATAAAAAAATTGTTTTTAGAGACTTTTTAAGTGCCACTTTAAATCTGCGTCAAAATTTTTGCGATTTTTTAATATGGGAAGCAGGAAAAAAATAATTTCAATTTTCCCATGTTAAATCCCATGGGGTACCCCTAGCGTGGGACACAAGGTATACTATTACAGTGTACCTGGAATTTAAAAAAAAGATAAAAACATTTACAGAAAAGCTATCATCATAGCATCATAATTTATTATCATCTAATCAAAATTCGATAAAAGCGAAAAATCTAAATTCAATAAATAAAAAATATGCCTTTTATCAAAAAACTATTAATCAGATTGAATAGAAACATTTATTTTCACTGACCCAAGTTTTTTTTGTCAACTAAATGACTTGACGTTTGCATGATATAACTTGAAAATAGTCAAAAAACAAAATCGATTCACTCACATACTACGTCATATTAGAATAGAAACAGCAATGTCATACAAAGCGATAATTACACATCATATTTCCCCAATAATTTCTTTCTACATGGTTTTATTGATTAAATCATGTATCGTATAGTGTAAATTCAAATTTACATCAAATATAGAACTTTTCAAATACATCCAATATAAAATTTATTTAAAGTTTTTACTATAAGATTTAAACTAATTTTAGGAGTTTTTGTAGGTTCTCTTGCAGTGAAACACCTATTTTGTTCAATTAAAATAAATTACTTAAACATTTCTTTAACAATTATGTGGCTATTTACCTTCAAGACATTCTTTGTTTCGGTCACTTTAAGCGTCTCCTATTCTATGCTATTCCTATTGTTCCTAAACTACACAAAAAAACGAACTAATGTGCATATTACCTTAAATCCCTAAATTAAATCAATTCGCAATTAAAAACAACCAAACAAGTACGGTGCAATTCATATTGTTTAACCTAATGTTAAAAAAACGTTATCAGGTTTCATCCATTTAACTACAATTTTCAAGATAAAATTAAAACTATACATTATTACTTTCATTTCAGGACCGTGTAAAAGTAGGATCTAAAGATAACCAAATAAATAATTTTTTGTGTAAGTAGGAACAGAACAAACAAATACTTAAAACTTGCCACCAATAACAAAAACCAATCATCAATGGTTATTTCATCAAATTGTTTACTCCACAACACATTGTGTTGTCTGTGTAATTTAACCAATCAAAAGTTGTTTATAATTTACTGAAATTTTTTACAAGAATACTAATGATATTTCAAAGAAAAACGTCTAGAGGAATATTGTATAACAACTTAATATTATACATATTATAAACACTACAAATGTAAATTTGTATAAGCTGCAAATTATAAAAAATGCTAAATTTTATGTAAAACAAGATTTTAAGTGACCAACTTTTGTTCCAATTAGCAATGATTACAAAATAATAAAAACTTTAATTGAAATAATAATCTAGATAGACCAGATTTTTAAATTAAAATCATTTCAAGTAATAGGAGCTGAAGTTGGAAATAATAAATCAGATTTGTACAAGAAAGAAACCACAGCAGTTGTTCAACAGACCAATAGTTTAGCAAAGTTAAAGTCAAATTTGTAGCCTTTCTAGACATCGAGTTTTCTTACATTTAAAGCTTCAGCAGTCATGTCACCAGATTCTACGCGAAATGTACATTAAACTTCGAAATCCCAGTTTAGAAAGATCTCCGGAACTTTGAAAGTTGGGGATGAGATACGACCGCAGAAAGTTTGTGCCGCAATTTAATACGAACCAAAAAAAAATAAATCATAGATTCTATATTAGTAAAAGAAAATAAATGAGAAGAAAGAAACGTTTAAAACCTAATTTGTTTCATTTGAAATATACTTCATACTTTGAAATAAACAGATTAAAATTTTTGCAACAAGTTGTACATGTATTTACAAAATAATTTCAATTTCAAGATCATTTAGAAAATAATTGCTAAAAAGTTTGTTTCCATAGGTTTCAAGAAAATGCAATATCATCTAAATCGAATCGTTGTATTTATTAGCGATAAACGTGATAATTTATCAACAATAGTTGTAGACGTATTTCGTAATGTCGTAATTCTCTAGTCGTGAAACTTATCTGTGAAAGAATTGGCTACCGTTCAAACTCAATAAAATGCAATCCAAACGCTGTTTCAATAAAACTGTGACAAGACATAAGAAAATTCGTTTGCAAAACAACAAATGTGATCAAAGAACTGTCAAACTTATTTGAGATTTATAAAGTCACTATCAAACGGGAACAATTCGAGTTATGTAAAAAATTACAAACGGAATAAAGTTTTCATAGACAATAGTGCAATATGTACGCAGCTCGCTGATATTCTCTATACAAAATTTTTACTCCACCTGGAAACAATACACATGTTTATAAATGAATATTTTCTACACGCTAGAACTCAGGAAAACTTTGACCTTGTTAAATTTAATTTTGATAAAGATTACACCTAGAGTACAGCTTACCAAATAATCGTAAAATATTGGACGTCGTTCATTATTGAAGTCTCAGAAAATTGTGCTTACCTGAAACAATAGAATTTAATTAAAACTAGAATTATTAGATAAAGCACAAAATTCTTACGTCCTTTAAGTTTTCATCTACCATTAATTATAATTTATAATTATATACTGATATACAGATTTATGGGAATTTAATAAAACTTAGATTAGTGAATAGACGTCTCAGCAATATTAATGTAGGCTTTTGTTCTCTAATGTAAATATATAAACACGAAAATTCAATTTTGCCTAACTTGTTTTTCAATTAATTATTCAATACAGTGACAATTTAATTTCAATACAGAAAATGCAAACTTCAATTAAACTACCCATGCTAATCACACTTTAAAATAACGCAACATGAATTATATTTAATACATTTTATGAACCGCATGTTACACGTAACCTAGTTTCGCCTACCTTAATACATCAAAACAGAAACATAGGTTTGTATAGTTATATGTATGTATACAGTACATTCTAGGTTTAATAAAACACATTTCATTTGTATATTGTTAATTATACAAAAACACATATATGATTTTTCAACAAAGTAATTTTATCACTCTATACAATAAAACTATAACAAGATAATATAATAGAACGTCGATGTTCATGCAGATTTTCAACCAAACATGTACA
The DNA here is from genome assembly GCA_035610365.1 of Aquatica leii. Taxonomy (NCBI): domain Eukaryota; kingdom Metazoa; phylum Arthropoda; class Insecta; order Coleoptera; family Lampyridae; genus Aquatica; species Aquatica leii. The sequence goes on from CM069432.1 coordinate 124,457,912, forward strand.
TCATCTCTATCACAATTAGAAAATATAAGAATTTTAGAGAATAACCCATCTGCAATGTTATAAAAGTCTCCCTGCGTTTTTTTCTTCTTCCCACCAATTTATATCATACCTACTTTTCGACGATTTTCTAGTGTTAAAAAAACCCTAAGCCACCGCTATCATGTGACATAAATGAGTTTTTTGCAAAAAAATTAGTAAGCAGCCCAACATGCCTTTCTTGTATATTCGTTTGACCTATAAACTTAATGAGGAAGATAATATTAGGAACCAAATGTATAACTTCTAAATTCATATTGACTGAATTGAATAATTCAAGATCTAAATCGCACAGCGCATTATCCAGTACTATAAAAAGCTTTCCTGTTTTTTGTCCATTTTTTCTAGTCTTTCATTGTTGGGTTAGAATCATGTTTACACCATTCATAAAATACAATTTAGTTTATCCCAGCATTTGTTTAGGATTTGTCACGTACAGAAAGAGTCTTCACATCTCAAAAACATTGTGTTTTTTTTTCAAAGTACCGACCATAGAAAAGCTAGTTTAAATGTTTGCACATACATACATTGTTACTCCCTCTTTTTACTAATATATAAACCAACATCTGTTATTTTTTGTTTTAATACTAGTTCGCTAGTTTAAACATGTCTCATCACAATTGAGGACGTCTGAGAGATGTTACTTCTAGATAGTTGAAGAATCAACGGCAGTCGAATCGCTAAACAAACGTTCTCTTTAAACCTCCAACTCAAAGAAAATAAGCAAGTTTTTTTATTCAAAAGCTTGTCGCATAACAGAGGTTCATAAATAAAAATACGTTTTAAACAAACTACATATACACCGGATTCTGCGCAAAACTCATAGATTCCTATGACAAACTTTGAAATGTTTACATAATCCTTATCTACTCTGAATAGACGTTTTCATTTTTCCTGTAAACAATTAAATTAATTTTTGGTTGACAAATAATTGCTCAAATGTGCTGTGGTAATACTAGTCACGTTTCATTATTCTTATTTAATTCTTTTTTTTCAAGTAAGCCAATTTGTTTGCTACAAAGATTCTGACAATTATACCCGTTGTGACATAACGTAGACTTAGCGTAATTGACACCATGAACCATTTGTACGAAATAAGGGGTGTTCTGTTCGATTCACGGTTGTCATTGCTTTCGTAAGTACACGTAATAAAAAATGTATAAACCAATTTGTATTCTAAGGCCTGTTCTACATTATACTTTTTGTGTCCAAGTTTACATCAAAGTTTCTATGAACTAGAACTTGTCGAAGAAAAAAGTATAGTGTGAAACAGAAAACTTATCGCTTCTAAACTTTTTTAAAACTCGAAACGATCCAAGTTTCTGGCCAAGTTTGTATCATAGTTCATGCGCAGTTAAAGAGACAGATAATCACCTATTTCTTTCTGTTTTTACTAAACTTGTTTCTTCGAGAAATATTAGTTAATAGAAACTTGGATGTAAACTTGAACACAAAAAGTATAATGTAGAATATGATTAACCTTAAAATTGTTAAAATTTTCTAATGTTTATCTATTATGTACAACTTAATAGAAAGTACATTTATATCAGTACGTAAAATAAATCAGCCTTATTGGGGTTAGGTTTTATAAAATCCCGTAAGTTGTAGTCAATACCACAATTTAATAAATATAATTTGAAAATTAAAAGTCGAAAGATGTGATTAATTAATTGCAAGTGACATTTTGACTGATAGATTAAATTTAAATTAACGACACAAAATGGTAGGACTGCAAACTAGTAATAAGCTAACATAGCGGTAAAACAAAGTACAAAATGATTGTCGATAACATAGAGAACTAAAGAACCAACAAAGACAAGATTAATTGTTAGAACGCATGACCGGCTCATATTTTAATTGTAAGTTAAAATTAATTTTGTCATTGATCAATAAACTCCCATCATACTGGCTAATGTAACACATTTCAAGAAATTCTAAAAATTTGTAAAGAATGAATCTGAGTAATATAATTTGATCAAACTGGTGATTGTTGTTGATTCATGTTCTGCAAAAGTGGATTTAATGTTATGCAAATTCGATCGATTAGAGTTTTTTAAGAAGGAAAGATGTTCAGGCCGCGTGTTCAACGATTTTTTGGTTTGGTCCAAACACGTATCTTCTTTGCAGAAGCATTTTTATTGTTAATTAAACTACTTAATAGAACTAACTAACTAATCGATTAATGTTGTAGAGTTATTACTAAGTACATGGCAAGGTTTATAAAGAGAGAAGCCGAGTGTGCTCAGAATAATCAAGAATTGCACAATCCGATCACCAAACTACAAACAACGAGTCATGACAAAAATTGATATATCTAAAGAAATGTGCGAAACAATTGTAAAAGAACCTAAAACAGGATACTGAAGCATCGACACCAGCATACATTGAAAGCCACAAGTCGTACTAAATCAATGAGTTCGGGTTGAGTGAATTTTTGCGAGATTGAAGTGTATTTCAATTCTTCTTCGGTAACCTCGTGAACATATGGTTCACTAAAAGATGTAAATTCTATAACTTCTGGTGAAGGTTTTACAGAATTCAACACACGTATCGAAAATTCAATCAATGTATTGAATGTATTATACAATCTTAAATTAAAGTCTATGTAAATAAACAAAAATCATTTAATTTGTAAATAACCGAACTAATAACTACTAAATTAAATAACAAAAAATTTTAAACTAAAACTTGACTTTTTCACAAGGTTATTACAATTAGGGTATGATTTTGAACTAAACTAAACACTGTCTCCTGGTGGTTACCGTTGCACATGTGACTGAATCATTGTAACTGTTAGAACGTCTACCGAGATATACTTTAAGACACGTTCTTGTTCTTGTAAAAATGATCAATCGTAAATGCTTGCGTAGAACGTAGTCAGAAAAAAATACAGTGGATGCCGCTTTGCATAGAAAAGCATGGTTTATAGTAATCACAATTTCGGTTTCGGTATTATCAATTTTGTTTTAATCTTTGTTTTTATACATAAAGAATTTTTTAGCTGAATTTTCATAATACGCTTGTTTAGAAATAAAAAATTTAATCAGTGCACCCTAAAAATAGTTCTATTGCGTATTTAACTTTATTTTTGCAGTGTTATTTATTTATTCAAGAATTTTGACTAACCTACGTAACATTACATTATTTAAACATCTGTAAATACGTTATCTTCGAGAAAGCATGTGCGTTCTTCGAATAACAGTTTAAGATTCTTTTAAAGGTTTTATCAGAATTTTCATTTCGACATTTTTTTCTTGTATTGATCCTATGATTTTACTTTCTAAATTAACAATCTTTTAGTCAGACAAATGGTGTACGTACTTACGGTTTTCTAACCAATAAACCTTTCTTTTCTGAATTTCGGATATGATTATCATTCGCGTGCCACTGTATAACAATTTAATTTAAAAACTACTGTCTAGTTAGTATATTGCTTTTACAATTTGTTCATCTATTATGCTTTAACTTCTAAAGCGGTTTGATGACCAAACCTATGCAGGCTGTATCAAATTTCGTGTTAAGTACAGGGATCTCGTTTATTATCAGAGATAGAGAGTTGGCTAAATGGACAAAAATGATCTTCAAGTTATGCCTAAATAAATTCAAAAAACAAAACTTACCCCCTCTATAAAGCTTCTGAAATATGGCGGAAAATAATAAAATTAGTGTTTCTGACTTTTAGTTTTGAAATTGTTATTTGGGAAGGTATTTAAAAACTGCAAAAAAACCTTCTCAACAGAACTTTTTCTGCTCTTTCAGATGATATAATAAATTTTTCTTATCGTTATTACTTTACTTTATATCGATACCAACTTTCGTTTTTCATATAGTAGCCATTTTAAAGTTGTCATAAGATAGAGAAAAAATCCTGATTTTAAGAATGTATAACATGTTCATAAAAAAAGCAAAAACAAGTTTAACATTTAAAGAAAACCGTTCCGATTGAAAATTTATTAATCAGTGTCAATAATTGCAACAACAAATACATTTCTAAATTAATAAATAACCTAAATTTAACTGCAATAAATGTTCAAATTGACGACCTTGATTTTCTAGACACACTACACATCTTCTCCAAACATGTTCTGAAGCACGTCTAATGTGTACCCTCCCTTGAGTTATTATAAAAGGACATAAAGCATCTATTTTCTATGTGCAAAGTGGAACCACTAGGCGGGGCTTAGTCTACTATCAAGATGGAAACTTTGCCAGGTCTGGATTACTTAAAAATTAAAGCTTTAACATTATTTGTATAAATTTTTCAAATCAACAGTTTGTATGTTAATAAACACAATTGAAATAAGTTATCAAATTACTTGAATTTATGCTTAGAAAAAAAGTGTAACTGGTATAATTTCAGACGCATAACCATAATTCTGAAGATCAAATACAGTAATTTCTTAAGAAAATTATTGAACTAAAGATTTGTGGATCTACGCAATTAGGAAATTATCAACTTTATTAGTCTAAAATAAGAATTTTTTTTAGATTATAGCTAATTTATTAAAAAAATTATAAAATTCGTTAATAATATGCAACATTTTCAATGAAATAAATTAAAAAACAGTAATCTAACATTTAATTTTATTAAAATAGATCTTTAATAACCAAACTAAGAAATAATTAATCGTGATGACAATGTATGAATTTCCTTAATACTGTTCTGCTTATATTGCGTACATACCTGTGAGATGTAATTTCCAATAATACCTTCTTATTTACACCTTTTCTACTATTACAACTACATAAAGCACACAAACCATTATGGTTTAAATGTTTTTAATTACAAACTAAAAAAACATATCAGGAAACATAAGAAATCGCTATAAAACTTAGAAGAAAGGCAACTAGTAACATTTGACATTAGAATGACACTATTGTATCATCAATATCGCGGTAGTGGTGCCGTTTTAGAATACAAAACGCGACCTCCCTATATTATAACTCAATGGAACTCTCTGACAATTTCTACATGCACTTATAATTTGCTCTCTTAGCTGCTCAACAGTGTTCGAAGTTACAGACTACACTTAATCCTTAACGTAAACCCAAAAGTAAAAGTATAGTGGTGTTAGATCCGGAGACCTCGCTGCCAAAGTATGGGTCCATTTATTTCTAACCATCTGTCTGGAAATTTTTGGTTTAAATAATTTTGGACAACTTGCGCATTGTGCGCAAGGGCACCGTCTTGTTGAAAATGAATTAATTCGAGTTGATTTAGGGGAATATTGTCTAAGAAATTTTCAAACTTGGTTTGTAAGAAAGTGAGATACATATCAGAATTTAAATGTCCTTCATATATGATAGGTCCGATAATCATATTATTAAATATTCCACACCAAACATTTAAAATAAACTTAACTTGAGGTGTAACTTCTACAATTCTTCTTTCATTTTCTGTGGACCAACTTAAGAAATTTTCAATCAAAATTGTTTTTTTAGATTTTAAACTTATTTTTGATTTTTTATGAACATGTTATACATTTTTGAAATCAGGTTTTTTTATATTTCGTGGCATAAAACTTTAAAATGGCTACCATATGAAAAACAAAAGTTGGTATCGATATAAAGTAAAGTAATAACGATAACAAAAATGTATTGCCATCATCTGAAAGAGCAGAAAAAGTTCTTTCAAGAAAGTTTTTTTTAATTTCTAAATACCTCCTCAAATAACAATTTTAAAGCTAAAAATCAAAAACACCAATTTTATTATTTTCCGCCATATTTCAGAAATTTTATAGAGGGGGTAAATTTTGTTTGTCGAATTTATTTAGGCATAACTCAAGGATCATTTTTGTCCATTAACACGAAATTTGATATAGCCTGTATAGTTATCGCGCAAATTTTGAAATTAAATTATTATAAACATTACTTAAATTATTAGTATCGTTCGTTAAAATTGATATTAGTTTTATGTACATTGATGTGTATCATTTCTGAAACTAAATGTTTTTTTAAATTATTTTTCTCATCTAAAATCGTGGGATTATTAAAATTAAAGTTGTGTTTCTATGTGAACTACTGTTAAAGTATTTTTGTTGTTGTTTTATTTATGAATGTTTAGTATTAAGGTTACTATTAAAGACATTATTAAGGTTAGTAATAGGTGAGTTAACTGGTGTTAACAGGATAGCGTCAGTTGTATTAGTATGGGTGTCGCGACTAAAGGACGCGTGACGAAAGAACGCAGATATTAGGACGCATGAAATTTGGACGCATGTAAAATTGGACTTAAAGGGACTTTCCTTCACACTTCATCCAGGCCTATTATTGGCAGCAAAAATACTGGCGTGTTTAAAAGTTTATGTGGTTGCAGCGACTATTGCCTTGTCATTAATGTTTTTATTTTTTTATGTTATTTTTATCGTATTTATTTTTTTTAAATTTTTAATCCTTTTTATTATTTTTCATTCATTCATATTTTATTTAATTTTTAAAGGAACGGCGGCAGGCCTCAAATTTGTAATTGGAAGTTGTTACAAGCTTTTTGGTTTTACGAACCTTGCACGGCCAACTCACAATAGTCGGGATTAGGGGAGGTTCAAAAAAACAGGAAATATGCTTAAGGGCGCCAGAGCTGATCCAAAGTAACGCTTCTGTTTCGCTCACGACAGAACGGTCTAAACTTGTAACTCAATCGAAGGTTCGTAATCCTTATACTCGGCTGTTCGAGTAGCTAAAATTAATTAATAGATAACGATGATCACAGGAGCAAGAAAGATAAAAAGAAAGATTAACAAGTATAATCAATTTAATGTCTTAACGTTGGATAATAATAAGAAGATACGAAATTTAATGGTTTCCATGTAGAATTAATACCTATCACAGTTTATTTTAGTAGCGCCGTAAATTGACAAATGTACACTAAATGCGCCAACCTTAAATTCTAAAATGACTAACACTTGCATCAATAAGTAGCGGAAACTTTGATTTAGTATTACATAAAATTTTCTAGATTATATCACAATTCTCCTACATAACTGCCTGTAGTATCGGCAACACACATCACATAAGAAAATTATGTCGAAAAGGACAGCATCGAAAGTCCCCGAATAACTGGGTTTTCCCTCACAGCATGCGATACAAGTATGAAATGCTTAAGATTACCTTATTGGTATATAAGCAATAACGCAGTTACGATCATTAACATTTAAATATAATTCTGTGCATAACTTTGGTGATCTCGATATAAAAGTCAAACAAGTAACTCACCTAACATCCAGCTTCCACTTACACGTAGAAAACGTTTTCTCGTCAGTGGCCTGTAATAAATAGTGAAAAGCAAATCGGATCACAATCGAGTTCACACAGAACAAAAGCTACAAAAGATAGTATTAATAAATAATTGAATGGCATATAAAAACCCGTTGTATCGTGTACTGTAAGAAATAATCTTAACACAGGTGGCTGATAACACATTCGACTTCTTCATTAAGCATTATATCGAACCCCAAGGTATCGAACGATGTAAGTAGCAATTCAGGACAGGTGGCTGATAACACAATCTACTTCTAATCCCAAATCAGCATCCCCGACACAACGTTCGACTAGACCCCGATGTTACTTAAGTAGCAGGCCCTCGCAACAGCTGATATGCTCGGTAGATTTATTCATTAATGGTACTTATGCATCCTAATTGTTGATTGAATTCCACAATGGTAGACAACGTGGTCGGAACCGGCTATCATATGAATATAGAAATTACGAAAGACCCTTATTAGATTTAAGACAAAAATATCTTACCCCGTGCCGAAAGAATCGTAATAAAGTCTCGCTCGATTTATAAATTTATGTTCATCACACGTGATGTTCTTAAAAATTTAAGAATCAATTCGAAAAACCTCGGCACCGGCCCGTTACTGTAGTTTACAGCTTAACGATTACTTCGTCGAATGACAGTCACGAGAAAGGATCGGTAGAGGGCGTCCAAAACCCGAATCTAATTGTAATTCATCTACAGGGTATTCCGTAATGAAAATTTCGTACGTAACAAAGTTGTGCGCAATTCCTCGTAAATACTCTAGTAGTGGTCTGTTGCCGTATTCGGAAACAATTGTTTTAATCCTTTTTGCAGTATCTTTATACACTTTTATGTGCGGTGGCAAATTTCCAGCAATGTGCTGCTCTATTTTGAATATATTTAAGGCGTATTTTTTTTTAATGCATTTATGAATTTCCATATACTGGGATGTACAGCATTAAGCACACAAGAGAAACTGTTGTGCCATCCTTCAACAGCATTGTTAGTACGCGGTAAATCTTCCTCCATCATTGAGTAACAAATCCACATAATCGTTGAAAATAATGGTTGTCTTCGTCGCATTCTCCTGTCTAAACGGCCTATCCATGTATCTTCAAAGCAATTAGTCACTGCTAACAGTACATTTTCATTTTCCGTATAAAAATTGCTATCCAGTAATTCTTCGTACGCTGCAACAATGTCTTCTTCTGGTACAAAAGTGAGAGTCGCTAATTGTCGTAAATTTAGAGCGAAATCAGGATCTTCACTGTATCTTGCTTGTAATCCCGCGCCTGGAACATTTCTCCATAGGCATTGTGTGAAATGAAAAAAACACCAGCGTATTCTAGTTTCTGAAAATTATACTTGCAGGGCATTAATTGAAGCTCTCTCAAAATCCACCATAATCGTTGTCGGCCGTAATCCTGGTTTTAACCTTTTTAATTGTTGAAATAAACGCATATACGTTTCTTCTGTTTTGTTTGGGAGCAATGCATATACGGTAGGAATTACGTTACTATATTGTACTCCATGAATTGTATATAGTTGGCTAAATAACGGTGGAGCCGACTTAAATGTACCATCCGCATACTAGTGTTCACAGTGCTCCATAAATGTCAAATTCCGTTCTGTCAAAAATAACAAAATACGTTCTTCACCAGGGCCACTATCATATAAAAGGAAAGGTTCGCCACTACTGGTCTGTTGATATTCGGCAGGTAAAACAAGCTCCGTTAAAGTTCTTGGGTTTGCTGGAGCAGCTTCTATTTCTTTGCGTACTCGTTGTATGGTTCGTCCTGATGCAGCACACGAAATATTCTTAGATATATTAGCCAATATAGCTTGAGTAATTTGTTCCACGTTTTCGGACATTTGCTTCATTTCATTGAGAGCTTTTCTTGCTTCTAACTTTGCAGCATAAGCAATATGATTGTGGCTCAAATTTTTCACGATCTCGTTTCTTAATGTGTGCGCTCTTCCAGAACATTTACACTTGTAATCGGCACACTTCCAAATGATTTTTTTTACCAACAACGCGTTCTTTTTTGTGAATAAAACCATTGTACATTAACATATCGTTGCCTTTTTGGCTTTTTACAAATTGTAGCACCATCTTTACAGAGCAAAGAATGTAGCAACTTTTTCAAGTCAATCCAGTTGCGACTATTATATACCCAAGAAGATAATTGCATTCGATAATATTCTTTGTACTAGTTAATGGTGTTTTGAATTTTAGAATGCTTTTAGTCTAACGACTTCTTAATGCGGTTATTGGAATTCGCTTTCTAATTACACTTATTCATTATGAAAAATGCAACGACTTCTTATTGGAATTTTACAATTGCGCTGTTAAATACACAAACAAACAAAAAATAAATTAAGGAAGTGTGAAGCAAAGTTAGATAGTAATTACTATGCGTCCTTTTGTCTCGCGTCCAATTTTACATGCGTCCTTTTGTCGCGCGTCCAATTTTACATGCGTCCTTTTGTCGCGCGTCCTAATATCCGCGTGCTTTTGTCGTATATTCGTTAGTATGTAGCAATAAATAAAATATTTATTGAAAATAGCTGTTTTTTAGTGATGTAAATGTTTAGATAAATAATTAATTGTTCTATTCGAGGCTATAGACTAAGTATACCATTCAGTCACTATAACATTGGTACTAACATTCCTAATAAGTCTAACATCTTAAGATGGTAAAGATCTTTCTGTTTCTATTTCAAAGGTGAATTTTAGATGTGGATTGTAACTGTTAAAAACGTTTAAAGTGTTATTAATTTCTGTCTCGGGAATACATGTAACGATATCATCAATATAGCATAATAAAAATGTCGATGTGTAAGTCAATTTGTTTTTAACATATTTAAGTACATAAGTCTTGCATTATGGGATTTGATAATATAGGTGACAACAGACAAAAGTGTTGTTTTTAAAATAAAGTAAAATACACATATTTTAACCAGATACGTCGTAGTAACAGAGCCTAACGGTTAACATTTTGTTAGTTTCTTAAAGTAATCTATTACAAGTACTTAATTTACACAAAAAAATACAATTTAAAAAAAGTTTAATCTTGCATACCAGCTTCAGGTATAGTTGAGCCAAAGCGTGTCGTTCATTTATGTAGAACAAACCGAATGTCACCTCAAAGTAATAAAGCGAACCCTTCGCTTCCTATGTAAATGCAATGTCTGTTTCTAATAGCTATTACATTATTTTAATTAACTTACAGCCATTACATAATTGTACTGCAACTGGCAGACCATATAAAACAAACAACTAAAATTTGTATTAAAAGAAAAAACCTTAATCGAAGCGTTAAATACAAAATTTTCCTGATACGACAAGACTGTTTTATAAAAATCACTGTTAAGGTTAAACCAAATTTCAGATTTGTTTCAAAGTGTATTAAATTAATCGAAACAGTTAATGATGGTTTTTTGATTTCTAAAACAAACCAGATGAAAAACGAAGTTCGTAACACATTAATGTCTGCAGGAGAGGTATTCGATACCGCATTTCAGCACACGTGGGAATTTTCCCAATATACAGATGGAAACCTACAAAATATATGTTACAGAAAGACTCAATAGCACAATTTATATTTGAAACGTTTTTGTGCCTATAAAATATAGACCACTTTTCTTGTTTTTGTTGAACCCCGTTACAGTACATTAGATTATTTGTAACATATATAAACATAATATATACTACTAATCATTCAATTTAAATAAAAATAACAATATAAATGTTAATAACGGTAATGTTTAAATTATAGGCGAATGTGTCAAAGAGATTCTATATAATAAGTTTCTACTGTACACAGTAAAAAATATTTTGTTAATTTCACTTTTATTTAACAACATTTTAATAGTTACTTAGTTAGAGTAAATAGCAACTGTATTTTTTAGTTACTTTTACTGATGGGATAATGCTAGGTGAATAAGCAGTAAATTTACAAAATACGTTGTAGAAATAACTCATATAATGTCAATTATTGCAGTTTTAGATAATCATGTATCAAAATGTTGTTGTTGTTACAATTAATGTAGTACAGTTTGACAGTTATGCTGTTGTTGAAGTTGGTTCCATAGGTTTTGATAAATTTACTAAAAATAGGAGTGGACCTGCTGGAACTAAAAATTGTAGTTAATTTAACTATATATTTTTTACTGTGTACTTATATCAATCATTGTTTCCACTGAAGTTAACTTTTATTCTTATGGGAGGTTGGAAATAAAGTTCGCAATTTAATACCGAGTAACTTTATTTAATTTTTGTCAATTTCAAACACAACGTGGTCATATTATTGTAAGTTATCATTTCCAATTCATCTTAACTAGTTAACGTTAAAAATCATAAATTATAATGTATCCTATTTAATTCAATTTCATGTTGCAACAATGCTATAATATCTTAGTACTACTATTTCAATCATTTTTTCATTAATAGAACCCCCAAATTAAGTATTTAAATTGCTATATTGTATTTATTTCCAAAATTTAAAAAAAATTCAAAACGACGAATGTGTTCTAAACTAATTACTACTTTTCTTAAAAATTCTTATAAAGAACAAAATCATTAAAACTTGAAGTAAATTCATAAACTACTTTTTATATTTTCGAATATAATCAAGTTAGGACTTTAATCAACAATTTAATTTCCCAACACTGTAAAGCTTATAAAGTTTCAATGCACTTAAGTAATCTCTAAGTTTATTAAGAAAAATGTACAAAAAGTTTTTGGTATTGACGGATTTATTTCAATTTTAAATTTATGATTAATAGTTTCTTGAAAAAATATTCAGCTTACTTCAAAAAGTTTAAGCAAGTGTCAAACGGTTTCAGTAAATGCTTTTGTTTTAACACTTAATGCTTTAAAAAAGAACACTAGTAGTTTTGATTTAATCATTAAATTAAATAAAAACCTATAATAAAAAAAACGGTTAAAATAACATAAGCAAGTGCTCTTATATTTTAATTGCATTACTTTTAAATTACCTAATCAAGTAAAACATTCAGTTTATGTAGTAAGTATAGATATGTATATTAGTAATATTATTTTCTTTAAATTAATAAAATAAGTACTTTCATAAGATGTAATTGTCGTCCGTAACAGCAGACTGATTGTACAGAAACAAAGAGCCAATATAAAAAATAAATAATAATAATACGAGATGCCAAAATACTCAGATCAAAGCCCACTTTTTGTGTTGTAAGTATTAAACGCATCCATACTTTTATGCTATAAATTATTTTTAGTGACTCTGCATCCATTATTCGAACAATGTGCATCAAATTTTTACTTTTTTATTTACGTGCTTTACAAAAACTTGAATGTAAAACTATGCATTCAACTTCCTAGGCCTCGATCACTAGTTGTATAAATTCGTTATTACTATAAACATTTTTATTAACATCCGTTGCTAAGTTTCAGTTGAGCAAGTGTAAAAAATAGTGTTTATTAAAATATTTACGCCAAACAAAAATCTGAAGTGGATTTTAATTGACCTTGAAATAGAAGACACATAATTTAGTTACTTAAAATTAATATTTATGTAAGAACTAACTTGTATGTATGTATAAAAAAAACTAAGGCCCAGTTGCATAAAGCATTGTTAACTTTGACGATGTAGGAGTTAACTAAGTGATCGTGTCATTAAGCGTCATCATTGGTACAAAATCAGTTGTTTTGCTGACGACATTCTCAAATCTACAGCTACGATTTAGTTACAAATGGCGTCAGCTAACAAGATAGTTAATTTTGATTTATGTACCCGGACATACAGGCCCGGTTGCATAAACCATAATTAACTAAGTCGTTAGCTAACGATGTTTTTAACTAAATCGTAGCTATTGAGTTAAGAATTACGTCAGAAAAACATTTGATTTTGTCCCAATGACGAGGGATAACAGACATGGCATGGTTAACTGCATTGTCAAAATTAACAATGCTTTATGCAACCGGGCCTAAGTGTTTGCGTAAGCATATTTATAACAATTTAAAAATTGAATCAAATTTTTTTTTATATTGACTCTACTGCAATCTTTAAACTTTTAATGTCATAATTGGACAGCTTCCATGCCCCAATGCAAATGTGACATGTTATGATTACTTTCATTAGCTTTAATTTTCCAGCATTGCAGCCACTCTTCTAGTGAATATAACGTTAGCACGAAATCTTGATGTAAATATATGTGTTTTACTATACGGTGAATTTGTTCAATGTTAATTCCTAACACCAAATTGATGTGTAGGTACGAACTGTTGTTTTATTTGGTGTTATAATTTTTTGAATTATTTTTTGATAACCTTGAATATATTGGTAGAAAACTGATGGGTAGGTATACTGTGATATAATTTGGATTTTTGACTGGTTTTAAGATGATCACAATTTCTGCAACTTCCAAATGACAAAGAAAGTATTTAAATCACAAGACTGCATTGAAGGTACATATATGTCAGTAGTTTGCAACAGTTCTCGGATAGTTCTTGTAGTAGTACTAGTGCAATCATATCTCGCGGCTTTATTTATATTTATCTCATACTTAATTCTACTTTTAGTTGTTTTGTTTTCTCAAGAGGTATCTCCATCTGGTGCAGGATTTTAATTTTTTTAATTGATTTCATCTGTTTCTTAGTTCAGACAAATTGACATTAAGTGTTCGCTAAAAGTTTTAGTTTTTTTGATCGGTGTTTGCCTAGGTGTTGTCACAATTTATGATTGGTGACATTTGTGGTTGAGCATGTTTTATTTTTCTCCTAGTTTTCCAGAAAGAATAATTCTTTGCTTCGGCCGTAATAAGGCCTTCAAAAAGACCGATTCAACCTATATTAGTTGCCATTTTCTTTACTTTTCTCTTTTCAACCAACTTGTTTTTCTTCTTTTATGAGTCCCATCTATGTTCGGCGTAGATTGCCAAGCAACCGTCTGTATGGCTTTAGTTATGTTTAGAACTACGGCTTCTAAATCAATTGCAGTTTGTAGTGGTATTTCTAGGCTCAACAGACTATTTAATTTATATCAAAAAAGATTCCAATGTGTCTTGGGGCTATGCAGTGATGGTTTTTTTCGGTTTTTCAGTAACAAAGATTAAATTACAAACGAATATTAGTATCTGAGGTTAATTCAAGATAAGACTCTACCAAGATTTCTTTGGAGTCAAATCCTTTTACATTACAAAAGTCAAGTAAATCTGATATTTTATTTAGATCCCAGGACCAATAATTCGGTTGACTTGTTGTGAGAATGGATTTAAGTAACTCCCTCGGTTTAGTTGAAAGGGTTCTTGCACATTGAGTGTTTTGCGTTTTAGTCTCCTCCAACCAGAAATCTGTTTTCTAACGTTAAAAAAATTTGGCTTGTTTGTTATGGTGTTTAGGTAAGCAGTATATGTATATATATTGTAATTGCTCCCTTGACGTCTTCTATAGAAGTAGTAGTAGCTTATACGTTGGGAATTTTATAATATTCGAGCTCATGATGATTAATTGTTTGTTTTACAATTTTTGCAGTACCTTCCTGCCCAGTATTGTCAGAATAGTTTGTGTTATAAACATTACACTTTAGCATTTTAATACAAGTTTGGCTTGTAAAACGAGTTTGCCATTCGTTAACAACCCATATACAGTTAATGAGAGTACTCATTTGATCCTTTTTGATTTTCATAAAAGAACAACTTTCAGATATGTCGTTATTAGATTGTACTCAGAGAATAGGTAAAGTTAGGTTTTCAGGAGTAATGGTTAGGCCCCTTGTTGCCATTACATATGTTGTTCCTGCTTGCACTAATCTTCCGGAAATTTTATTTTATGTTGCTTAATCTTGTTTGTTGCAATTGACGTATTTGACGTTAGAGTCTTTTAGTTTCTTAAAAGATTCGTCAGTTAAATGTTCGCCTGTTTATTCAAAGCATCTACGGATGTTTTTACATGTTTTGGTATATCAAAATCTCTAACATCGTTTACATTGTGGCATCACGATTTGCACGTGATGCCTCGAAAACCACTTCAGTTTAAAAATACTTTTTAATACCTAAGTGGATCTAATAAATGTCCTTTAAAATAATATTGGAAATAGAATTTTTATCCCGTTTCAAATTCCATATGTTTATTATTTGATGTAATTTTTCAAAAAAAAATTTTTATTTTAGTTACTTCAGTTGTAGGATGGATGTTTTTAGAACTATTCAAAAGCATCTTTCCGATTTTAAATAATATGTGTAAAACTTCGTTTCGTTTTCGTTTCTATTGGGGCTTTTATAATTAGCTTATATATCCAACTCTCAAAAAATTGCACATGATCGTTGTATAACATTATAACTATATAACTGTCCTTAGTAATATTATTTAGAATGTCAGCCAGGAGTTTTAAACTCCTGATATGAATATGGATTGTAGTTTAAGCTCAACTGATTTAACAACTCTCCATTTTATTAACTCTTTATTAACTAATAGATTTAAGTCAGTTGATATAAGACTAGGTCCGATAGCACGGAGTGGTCAACGACATCGCGCAAGAAATGGAACTAGATTTCACTGGCTTATTACTTACATTTTATTTTCACATCGTGCATGATCAAGTATAAACAATATACAGTGTTGTGACGTATCTAGATACAAGTATCTAGATACAGTATCTAGATACTTTTGGAGTATCTAGTTACATATCTAGATACACTGGACAAAATGTATCTGTATCTGTATCTAAATACATTTTTCGTAGTATCGATACTTAGATACTTTTTCTTGCTCAAATTGTAAATTATACAAGTTTTTTCTAAACACCGCAGTAGTTTTTTCTCTCCGTTCATCATGTACATTACAATTTAAATTTGGAGACTTTGTATTTGGTGTTTTATGAGTGCAATTCTTTCAGCTTCGACAACTCTACCAAATTTGGAGATTTTATGTCGTAGCGGGTATTTTGTGGGTATTATAAACTGTTGTGGAATTTTGAGGAAAACCGTGTATGAACTTACACTTTTATTTGAGAAATGTGACGTGTTAGCATTTATGCCAACAAACCAAACTCATAATACTTTAAAAAAAAGAAAACAAATTTCAACTTTGTAGAATGAGTACAATTGTGGTCATTGTGAAACTTTTATAGTTTATGCAAGGAATCGCGCAAAGTCAATTGGCAACACTGAATTTCTTCATTAGCTCAAATAGAGCAAAGAAGTAGAGAAACTTTTTAGTGTTAGTAGTTTACTATTAACTCTACGTCGAAATATAATGACGAGACATTTAACTTGTTATTAGTTTTAAAACAAAATAACCTTTATTTGTAAATTTGTATTGTTTTATGCAATTAAGGTTGATAAGGTAATTTTTTGCTTAATGCCCAGGCAGCACACTGACGTCATATGACGACATTGACAGTGACACGTCTTAATGACGTCTCGTAGTTTAACGTCATAAGACGTAATGTGCTGCCTAGGCTTTTGTTAAAAATGTATCTGACATGTATCTAGATACTTTCTTAAAGTATCTGTAACTGTATCTAGATACTTGTTTTGAAAAAGTATCTTATCTGTATCTAGATACAATTTATGAAAAGTATCTGTATCTGTATCTAGATACTAGAAAAAAAGTATCTGTAACAACACTGACAATATATTAACGTTAAGTCATACCAAAGAGCATATAATAGTAAAGAGATTCAACGTAACGAAGAAATACGTAGCGCGTACGGTGTGTTGCCTACGCGAAAATATTACACATTTTTGCATTTTTCGATAGTCTAACCAGAAAAGTAAATTTCTTAGATAATGAAAGAGAAGGATGTAAAATCACAATAGAGAGACAGTAAGCTGTTCAACCTGTTTTTATTTAACAGAGTTGCCAAGTATCATTTGTAATGTATATTTGTAAAGAAGTTTCTACCACTACAGTTTCGGACCGGATTGCTCTGATGATTAATCATTTAAGTACGGTCAAAAAAGGTTTCAAGGAATAGATGACAGGTACCTAGATGCACTTTTACACTGCACGCAAACAAAAGAAAATGAAATGTATATACTTTTCAAATATGTAGTCTGTACAATTTAACTCCTACATAATCTGGTCCTAAGATTACAATTAAACATTGACCATTGGCGAAATCCAATCACAGAAGTAATTGGATTTGTTAGTAAACAATTCTTGTTAACAAAAATCATACCATTATACAAAATAAAATTTATTAAAATTTACTGTTTTCTATAAATGCAGTAACATATAGTATGTACTACATAATAAATTATACGGTACATAAGATACATAAAAATAAGTGTAGCCAGTATAGCTCTACAAATTTCGTACATGCTTCCGCGTTTGATTTCGATGAGTCACATAATAGGTAATGTGGTTTAAATCAACGATAGGTAATGTAAATGCAATAACATAATATGTACATAATAAGACTAAAAAATAATACAAAATTACCTAATTAAAAAATTTAAAACTAAAATGACTAAACATAAGTATTGTTTCACCAATTTCGTACATACAACACGTTTGATTTAGCGTATACAATGTTTTAAATAAATAAACAATAGTAAATTCCTCTAAACCGGTACATTAAAAACTGTAGGTAGTAAAAACAAGTTGACAATTTTAATTACAAACAGTTTTTGCGCGCAATTGGACTAAACTTAAATTAAACAGGTTGACATTTCCACAGTTTTTTAGCCACTCGTTACATCTTGATTTGTTAAGAGGAAATCCAAAAAAACTAAGAGTTGGATGAGTAGGCCGACTTCGATTGCATTCAAGATAAACACAATGTGCTCTGGATAATACCATAATGAAAATTACATATACAACAAAACTAATAACCACAACACTAACAAAACAAAAAACAATATCACTAACAGAACAACAATAACAAATTAATGTAACGACTTTGTCCTGAAGAAACATAAAACTGCGGCAAATTTACGAAAGTGTCATTGTAAATTTTTTAGTACCTATAGTTATTTATTTTCATGTACAGGCAATTAGAATACGTAATTGCAAAAGGGATACTTTACTTTAGGCGAAAGACAAAGACGGTAGGTACAATGTGAACGTGTCCTCAAGTCGGTAACAAGCAGTTTTTTCTTAGGAGTATAGTAATTGTTTGACAAAAGGTTTTAAAGAGGATTAGAATCTTACGGTGTGAGTAGAATTTAAATATTTGATGACAGCTGACAGCGGCATTTCTTTTGCATCTATTTAGAATTTAACAGAAGAAAAATGTATTTTTTGTATAATATTTTAACGATTTTACAATACGTCAATCGGTCAATCAATCCTTTAATCACATATTTATTATACTATTTCTTGCAAGTGGTTTGGATCACCTATAGTTTATTACTCATTTTAGTTGCTTTGGACGCAAGACATGCACTAAAAGAAAATTGTAACACTTATCTTTTTTTAAATCAAAATAAAGAAATATATTACAGTAATACGCAGTTTGCAAAGAGAAAATATAATATCTCGGATCACAACTTATATGAGCAACATTTAATTAATAATTATTGAACAAGTTATAGATTAATAATGACATTACTACTAATGAACAATTTAAAATACTGTTAAAAAAATATGATTTCTTCAATAATGTTTTTTTAACTAATGTTACATCACATAAAAAGGGATTACAAATGTCACGTTAAATCTATTCTCAATCACGGACCAATATCATAATAAAGTCTATTATGAATTAATCGGTATCTACTTATATTCACGTGAAAACCGTGTTAAATCTGACAACAGTGTTAGTGGTAAAGCTGGGAAGCTTTTGAAAGGTGCAAGAAAAGTGGTTCTATTCGAAACTACATTACTTTGTTATGTCTTCAATAGAGGGACGATCACAGCGTTCGTAGCGGCGACATAACTTTCACTGTTACGCCAATTTAAAAGGACGTTGAATCTCTTTACTATTATATGCTCTTTGGTCATACTAAAAATATAATTTGAATTCTGTTATAATCTAACAGATTAGCAGTATCGTTGTTATCTAACTTACGGCAAAAAGATTAAAAATAATAATGTTAATTTTGAAAAACTAACATAGTACACATTCGATACACGGTAATATAAACATAAAACTCATACTATAGAAACAAATGCAACACCCGATAACGTAAAGAACATGTAGAAGTTGACTGATTTAACCATTATGCATTTACTTTCAAAGCAGACTAATAACAATTTATGGAAATTATGTATTAAAAGGGGCGTTTATAAAGAATTACCAAAGAAAACGTAGTGATGGCGCTGTAATGTATACATGGTGAATATTTTAGGCACTTGTGCATGGTTAGATGCCACTAATGGGCATTTTGCAGAAAACTTTTTAAAGGGTTTTTTTTTCAGCTCACTGTTTCCACTAAAATATAGAGGTCGCTTGAATTCTTTGATAAATACATTTACTATTTTACGTTTGATGTTTGTTACTATTTAGAATTTAGTAATACGCTTACACTTTTTCAACCATTGACACACACTTGCTAAATCCTTTGGGTGGGTCACTATTTTTTCAGATAGTTTAAAAACTATATATGTTTAGTAATCTAAATGCAGTTTTGTATGTAAGAAAAGAAGACAGAAAAAAGAAATGTTAACCTCTTTGTTTTAACTTCAAACTTTCGCTTATGATTTATGTGTGTAAAACATTTTTTCATTGGTTTAGTTTCTTACAATGACAGGCATATATCAACTACACGTGGATTAAATATATGAGTATCTTATCAGCGGAGTTTCAATTTCAGTACACCAAACAGATAAGCAAATGTTCGCTTCTAGATACAAACATTTATTTTGAATAAAGTAAATTATACTATCCTTCAATTTTAGTTCACAAATATTTTTAGTTCAAATTAGTGATGGCAACTAATTATTTGACCATTGACAATAACCGGTCAACTTTTATTTTGAAAAAAGCACATTACTATGTTTCAGCTTTAGTTTACAAATTTAAATATGAATTTTCTTGAATTCAAATTAGTTATAGTAACTATATAATTGACCATTGACAATAACCGGTCAATTTGGTCAATTAACACAAGTCAAATACTTCCTTTGGTAACTTAACCGGTCAATATAAAAAGTATTGTCATTAATATATGAGTTTCTTATCAGCAGAGTTTCAATTTTAATACTTCGAACAGATAAGCATGTTCGCTTCCAGATACAAACTTTTATTTTGAATAAAGCAAAGGTTTATCATTTTATTATAGTAGAAATTTGAATATTACTGATATCACTGACTGTCTTATGAAAACAAAGAATCTGTTATACACACGTGAAATATTTGAAACTTTTTTACCTTTGTAAATTCTTTAAAATCGAAATTAGAACCCTCTATACGGAAGGTTTTGCAACTATTTTAGAGTAGCTTCATATATTTAATACATAGCTCAAAGTTGTTAGCGCCCTCTTTTAATAAATGGCTACACTTTGTTGCTAGAAACATTTTAGTGATATAACCTAAAATTAAATCGCTAATCTTCTATACAACATATTTCAGTTATTACTTACGATTTCGTACTATTAATTGAAATATAGGCTTTTTAAGGATTGCTTCGGGTTATGTATATCTCAAAATTTTCCAAGTTTGTTAAAAAAATTTCAAAAATACTCAAATTTGACTTCAATGTATTTCTGTGTTAATTAGATTTATGATTCCAGAATAGGAGGTTCCCTGAAGTAACATGTAGAGAATCATATTCTTTGATTAGATTTCTTAAATTTTGTATGTAAATGCAGTAAGCTTGTATAGAAAATTGGTTTAAAATTATACTGTGGCGCCATCTTTTAACCCGCGTGAATTAAACGCCCCTTTTAAGTCATAAGTTTCATTGAAAATCGCTCGAGGACGCTTCCGGTGCACATTTAAACGTGATCTTCAGTAAGTAACTCTATGCCAAGCAACAGATTAGCAATATGGTTATCATCTAACAGTTAACTGTTAAGAGAAATCAAAAACGTCGAATTGAACCTTTCAAACGATTTTATTAGTAACCATTAATTTGTAGTGGCAATATAATTTTCTTTATATAGTCACAACTCTCTATGGCGTGTATATAGTAAAGACCTCTTGCTAGAGACTTGTATGAGTAACCACAAAATAATTTGAGTACAGGCATAACGTGCACGTATATTAACCGGCATATCGTAACATTCTGGGAATAATAATCCTTTTGCCAGTTAGATAATTCCTAGAATGCCTATAATATTATTTTGTCAATTATGTACATGCATCAAGTAAACTTGTAATCAATTGCGCAAAAAAATCTATTAACAACACAAAAATACTTTAATTAATACATATTAATACCCATTCCATCGAATAGATAAAGTTGCACAATTATCTGGCTGTAAACCCGTAGAATTTTAGAATGTTAAAGCATTAACAAGTCAAAAATATTACAGAAATTCGTAGAAAATAAAAATTGTTAAACAGTAGTAGTGTATCGATTTAGTAAATATTTATAATAAATTAAATGGACTTTATACGCGTACATAAAAAATATTGAAATTGTTCTCAAGAATATTTCAGTGAGTTAGCTGCAGTACATCAGATTTCAGTATTAATTAAATAAAATGTAGATACCTATTTGTTTAATTTATGTAAAATTGTACCGCATGTCTTAATTTAGCCCTTTAAATAAATTATAGTCAACTGGGGAAAGAAATGAGTCGATACCATGATTTGACATTTTATTAAGTAATTAGATAACCGAAGCCGCCAAGAATTTTGATTAGAATGTCCTTTATGAAAGAGAAATTTATTTAAGAATGAATTAATCATAAAACGTTGAAATTAAATTGAGCATCAATTAGACGTCTTCTTCCAACCTTAAGCAATTTATTCCAGAATTGTCTTTATATGTATATAGTTCATTAGTAAACTTCAACAGCTAGAGTGCTAATTAAAAATGTTTCCTCCAGCATAGATAAAATTAATCATTTTTATTTAATTATTGTGATAAATGTAATCTAGAAAATATATATTTAGCGTAATGATTATTATTATTGATCACGTGAGGGGATGTATAGCCACTTTTCTTTTTTTATCATGTTCACGCAACACTTCACGCATTTACTAAATCATAAAAGATCATTTTTTGAGGTAATAAAAAGAATATATACCTATCGGTGTATTATAATAAAAATAAAAACGTGCTAGCAAAATCACACCTACGTGAAAACTTTTTATCAAGAGGGTAAATTTAGTGTTGGTAGATTTTTTACTACTTCCAGTTGTTAAACTGACAAATTGAAAAAGTTGCCCTTGCGTCATGTCGTTTCAAAGTTGCAAAATACACAAATCCAAATATTACCCTTTTAAAGATTTTATTAAGTTAACTTCTGTACAAGTGAAATATTTTGAATTCCATCAATGTACGTTCACCAAACTATTTTTACATTTCAGCATTTCACAAACCGTTTTTTGTTATAAAAATAACGTTTAAGTAAGTAAAATAAAACAACTATATTTTATTATATTCTTTATATACAAAAATACTCAATAGAAAACTAATTAAATCCCATTTTATTGCTTCATTAAGAAGAATAATCTACTGTATCCAACAATTAATTCCGCAAAAAGGCAATTAAATACTTCAGCAAGATTACATTGATCGATTCTTCGATACATTAATGTCAAATTGGAATGACACGTTTTAGAATGAAGTCGGTAGTACACATAATTCTACTATATGAAACTTATATTAGTTTTAGTTAACTTTCATTATTCATTAAAATCAATAACGCTAATTTTTTTTGTTGTTTTAATGAATAACTTAGGTCTTTAAAACTAATTTTTTTTATATATGTATATACCTAAACAGGAGTTATGGATTAATGAATAAAACTTTCCGTTGGTGGTTTCTAATTGATTGTTCGATGCTTAATTGACATCCGTCGTGATGTGAACTACCATTACCAACTATCACTTGCAGTAACTTGCAGTACTTATTAATTAGTACATAGCTATTCCGCAGAATAGTAGTATCGTTTGTTATATTATTTCTCTTATGTCTATAAATTCGCCACGAGAACATGTTTAATAACTTTGTTAATTTCTACCAGGGGATAAAATTTTCCTAAACCTTAAATTAATTCTACCGTTTTGTTTTAAAACGTATTGATAGTACAACATAACTTTTAATGTTAGTGTAATATAAAAATTTGGTTTCATACACAAATAAAATAAATATTTTGTGGCAAAGATAAGACTTTGAATCTTACGAAAAGCTTTTAAAAGTCTTAAAAAGAGATCAATTTATCTACTGCTTGTACTAACAGTAGTGAGAATAAATCGCAAGGTAGGTGCCTCGCTGAACCCCGTGCTCACTAGCACGTACCTAACAGTAGTAGCAAATTTAAAGCATTAAAATATTCAAGAAAAAACATATTATTGTACTACAAATAGACACTTTTTAAAACTGACGCAAAATAAGCAATCGTAGCGATACTGTTATTGACGCACGATAAAAAATCTGTGTTTGTTTTGGAAAACTAAACTGGTAATGGAAACGCCCGATAACGTAAAGAACATGTAGAGGTTGATTGCTTTAACCATCATGTATTTACATTTTTTTAACCATTTATTAAAATTATGTATTAAGGCGACCAATGGTGCATTTGATACTGCAATATGTTTCATTGAAAGTCGTTAGAAAGCGCTTCTGGTGCACATTCAAGCATGATTTTCAGTCTTCAGGAAAAACCGCTATGCCAGACAAGTAAAATTTTGCAATTTGTGTGTAGTTACACTGTATAACCACTATGCTGCAAAATGTTGAACACCGAATACTGTTACTTTTTATGTCTTTAGGCTAGCCTACTTAAAAAACTATTACTTTAAACAGCAGAGTCCATAGTACAAGTTTTTAACAGTTTCTCAGAAAAACAAAAAGTAAAAAATTATAAATCTAGTAATGGATATGATACTAGCAACTTCAACAAATCATCAAAAATTTACGTGTGGTTAAAACTTAAACTTTTCAGAAAAAAATCAATTAATTTTATGTTCAAACATTCAAAATTAATTTTACATGTTTAACATACAGATAATGACATTTCAATAACTAAAATTTAATACAAAAAGATAATTAAATGATCTAAGGAATTATTAAAATAAGACAAACAATAATTATTGGTAAAGTCGTCTACATCCAATATTGTTACGTATCATTCAATTCAAAATCAATAATAACTTTTTAATTAATATCTATCAATTTTTGTATAAATACCAACTTGTCTTGATAGAACTTGATAAAAACAATAATTATTAATTCCTATCAATAAAACATACACAGGTAATTTCCTTGTTTTTTTTTTAAGTTGCATGTTTTGCAGGCGTAGTGGGCTGGTTTCAAATTTTCATGTTCATATTTTTTTAAGTTAAACAATTTTAGAAAAAAAATTATTTTTCATTACTACTTATTAAATTTTTTTATTAATAAAATAAAAATTTAACAACAAAGATACATGGTTGTTATTACGTGTGTAATTAACAAAATAATAACCGGAAATCAAACATCATATAAATCAACTAAAAATAAAATCAAAATTTTAATTAGGGATATAACAGTTGTAGAGAATGATTTTATGTAAGTTAATTTTAAGTGGAACAATCGTAAACTTTTTTACATTTTCTACCAACGCAAACGAAAGCAAAACTTTATCCGATACTTTCATTATATTTCAACGGTTATTGTTATCTGCCTACGCAATAAATTAAAGCCTTCTCTCACATCTCATTACTTAAAGAGTTCATCTGCAGCACTTGGTAAATGATCGATTCTTAAGTTTCGTTGAATTTACAAACTACAAAAACTTAAATTTACATCTTATAAATAACAAATGTGTAGAAATTTATAAATAGTTTCTATGAATGGATGTTTTTAAATGTGTAATAGTTGCAATCACCTTCGCGATATATATATATACGTATATCTATATAAGATTTAACGACGACGTCGTAGTGTTCAATGAACGGGTCGTCTAGAAGGTTTGGCAAACTGCCAAGGTCCCGATCCCGTTTTCCATAGATATGAAAATGCAGTGAAAGCCTAAATTCTACGTATAATGTAGCCAAATACAACATTATTGTGCTAGAGCGGCCATCGATTTTTATATATTTATGATATCTGCAGAGATATTGGTTCGATCTGTAACCAAATGAGTTGCGTCGGAGCCAAGAGCATGTTGTTCCGGCCTCACTAGAGATTTAATTTACATACCAACCTAAATACTTGTCATCTATACCAACTAAATTATATATTATTTTGTTATTTGTACCAGGAAACTCTTATAATTAAATGTTTCGTGTGTGTATTCACAGGCGAATTCATTCATAAATGCAATTTGCACACATAATAAACCACACAAATGCTAATAAATGAAACCATTACAAAATACGAGTAGTCAAAATAAATATTTTTTTGTTTATTCTCTATAAGTGTGTAAAACAAAATTAAGTTAATATGATCATCAATATCACATTTCATCAAATTGCTAGTCTTATTAAAAGTTTCAACGCTATTAATTTATCTCTACAACGGTTTACATTTATAACAAAACTTTTTAATTATTCGTTTGGTACAAAAATTTACAAATTTCGCATACAAATTAAAATAAAATAACAGTGGTGACACAATCGATTTGTCAAGTCTAATCTATCTAATATTAGAGTATAGTAATCTACAAATTACGCGATTTTAAATCATAAATTACATCTCCAGAAAACTTGAATCAGAAACTATAACTAATATTTTAACAACATAAGAACGTTAACTGTATAACTAAAATACAATAAAAACTGTCGTTAGGAATCAAAAAAGTCCGCTTTCGCTTAAATTAATATCATTATTTGAACTCTTTCATTTTTATTCTGTGCTCTTATTGAAAAACTTGTCTTTGCGCATACAATTGCCTTATGATATATAATACGAACTAAAGGTGTAAACATTAGCGAATCATAATTAAAATAATGTTCAGTTTTGCAGTAGTTGCAATTAACTTAAAAACGGTACTTCAATAGAAATAAATCTATATAAGAAAAACTATTAAAATACACTAACAGTAACATTTATTAAACCATTACAGAAAATGTTTGCCAATTTATCACAGAAAATTTTCCAATAATATATAACTAAAGTTTTCATAGACCAAATATCAGTAAAGTTTTCATAGACCAAATATCAGTACACGAACCACGCATTTTTTGAAGTTTCATTCACTAAACGTTATAATAGATCAACAACAACGTTTTTCTTAGAAGGTAAACTTAATACAGATGATTAATAAATGAAGATAAACGCCCTCTTGTAAAAACGGAGATGATGACTTCATAGTTTCCTACATGTTAATACAGATCCAACCAATTCAACGTCACAAGCATCAAAAGCAAACATTCATCATTATTTACATCCACCCTTAGTATAGTGTTGTAAAGAATTAATTCAGATAAACGTAAAAAAATCACAGATGAACTTAACTGTACATTTAAATTGAATTTAAATAGACCGATTAAATTAATATAGTTCATGTGTGAATGCGTATTCTATTTAGTAAAAATGCTGTCATTGAAGACTTTAACGGTATAACAATTTAAAGTCTACAATTAAAACACTCAAAACTGCCGTATTTTAAGAAATCACTCAAAAATATTATTATACATAAAAAACTTTATATTGCATAACTTTGCAACAAAAAATCCTGTATTGTGTTTTTTTTTGCAATTTAAGTTGACTCTAGAAGAAAGATGTAATGTAACGAGTAATTTTACCTATTTACTTGAAACAAGAAACTTCAAGCACTTCATCAATACGAAAATCCAAATAACGTCCTTTCAGGTTCTAACAGTATCATAAAGATAAAAACAAAGTTTGTCGTCAATTCTATAAAAAACTAAATATTACAGTAATTTTGATAGCAAAATGTGACAACATTAATACCACGTTAGAATAGTTAATTAAAAAAAAACCTATCGTTGTTTGCATTCAGGGTTTTTCAATTTCAAAGTAAATAGTTATTTAGTATGTGGGTATCTTTTTAATCGTTTTTGGTTTTGTGAATAATGAGGTTACGGCTGAATGTCTACGATTATAGTTGGAACCGTGCAAAAAATACGACCTATAAGCCAGTCATTAACCAGGGATCATCACGCTTGGCAATACAAAGCCAGTAAATCATCTGCACAATGGCAATGAAAATCAATGGGCCAGTATAGACTATCATGAAGACAAGTTGTTGTAATGAGAACAATGGCTGCTAGGTCATAGTGGTCGATGCTGGCCCATTTTGAAGTAAAACCTTAAGAAACGAAAGCTATGAACGTATATTGTCATGGTTACTATTAAACAGTTCTTTCTTATAAGCAGTGGCGGCTGGTGGTCAATCATACAAGAGGGTCATTTAAAAAAAAACGCAATGATCGCAAAAAAAATAAAAACATTCTTACAGTAAGGTGTGATTTATATTTAAGATCAATTATGTTTAAAATTTAAGATATTCGTCTATAATTACAATTACCAAAATAATCAATAGTAAGCTCATTAAAATTTACAATGATTTTTCAATGCTTAGCATAGAAATGCACATCTTTCTTGTCTCATAGTATTGCCAATTGCGTAGCAATGTTTGAATTTTTAACGTAGAGAAATATCGCTCTTTTTCCACTGTAGTCATATGTAAAGTCAATCAATTGTTTTATTTAATATACATATGTATCTATTTTTAGTTTTTACAAACTTTTTGATTATAGTCTTTAATTGACTTCACAATTGATTTTTACTTTTTCTTTTAAATGCTATAAATCCATAACATTATTTTTACAACATAATGATTAATACATCATCTGAAAACAGTAAATATAAAACACTAAAATTTATTATTTATTTCAATTCCACAAATCCAATCTAACGAATCATACACAGATTCCTTGAATTACTGTAAACTTCTTTATTTTTATATTTACTGGTTGGTCGAATTTGAAGTAAAGGCCGAGGACAAGCATTAAATATAAATTCTAGATGTGTAAACAATTATTAGCTTTGTACCACAGTTATCATGAAACAAAAACTACTGTCATATGTGATAAGAAATCTGTATTTAACACACACGTGCTGCGAAGATAACGATAGATGACGTAAGTCACGTAAGCAATGATAGCATTGCACTCAAAGATAATTGCACTGAGTATTATCTTTGGCGTAGGCGGCCGGCTGAGAACCCAGCGAACGAATTTTAACATTTACTTATCTTTTTTTCTAACTCGCATAAAATTGTATTATGTGTGTCTCACTCTTGATTAGGATAACTATCATCGTAATATAATAAGTGCGGGCAAAAGTTCGTGTCAGCCTCGGATAAATTCGCAAGCTTTCGTATCTGTTGCGTTTAAATTGACAATTATTTAAACGCAAGAAATTTAAACGCTGATAATTTGATTTAAACGCAAATTTTCTGTAATTTTAAAGCAAATAAAATACCTTTCTTATTCATTTTTGGAGGGTCATTGACCAAATGACCTAATAGAGAAGCCGCCACTGCTTATAAGAAAACAAAATAATAACTAAGCAAGGAAAAAAGACCTGAAAATTTAAACCAGTATGTAAAAGACTACAATAACAGATAGAGACATGTTGTTTTGCAAATTTTATAGTATCTGTGAATGTGACCAAATAGTTTAAAGCGTTTCAACATTTGAACACTAGAAAACAAGTGAATAAAAACGGCTTTTATTAGTGCTGACATAATTTAGATGTTTTTGGAATTTTAGAATTTGATTAACAAAGACCAACTATATTTGTCATAGTACGATTCCTGCCTTTTTCAATCACAGTTTGTGGATTTAGTGACCGGAAGGTATAATATACCAAATGTTTTACTAGTGTGTACCGCGCCGTATATGTGTAAACCAATACAAGAATTAAAAGTAATACATATGACATGTGTAGCACATGATTTACACCAAGTACAGAAACAGTCCGATTTTTTATACTAACGCAAACAACTTGATATCAAATGTTAAAAAAGTATTTCTGAAAGCGTCAACTCCGATTGTTCCTCGATGAAAAGCTTGGATAGAAACTGAAATTTATTATGCAAAAAGTTTTAAAATTTTCAATAAGCAAAGAACATTAAAAAAGCTCAAATCGTTTTAGAAAAAAATGAATTAGATACGATTTGATAAATATCTAAGCAATTTTGTCATGCATAGCAGTTGCAATAACCAAAATTGAAGAAAAAATAATTTAGAACAAAGCATTTCAATAAGTTTAAGTGAACCGAAAAAAAGCAATTTATCAGTAAATGAAAAGAAGTGTATATTTCAAACGTTTTTAGTGCATAACGATCCTAATCGGAATGATAACAAAAATGATGTGACTGTTAAAATAATTTCAATAGTTGTCAAAAAAAAGTATATCTCTTAATATATAATATAATATGTGTATATATTTTTAATTTTATAAGTAGTTTCTTCAAAACAATTTATTTTTCTATTACTTAATGAGTATAATATAACATCCGAAAATATAACAAAAAACATAAGATGAATTGTTTGACTTAACAATTACAAATTTGTAACCAGTAATGTAGTGAGAAATTGTTTTCACTTTTTCTATAAAAGGAAGTTAAAATATACCAATATCATTAGTGTTTTAGCGCTACTTATGAAAATATAAAAAGCTGTAAATGTTTTCCTATGATAGAAGACTCAGTATCAATCATATTATAAATATTTCATGTAATATCAGCTCATAAATTTTTCAATGTTCTAGGTTTAAAAATGCTTCATTTAATGCATAATACACATATTTTATAATTTTTTTTTCGATTTAAGAATACTTGTAGTTTAAAGTATAACGACTAATGAGTTCTAAACCTTCCTTTCATTTCAATCGTTTACAAGTCGTAATAAGTACCATTGAATGAAACGACGAATGCGTAGTTGGTATATCGAGTTCAACAGCAGCTGCACGTTCCTTTCATTGAGTAATCACCGACAGCAGCACATTTCCTGTTTTCAATGTGGTTAATATATTAATCCAATTGTTACATTAGTGTGCTAATGTAGATTATACCTTGCTCTACTGCATTTTTAATGAATAAAGAAATTCAAAAAAAAATAAAGATTATACAAAAGTAATTTATCAACACGAGGATGTTTAATAATGTATTATAAGAACGTAATCTTGTAACTACCACAAATACTGAATTGCCCAATTTGTTTTACAAAATAACAAAGTCTAGCGTTTAAAATATTTTTGTATTATCTAGATCTGTTTGTAATCATACATCTTTTAAGTAAAAAATAAAACACATTTAAAATTTAAAATCTCAGTAAAACATATTTCCATGCAATATTTAAATAAATATTTAAAAAAAAAACGTATTTTGAAAGATGGAAACAATAGGTAGAAACTGATACTAAGTCTCCGTATCTTAAAAACATTTTTCTATCTATTTCTAATAATTGTTTATTTACTACTAATTATTTATTGTGTATCTATGTCACAAATTTTACAACAAAAAAATGTATTGCACAGCAATCTTAAATATTTAATCCTGGCATTTAGAACGTTATGTTTTATTGGTTTGTATTAATTTCATTTCTTTCATCAACGATTAACTACTAGTAATGTTAACTTAACCGTTATCCTATTTCAATAGTTATTTAACGAACAAGGTTGTTAATGATAGTGATTAATAATCGAGACATTTTAACGCCCTGCGCAAGTGTAGCGAGTTAGTTTTAAAGTTTTTCCGTTCATCTTACGTTACTAAAAAGTGTGAAGTTATAAGAAAACTAAAGTATACGTAACAGATCGTTATATCTAGTAGTCGCGCAATATCGGTAAATCAGTGGTTGCTAACGATTTCATTGGTTGCTATATAAAATCGTTCATTATAGAAATTCATTCATGGTTCAAAATCGTTCATTAATAGTGATCATTAACGATCTATTTCTGATACATTATTATATGTACGTTAATATTACTATTAACAGACGATCGACGGTAATAGTTATTTAACAAACAAGGTTGTTAATGATAGCGATTAATAGTCGAGACATTTTAACGCCGTGAGCAAGTGTAGCGAGCGAACGCGTTAATATTCTCGAGATTATTTGACGCCGATTAACAAACGAGTTAGTTTTAAAGTTTTTCCGTTGATCGTACCTTAGTAAAATGTGTGAAGTTGTAAGAAAACTAAAGTATACATTACCCGTTGCTATATGTAGTAGTCGCGCAATATCGTTAAATCATTGGTTGCTAACGATTTCATTGGTTGCTATACAAAATCGTACATTAATAGAAATTTATTCATTGGTTCAAAATCGTGTATTAATAGATGTCATTAACGATCTGTTTCTGATACATTAATTATTATACGTTAATATTACTATTAACAGATGATTGACGGAAAACTACACTTTATAATAGATGGGTAACATTAGTTCCATTATACCTACATATGTATATATTCTTCAATTTTAAGTTAGTTCTCTAAACTAAAACGTAAACGTATTGTTTCTTATTAAAAGAAATTCTTCATCTTCAGACTTATGATGTTTATTGATTGATTTTATTTTAGTTTTTGAATGATTGCAAAAAAATTTGAATTGCGTTTTTATTGCTGTGATACTTAGATTTCAATTTTTGTTTCACGATTGATGTAATTTAAAAAATAGATTATAATAGTTTTCTAATCTCTAAACTTAATCATTTATAAACGGTTTTTTTTTCATTATACCAAATGTAATATAGATATTTACTATCTCCTAAACTTAAAAAAATAAATAATTTATTAAAACATAAATAAATACCTTGCTAATGAAACTTAAAAAAATAAAATTGAGCCAAGTGTAAAAAATAATATTAAGAAAACGAATACCTAAAGCAAGCGCTGACATAATAGTTTTCTTGTAAGTAATTTATTAAATTTAATGGGTACGTAAGCACATTTTTTCGCTTTTAGATAAATATACAATACAGTAAAACATTTAAATAGATATACAATTTATAAAATTAAACAACTACATATATCATTTATTTGAAATTAACATTAAAAACACGTACATTGTCAAAATATATATTGTACATTAATTAAAATATAAACTTCATTTACAATATGAAATATGACTAAAGAATATTTTATATTTCAAATATAGAAATTCTTGTGAAACTTTTACCATCATCTTGCAATATCGACGAGAATATTTCATAAAACATTTGTTTTAAGCATACTTCAAAAATTTTGTCACGTAACTTTCCCTAAATTGACAAAACACATTTCGTTGGTAGCAAACAAGATGTCCGTATGGCATTCGAAAAACGTTATTTCAGACAAGTTGTATCAAGAATCGGTTGTTTCTAGCTTTAACATCAATACGCTGCCAATGGCAATTCACCAAAAAGGTCATGATCCGCATGACCTGAAAAATAAATCAATTCGCCTTAGAGGCAGTAATCCCAGTTGCGACTTAAAAAAAGAAATGTAATTTTTACATAGTTTTTGTATAACTATTTGTTAATTTTGTTATTTTAAAACTGTAGAATAAAACTGGGTTTTTAATTTCAATTGATCTCTCATTTCATAACGTATTCTGTCTTCAGCAGCCACGTGGCTCATGGATCAATATACTAAAGCACGACGTTATTGAAGGTTTTATTCTTCAATACGATTTTAATTTGTTTCTTTGAGAAAACGCGTTTGCTCAAGAGATATACAAAACTCTGTCTTGCTGCAATGCAAGTTATTATTTTCTATTTATGTAAATTAAAAAAAAAATAGTTTATGCTAGTATTAAAGTTGATTTTATCTTGTTAAATTGCAATGCATGTATTGACCAACGATATCTCACGGGAGTAATGCATGTCGACTACAGCAGAATGAAAAAGCAAGGGTAGTAGAACGATCGCTATAACACGAGCTGTCATTCAAGTGTGTGTGTAGCTTTAGATTACCACCCTTTGCGACATTATACACAACATCTAAAGCATTCAGGGGTGAATTTTGAACGAATAGGGGTCCAGCCTGCAACACTGAGTAAACAACCAAAGTGGACAGTATAAAATTCTCTACAAGCAACTGGAATGAATATTTTCTATGAATAAGGGTTTCAAACTACTGATACGTAAAATCTTTAAACCTTTGTTGAACAAACAAAATCCACTAATTTATTTAACCAGATTTGCAACACAGTTTCTACGCACTCTCTGTAATTCAAACAGAAATAGATTTAACCATAAACAGGTCTGTATTAAATTTACATTTACGTAGTATTTGTTAGAGCTGTTGTAGATAGACATAAGAAAATTACAACTTGATCCTTCATTAAATAATAAATAACACTAATTTTAAATAAACTAAATTAAAATAGTACTTACTTTTTAAAAGCAATACATATAAAACACAAAATCATGTAAACAAATTTACTGATACATTTAGATTCACAATAGTTTTTTGTAAAAAATCAAAATTCAATGTATAACGATAAGTTTCTCGGACTTTTGAGAGCAGTTTCGGTTTTTCGTTGATTCATATACATGCAATTATTAAATTAAGTGCAAAAGAATCAAAGTTTTTATCTTTAGTGCATACCAAAGTAACCTTTAAGCAATTTCTCAAACTATTTTATTTAATACAAAATTGCATTTATTACACGTGGCATTCAATCTATAATAAAATAAAAAAAATTTGGATCTGTATAAAACTATTCATTGCGTTTTTATGTAAAAGACACTTTCATATTCAAATAGAAGAAAAAACTATAAGATATAGTATATTTTCTTACAAAAGAATGTATGTAAATTTTTTTAAGAAAATAACATAAATCTCAATAAGGATACAGAAAAATTTATAGCCCCTCGGCGTTGTTTCATATATTCAAATTTTCCACATCGACCCAAATAAAATTGAAAATGTATTACAGATTGAATAGTTTTCCCGCCTAAAATTTACTTGCAAAAACAATACCTAATTTTCAAACTTCCTAAATGATTATGAGGCAAGAAGTATTCAAAGTGATAAAAACTGTGATTAAACTTAGCGGCAGGACGATGTAAATTACCCTATTTATATTTAATGTATTAACGAGATTTCAAGACCGTCTTGTCATTAAACTATACTAAAGAAACCACTTTTAGAACTAAAAATTTGATTAAAAATACAGTTAATTTATTTTTAGAAATACGTTTCATTTAAAAACAAATTATTATTCAAATAACTCACAAACAAAGATATTTAATTTATGGAATAAATTTTCTAAAATAACACTTTTAAGTTTTGCAGTCCATTAATTTTTTCAATTAAAAAGAATAGAATTCAAATTTTAATACACAAATTTATAAAAAATCAAATATCGAATTGACAATTTATATTTATTCTAAAAAACCTTAATCATAATTATGTAATATTGTTAACAAACATCAATCGTAGTAAATTTATTGATAAAATTTACATGGCAATCCAGGCAAAAATATTTTACACTTGTTAGTACTAAAAACTCATCAAAAAACATTTATTAAACAATAATACAAACTTTCAGGAAGAAAAAATATAAGTAAACTAATAATTAAGAATACAGAAACTTAAACATCCAAGAAGAATTGACCAATGTAACAAAATTACATAGTTTCTATCTATCTATCCTGCAAATCTATAACGTGTTAAATTTAGAAAAAAATTCACAAAAAGACAATATACCCACCTAAAAATTAAACTAATAAAAAAATATGCAGATGTGTTAACGAGTAACAATAAACGTATTTTTAATGACGCACCCGCACTGGAAACGACAATTAATTTATAAATGAAAACAGGAATCTGACAAAATAACATATACAAAAAATTACAAATGTAATTACTTATAATTTAAAAACCATAGTTATAGTTTAGTAAGTAAATATTTGAGATAAGTTCAAAAATTACATTTAAAAATAATTTTTGAAACATTCTTAGTACATTGAAGGTTGATATATCGAATATCTATACTCCATATCATAAAATTCAATTTTCCTCGGTATAAGTTATTTCTTGGTATACTTTTGAAGTTAACTCGCTTGTTTTAAACACAAGTTGTTCTACTGGCAAAATAAAATAAAAACGTAACTAAAGTAGTTACAGCTTTTACTTTTTTCACGTAAAGTTAAGGTATCGGAAAATTCAATTACCTTTACGTAAATAAACATAGTTTAA
This sequence comes from Aquatica leii, assembly GCA_035610365.1. NCBI lineage: Eukaryota > Metazoa > Arthropoda > Insecta > Coleoptera > Lampyridae > Aquatica > Aquatica leii. The sequence continues at coordinate 124,493,383 of CM069432.1, forward strand.
ACTAATTATATAAAATTTAGTTTGATTTTATATTATTTTACAAAGTTTGCTACGTGTGTAAGAACTGTACATTTTGTTTGCATAGAATAAGATGGTGAGTGACTTTTAATCAAAATTTCTGATTACTTTATAATTAAAAAAATATTAATACATATTAAGCAAAAACGGATATTGAGGTTGTAAGTTTAAAAATAAAACGAATGAGAAATTCTACGCCTACAGTTATTTGTGTTATAAAATAACCAACATCTTGGCAAAACCAACATCGGCACTTACACGTGCATCTAACGACGCATCCACATCAGCCTCTTATATGTAAGTTCGCTACTGTCGGTTCAAGAAGGATGTTAGCTCTCGTGATGATCACATAAAGTCGGCATCGAAAGTGTAATAAAACAAGGGACTTTGTTACCTTGTTAGGACTTTTATGCGACATGCTCTGCGGACATCAACAAACAACTTTTTTACGCAAGATCCTACATTTCTTTTTCAATACGTGAAAAGACTGCCGTTCCCTTACATGCAATTAAACTTGATGTGGAATGTCTTAAAAACAATAAATAACGTTCACATACCAGGCACGACTATCGGGGTACATTTTTATATGAGTATAATAAATGAGCAAGACGAGCAACGCAACATCTACCACTTTTATTAAAATTGGTGTCCATTGAAAACATTACTAGAGTGCTGATGTGACAAAGACTCGTCGTAAAATTTAAAGACTTGAAACGATGCTTTTCGGTTTTCTTAAATGCAATTTTCCATTCTTTAGAAAGAAGCATCGCAAACAAAACATAACGATTCTTCAAAACAAAATGTACACAATGTATGCCAACATGTACAATAGTAATCTATGTAGTACAGGTAATCTTGTTTACCAAATTCTAAAGAAATTGAAGTAATAAACAAAAACATGTAAGAAAGACGCTGACCGTTTCAGATTTTCACATCCTTAAAGCCAGATTTACGACCTTTTAAGATCTTGAATTCCACAAACGTGGTGCGGAAAAATCAAATTAAATATTTAACTACGAATAACTGGCAAACCAAAAATATTAAAAAACTTACGTATATGTTTAATTGAGAAGTAAAATAATTTTTATTATAGTATAATCATTTTTACATAAATTATATACGGTAGATCTAAGTAATGAATATTTTTAGACAAACACACTAAAAAATATTCAATATCTTAGAAAATCGTGACAAATGTCTTTAATAAAAATATTTTCTGAAACTCTACACGTTAATGATAAGTGAATAAAGTAAGATATTGAGAATTTTTAATCTTGGGTATTGAGTTCGAAATGTCAGTTAAGTTGGTAGATTTCAAAGGTTGCTGGTATGTTAGAGACAAGTAAAGCGTTATAGGATTAAATGAAATTATAAAAGGAGCACGGCACCTTTCTGGCATCCGAAAGAGGGACCGTAGGGAACAAATGTACTGGTCCTGACAAGAACGGGTGTAATGGTATGGCACGTAGTATCGGCATTCCAAATTCCGAATGACCTGTCTACCCTCTTGCTAGGTTCATTACTAAGATAATCGTCAATCCTCCATTATTCAGATGACCGTATAATTATTTCGTTGAATAGAAATGCTTTCACGTAATGACATTCTTGTCGGTTGCAAAATTGTACTACAAATTTATAAAGTACCTATGATAGATATCGATTGTTTAAGCTTTTATTCTTATTCCCCAGTTGTGTAAATGTATTCAGTAGAAAAAAGACCGCATCATAATATAAATTGCGTTCAGCTTAAATTGTCCTGAATGAAATACGTAGAAAAATTACCGCGAATGCTGTGTTGATTTAGAGCTTGCGCTACTCTCTAAAAATCCCTAATTCGCTAAAAATATACCACGAAGGTTTGAATTTTCTTTATTCTCTTTCAAAGTAATAAAATACATAACGATATCAGCGCGAAATCAACTCTTAATAATTACAATATTAGATTAAAGAATATGTAGTTACATTAGTTGATTTATATATGCTACTGGAAAGGAATAGTGGACTAAATACTATGTAGAAATAAAAATTATAAATTATAAACGTTTTTATATTTACTGAAATGTTAAAGTAAATTTATTTTTAAGGCTGAGGAGTATGATGCAAATTAAAGGCACTCCTAATTTCAAGAATAACTACTAAAGTACTTAACATTATACTGTACAATTTACACCATGTGTAGAGGGTGCACCAATGTATAGGATGCAAAAAAATTACCTAAGTAGTGCAATTTTATGGGAAAGAAATTATTTCTCTTAAGATTTTAATCGACTTAAAATTACTATCATACCGCATATAAGGGTTTATATTAATGATTCGCCAACGTGAAAGTGTACTGAACTTAAATAAAGCCAGCTGTTCATAAACTTAGTTTACGCTCTCGCTGCTTACGAAAATAAAAATCGTGGTATAATTCCAACATTGTTGACTAGTTTAAAAGTTAAAGGCATTATTATCTTTGTGATAATGAAACCAGTTTAAATTGCAATGCGCACACGCAGCGACATCTACAAAGTAAAGTGTGCGTAAAAAAGGACATTCCCCAGGTTTAAGAAAAGCTCTTTTGATAAAATTTAATCAAGCAAGTAGAAACATTTGTTTCCGAGAATGACGAACATTCAAAAAAGATAATATTTATTTGATTCTACAATCGGATACAACGAAAAAAATGAGTTTGGTTGTAAACTATTGTTTATAACGATTCTTGAACAAGTGTAGGAACACGTAGTGCATACAGTAGAAAACGTATTTTTTCTTTAAACAATTATTTCTTGATTAAAGAATAGTTTCCAGAAAAAAATGTGTTGTAGTTTCAAATATTTTCATCACTTTAATATTTTTAATATTTTCAGTAAATATAATAAGATCATTAATAACAAAAAATATATATCTATCAACGTGGTGAGTAGGCAATTATACTTTTTTACCATTAGGTTTTACGGTGAGGCAGATATTGTTTTAGTAAGTTTGTAGTAAAATTTCAAAACATTTGGGAAAATTTATGTATGAACACTAGGGCGAAGCGATAAAAAATATGTTTGAAATTTTATATCCCTAGGTGTAGATTAGTTGTTTTTTAGGTTATATTTAACTTTAAAAAAACGGCATTATGCGATGATATCTTTGAAACTTTTAAATTAACGTTTCTTTTCGATTTCGTGTATCCCTAGGTGCACAATAGGTATACAGTGTGTCCCATTCTGAGTTGTAATGCATGGGTATCTTTTTATTAATGAAGACACCGGCTCGGTTAAATGGGCAATTATATAAAGTTTTTCGTGTTGATTTAGATTATCGTTAAAAATAAGTCTAATTTCGAGCGGTCCCGAAGTTAAACAAAAAAAACCGAAAAATGCATTTTTTTTAAAATGCTAATATTTTGCTTATCCTAACAGATAAAAAAAAATTGAGCGAAATTTTGTCTAATTCTAATCTAATTTGTCTTTTCTAAAAATATATTACAAATACCGTTTTCGAGATATCGGTAGCAACTTTTTATTTTAAATGGATTGTATGTTTGTTTCTGTTTTCAACAATGTGTAACAACCACTGAGTTACTATAAAAGGAGATAACATAAAGCATCTATTTTCTATGTGCAAAGTGGAACCACTGGGCGTGGCTTAGTCTACTATCAAGATGGAAACTTTGCCAGGCCCGGATTACTTAAAAATTAAAGCTTTAACATTAATTATATCAATTTTTCAAATCAACAATTTGTATGTTAATAAACAAAATTAAAATAAGTTATCAAATTACTTGAATTTATGCTTAGAAACAAAGTGTGACTGATATAATTTCAGACGTATAATCATAATTCTAAAGTTCTAATACTGTAATTTCTTAAGAAAATTATTAAACCAAAGATTCGTGGTCCTACGCAATTAGGTAATTATTTACTTTATTAGTTTAAAGTAAGATTTTTTTTTAGGTTATAGCTAATTTAGTAAAAAAAAAATATGAAATTTCTTAATAATGTGCAACATTTCAAATGAAATATATTAAAAAACGGTAACCTAACATTTAAATTTTATTAAAATAGATTTTTAATAACCAAACTAAGAAAAAATTAATCGGGGTGTCAATTTATAAATTTATTTAATACTGTTCTGCTTATATTGTGTACATACCTGTGAGATGTAATTGCCAATAATACCTTTTTATTTACACCTTTTCTACTATTACAACTACGTAAACATACAAAACCATTATGTTTTAAATGTTTTTAATTACAAACTAAAAAAACATACCAGGAAACACAAAAAATTACTAAAAAACTTTGAAAAAAGTCAATTACTAACAGTTGACATTAGAATGACACTAATGCATCATCAATATGGCGGTAGTGGTGCCGTTTTAGAATACAAATAGCGGCCTCCCTATATTATAACTCAATGGTAACAACCTATGTTTTAAATGAAGGATAACGGCAAACTTATTATGATTTGAATCAAACTATGTAAAACATAAATACAAATGAATTTTAACAAAACGCAAAACAAATTTGATTAAACATGAATATAAGAAAAGGTTAAAACTACTATCACATTATTTAATCAAAGCAATCAGATCTATCTTTTGATAAAGCCGAGAGAGAATTTAACAAAACCAGATGAGCGAAAGCAAGATGATGATCAGCAAAATTGATGTTGAAACTGTTAGTTTTAGATAAAAAATACAGAAATAGCGCCATCTACACAGTTATTATGTTACTGTATTAATTTGTAATTTGACAATACTCTCCTTTTGTTTCCAGTCGCAATAAAAACTGGTGCGTGACATGAAGGACGACGCAAATCTTCAACGGTTGTTTTTTTATTGAACCATTCGCTAACAATTGTTAAATTCCAAATTTACAAATAATAACAGATTATGGGTCCAGGCAATATTCCATTTTAAATTGGATGATATTAATTAAAACTGTGTTGAAGATTCGTATTCACATTTTAGTCGGTAAAATAAAAAAATGGCGCTCAACTACTTCACAAGTGAGTTAAAGTTATTCGGTCGCAAAAATTACGCGGAGCGGTGTTTCGCCGTCAAAAATGTGTTCGTTTTGGAAGAACTTACAAAATGCCTCGATGGTACAGAGGTAGATACCAGCATATTAACCAAGGCCAAAGCAAAGTTAATTTTAACATTAGATCAATCTATTTTTGCGCATATCAGAGACAAAGAATCGTGTAAAGATGTTTAGGACACTCTGAAAAAAATGTATGAAAATGATGGATTTCCGCAAAAGATTGATCTTTGCGCACTTTGATTTCTCTCCGCTTTGAAAATTGTAGTTCAATGGAAACATATGTTACACAAGTAATCGAACTTTCCAGAAAATTGAACAGAACAGGTTTCAAGATAAGCGAAGAATAGATTGGTTCGTTACTCCTAACTTTCTGCACCGATGATAATGGCAATTGAACATTCGGGCATTGTAGTGTTTTATAAAAATGTCACAGGTTATAGGTTGTTCGATCAAATAACAAAAACAATTGTTACAAGCTGAGATGTCAATATTAATAAAAAAAAAACATTAAATGAATCAGAGATATTTGGTTCAATATTAAACAATGACAATTCTGCAGAAATGCCGGCTTCAGTATGGGACATGATTGAAGACAGTATCATGGAATCGAGTGTGGAGCAAGATGAAATGTTTTCAGAAAACTCAGATGAGTGTATTCCACAGGAAAACTTGCCAGACAGTAATACATCGTATCATTTTCATGATGTAGACGATAGTTTCACTGAACTAGAAACAGTAAGAAAATCTATCCAAAAAAAATACAAATTTTGATGACTATATGATGTATGCCTGCCAAAGAAATATCAAAATAGAGGATATTTCTTTAAGTGTCAGATGCCCTGTCGAGACTTGACAGTGACAAATGGAGCTAAGTAATAGAATCTGAACTAGCATCGTTTGTAGAAAATGACGCCTGGGAGGTGGTGGAGAAACCTGCATAGTGCAGTGTAAGTGAATATTTAGAAGTTCGATAGTGAAAATAGAGAACGTTACAAAGCTTGGTAATTGGCAAAAGGGTTTAACCAAAAGCCAGGGGTGGATTACGATGAAACTGTTTCTCCGGTTGTAAGGCACTCTACATTGAGATTTCTGATTGGCCTGTCAGTTCATTTGTATTTAAAAACCACACATCTGGATGTAGCTACATCTTTCCTAAATGGTTCTTTAATTGAGACAGTTTTTATAATGCAGCGAGAAGGCTTTAATGAATCACTTCTCAAGTTAATAAGAACCACTTACGGTTTAAAGCCAGCATCTAGAGTTTGGTATAAAAATGTTAACTGTGTTAGGTTATAAAAAATCGAAATATATGCCGTGTATGTATATAAAATACCAAGGTAATTTTAAAACAATTGTAGCTTTGTATGTCGATGATTTTTTTATATTTTCAAATAAATAAGGGGTTAATAACCTTGGATCAGGAACAATACATTGATGAATTGTTGTTACGTTTTAATATGGTAGATTGTAAACATGTAAATACTCCCATGGAACATAATTTGAAATTAAATAAAGGTGAGATCGGGAACGATAGTAACTTTCCTTATCAGCAATTAATAAGGGGTTTAATGTACTTAGCTGTACTGACGGGGCAAAATATTTCTTTTTGTACTAGTTACTTGAGCCAATTTCATTATTGTTTTGACGAATCACACTGGAAATGTGCTAATGTGCGATTGACGTTTGTAAAAACAGACATTTTGGAACTAGAAGGTTTCGTTGATGCCGATTGGGCTGGCGATATAGTCAACAGGAAGTCGTTTACCTTATTTTGCTTTAAACTTTTTGGTTCAATAGTGTCGTGGAAAAGTAGAAAACAAAGTTAAGTCGCTCTCTCTAGTACTGAAGCTAAATATGTTGCTATTTCAAAAGCCTCAAGAGAAGCCATTTATTTGCGCAATGTGTTTGGCAAATTTACAGAAAGTGCCAGATGTATTATTCTGTTTAACGATAATCAAAGTGCACAGAAATTCTGTAGTAATCCTGCATTTCATAAACGCGCCAAGCATATTGATATCAAATATCATTTTGTCAGAGAAACCGTGTCTAATAATTTAGTTAAAAGTATTTACAAACTAACAATATACCTGCTGACATGTTAACAAAAAGTTTGAATTTCGCTAAACACAATATGTTTTCAATTGAATTGAGTATAACAAATGTATTACTTTAACTTAGTGTTGATTAGTATTTTTGTCTAACAACCTAGTAGGGGTGTTAGTTTTAGATAAAAAATACACACACGTTTTAGGTCACACTGGTACGGACTTAACTAATCCCCTACTGGATAATACACAACTGTAAGTATTGCATTTTTTATTTATACGTGTACTACTTCGTTGGTCATGTCGATTGTTAAAATGTCCATACGTACAGTCAATAAATTAAAAATCGAGACACTACCTGCGTCCGAATACAAGAATTTAGTTGTTTAAATAGGGTTTAACCCTATCAATTACAGACCCCAAATAGTTTCAGGTAAACTATTTATTGTCCATACTTTGCAATCTGCTAGTTGTTTTTACTAAAGAATGATTTTATCGTTTACGTTTGCAATGCACTGCTTTTGGCTGTTACATTTTTAAAGAAATTTAAATTTGGAAATGCATAATCAAATTGGTTAGTAGTTTAAGCTTGATTATTAAGATAAACAACTAAAAGACTAAAGTAGATTTTAGAAAAGCAAAGCATTATTATTAACAGATATAATAATTAATAAATAATCCACAATTTTTTTAAAAGTAATTATTTCATTACAGCATATCATTGCTTAAATACCTACTAATGCTAAATCGTTGAAGACGAAACGGGTTATTGAATTGTTACGATCATTTTATTTATTCTGATTGACTTTTTGTCATTCAATTTAAATTATTTTCCCTCTAAATTAGACAAACTGTTAAAACGTAAAGTAATCGTATTCAACAAAAAATCGTCTACCAATGTTTGTTTTCTTAAATGTAGCAAATTATTATATTCAATACGGTAATTTTTTACAGACATTGATAACTACAAGTGATCATGATTTAATATTTTTTTCTAAAAGTGCAAGGACACGCTTTGTCTGTAACAATATAGCACCAGTAGGTATTTAGGAAATGATATTCGCTAATTAGCTTTTGTGTAAGAATTTCTTAAACACAAGAATCATATATATCATTAAATTTTTTTTTTTTAGTTATTTAAGTTAATTGTCAAATTTAATTTATAAACCAACAAAATTCCAAGATTAAAATAAATCCAACTATTTAGAAAACGTAACAAAAAGTATACATAGGTCATTAAAAGTAACAAAAGAATCGTGAAAATACCGGAAATGTATTTATTGTGATGATAATTATATATTGTATACAAATTTCTTAATTTGTGGTATTTGGGAATATTGATTTAAATCAACTAAAATTTAGTCTACTAGTTATGCACGTTTTCACACTCAATTATAATGTATAATAAACTCCAGAATCTCTTGAAATCGCAATCAAATAATTTGCCATTAAAAAAATAGCATTACAAATTTACAATTGAATAAGAAATCTTTTTTGATTATTATTTTGTCACAAGGTAATCTTAAATTCTGACTGTGATATAATACCTAAATGTTATGCAATAAACTGATACTCATATTCGTTAATGAAGCGTTTATTATACTAGAATATTTTATAACCATATGGAGCATAAAACTAATAACGATATAACCTCCTTTGTTTTGAATACATTCTTGTAACCGCCTGGGTGTGGATGCTATCAAGTGATTTAAATATTCCACACCAATTGTCTCCCAAGCATTTTCAATCGCTCCAACTAATTCATTGCGATTTTTAGGTATAAAGATGGAACCTTGTTGTTCTTGAAGATATGCACCATGTACTTTGCTTGTTAGGGCAACACATTTAGGTTATTTTTTTGTAACCAACGACGAACCATCGTGGATGCCTCTATAGGCACATTGCCCTTGTAGTAAAAAAAGTGTCAAAACCATTGTGTCAAATCAAGAAAAATTAAGTTTATGATATATAACAGAAAACTTATTTGTTGAAATACATAATTTCTGTCTGGATATACAATTTCGACAGACGGCTCCATAACATCCAAAAACAATTTAATGATATTGAAACGTCCGAGAAATTACTTACAAATGCAAGAGCCTTCTAGAAGCTGTTATCTAGTTTCTAGAAGATATAACGAAAAGTAAGGAACGCTCGAGAAGGATTCGCCGATGTCTATAAATACGTAAGAAAGAAATCGTAGGTCAGTTATTGCTGGAATGCGAATGTGTTAAGAAGATTATCAAGTGGAAATAAATCGTTAGCACGCGTGTGTCGAGATAAACCAATCGAGAATAATCGTGAACGTGATAATTAGTGTAAACAAGTGTGATATCCGAGGAGGTTATCTTATCTTAAGTGATATTATTATACAACGGTTATACATAAATTCGTGTAAGTGTTTTTCATTAAATATTATTAGATTTAATTAGTTCGGTTAATTTAAAAGTGTACATATTTCTAGAATAAGTAAACGTAGTTTTAATCGTTTTAAATAAATTAGTTTTTAATAAATAAATTCGTAACAATATATATGATTCTTGTGTTTAAGAAATTCTTACACAAAAGCTAATTAGCGAATATCATTTCCTATATACTTACTGGTGCTATATTGTTGCAGACAAAGCGTGTCCTTGCACTTTAAGAAAAAATATTAATTCATGATCACTTGTAGTTAACAATGTCTGTAAAAAACTACCGTATTGAATATAATAATTTCCTACATTTAAGAAAACAAACATTGGTAGACGATGTTTTGTTGAATACGATTACTTTACGTTTTAACGGTTTGTCTAATTTATAGGGAAAATAATTGTTTTCTGCTATTTGATGTTTTCGATCTAAATCAACAACAAGTCAATCAGAATAAATAAAATGATCGTAACAATTCAATAACCCGTTTCGTCTTCAACGATTTAGCATTAGTAGGTATTTAAGCAATGATATGCTGTAATGAAATAATTGCTTTTAAAAAAATTTTGGATTATTTATTAATTATTAGATCTGTTAATAATAATGCTGTGCCTTTCCTAAATCTACTTTAGTCTTTTAGTTGTTTATCTTAATAATCAAGCTTAAACTACTAACCAATTTGATTATGCATTTCCAAATTTCTTTAAAAATGTAACAGCCAAAAGCAGTGCATTGCAAACGTAAACGATAAAATCATTCTTTAGTAAAAACAACTAGCAGATTGCAAAGTATGGACAATAAATAGTTTACCGGAAACTATTTGGGATCTGTAATTAATAGGGTTAAACCCCATTTAAACAACTAAATTCTTGTATTCGGACGCAGGTAGTGTCTCGATTTTTAATTTATTGACTGTACATACTAGGTTGTAATCACAATTAATGTTAAAAAAAAATGTTTTTACAAGACTAGATGAGCGAAAGCAAGATGATAATCAGCAAAATTGATGTTGAAACTGTTGGTTTTAGATAGAAAACACAGAAATAGTGCCTTCTACACATTTATTATTATGTTACTGTATTAATTTGTAATTTGACAACACTGTCATTTTTTTTCTAGTAGCAATAAAAAATAGTGCGTGACATAAAGTATGACGCAAATCTTTAACGGTTGTTTTTTATTGAACCATTCGCTAAAAATTATTATCAATCCAAATTTACAAATAATATCAAAAACTACCAAGCAAATCGCAAAGTCATTAGAAAGAAAGTTGGAGAAAAAGAGATTTGAAAAGAAAATTACAGACACATATTCAGAATATACTACTGTTCAAAGTGGAAGTAAAGAAAAAAAGGGCGACTACTGTTACCAAATGGATAACAAAGGTACTACTGATTATACCGAGTCTAATATATCACAAGCATCAACGTCTTCAGGAACGCTTTACAAAAAAGGACTGGTTTTAACCAGACAGACAGACGTGAACTATCAAATAGAAATGCGTCTCTCCTGGTAAACGCTGTACTTAAAGATTTTATTTTGTAAATGACGAGGATGCTTCTTTAAGAATCAACAGAAGTAAAATTAGCAGAGCAAAAAAAAGACGGAGAGAAAATCTAACTAATATGAAAATGGGACAACAAAAAGAAGTTTCTGGAATGTACTTGTTGCGGAACCTGGTTCCACTTACTTAGGTCCTGTGATGTCTACTTCCGGAAGTGCCAGTAGTATTAAGACAAGTCTTTTTAACTTCCTTCAAAATTATTTGGGTGAAAATTTAAACAAAATTGCGGCAGTAGGTTGCGACGGTACAGTAGTAAATAGAGACATCAAAAATGGTCTTGTAAAACAAGTAGAAGTTTCCACTGTGATGTCATTTCGTTATTTGTCCTTAGATCTTGTGTTGTGTATTGTATCGTTATTCTAATTGTAAAATAAGATAAGCAAAATGTTGGGTCCGCTGTTATTCTATTTCTAATGAAATTCTCGTTGACATGGTAAAAGAAGAGTGGGGCGACCACCTAGATTAGGAGTCTGCAACCTGCGGCTCGCAAGCCGCATGCTGTTAAGTAGAATCATACTTGTGGCTCTTTTGATTTCACAATAAATACATGTTTCACAGCAGATAACAGTTATATTATTTTTTTTAATACATATTACCGATGTTTGTACTTATATTTGACTCTTTATTATTAATCACAGTGGAGATAAAATATGTCTTAACTCCAGAAAAGTTGCCAACCAATGACCTAGACGACGGAAACAAAGCTCAATCTCAACATAAGCAAGGCTAACGTTAACGAAAACCAGGGGCTGTCTAAATAGAAAACCAGAAAATAAAAAAAATAGTTTATTTATTTATTTATGCGAGTAATAAGTTTTTTGTAAAAATTAGCTAAATAATTAGACGAAACAAAAACATTAAAATTAAAAAAATAACTACTAGAATCTTGCGATTATGTATTATAAAATTGACAAAATCGTCAAGAAAAAAGAAAATCTTTGCAATTAGTTTAATAAACGTCAAATTCTTCTTAGGCTAATCGAAATAATATCGCGAATTTTTTTTTAACTCAAAAATCTTAAATGTAATAAGATGTAAAAAGTGCTCTAATTATCTATGTACAGGCTGCTTTTAAAGTAATTTAATAATAGTTTATTAAAGTGCGTGTGTATAAATGTAAAAATTATAATCAATTTAATTATAATTTAAGAATTTAGAAGTTGCAAGAGGTAAACGATTGACGCCACAAAGTTGTGTTTAACAGAAAATGTATGCACCTAAAAATAGTAATCAATATGTTGCCAGTTTTTTTACCAAATTGTCACTGAAGTTACTCAAACCCTTCATTCATTGGTAAAAAAATTGGTTGTGTTTGAAGTATTTAGTATTCGATGGTGATAGATACCAAATAATAGCAATTAATCGTTAATCAATGCAATTACCTTATTGTAATGTTAGGTTCCAAAAGACCTTTGATAAAACAACAATAATAATTTGTTTATTTCTAAGTATACCTAAAATCGAATACTTTAGAGAAAGTAGATTATATTAGCAGTAAGGCTCATAACGAAAAAAATACACATTGATCGAAACATTTTCTGCGTTACTGAAGTTTCAAAGTGTTACTTATGGATCAAATTCTCGTTCAGGATAAAAAGGAAGGAAATTAAGATTCAATTCAGGTCAATGGAATAATCGTCGACGCCTTCTACAAGATATTCATAATTCAAATAGAATTGAAAGCAATTTTGTCAATTTCGAATACATTAATTAAACATGAAATTATAATAAAGTTTTAGAAGAAATACAAAACCATTTTTTAAGTCGTAATCAACTTATGCAGTAAAATAGAAAATGTTTACAACAGGTGGGATAAAAGGAACAACCACAATGTATCCATAACGGAGAAACATGATATGGTAGGTGCTTTCAAAGCATCTACGACTAACATGAAACAATGGTTGAGTATCCGACAAGGAAAGAGCCTTTCAGCACTAAGTATATCCGGATTCCTGATACAGTGTGTGATTGTGGTCGAGTACACTTAAATTATGCATTTCCTTTCTGCACACAAGTAATAAATAAATCACAGATGAGCATAAAATCTTAAAACCCAATTTATTTACATAAAAATTGTTATTAGTCCAGAATTTTTCGTGTAACAGATACTACGATATTTGAACAATTACAATTAAAAAAAGTATTTAAACGCTGTTCCAAGGTTATTCTTGAATTGAAAAGGATTAAGTTTACTCACATTTAAAGCATACAAAAACACCATAAAAAAATTCAATACTGACATATATTAACAATAGTGAACTTACTGCATATACCTCGAGAATAAGTATTTCTTATGCTACCGCACTAAAGAAAATCAAATACTTAGAAAATATTTAACAGTATAAAAATTGCACAACCTCACAAGTAGCCATAGAAAATACTTAAAATACTTTCAAGAAATAACGACGTTAACATATTTTCTTTTCTAACAGCAGTAACAGCAAAGCTTTCAATACGTTTTGAACTTCATACAATATAGAATAAACAAGAACGCAACTTCAATAATGATGGAGTACAAGAGCAATATTATTATTACATAATTCAAATTATTGTATATATACAATATTTTATTATGGTAAGCATTGTAAAGATTGCTATTTAATAGCATGTTTATTATTAATGGTTAAGAAAACTTTAATGCGCGGATAAACTTATTCACTCTCCTGATCAATTAATTAATGGAAGTTCAATAGTAGCAACATATAACATAGATTTTAACTTTAGTATTCCAATTGTTATCTACAGATTTACTATTCATTTTTAAAAACCCGTTCCACATTACGTCAATTCGAAAAAAAAACATATATTTATAGGGGGTTGCACAAAAGATAATTGACCGTTAATTAGAGTTTAATCTTTGATTAAAATATGATTATCTTTTAATTGTAGTTTAACGTGCCATTAGCGGTCAATTAAATATTTAATTAAAGTCGACGTTAATCAGAGATTAACCTTCAATTAACTATATTTTGCGTTGCACAAAATACTAAGGCCCGATTAAACTCTTGTTAACAAAAGATTATCTAATTGGCGATATTTAGCTGATTAACCTACAATTAAAGTTTTTCAATAAAAAAGTTCATGTTTTTACAGTCATGACTAACGAATAAATTATAGCTACTTTTGTTTAATATAAGTTTATTAAAGAAAATAATTATTAAACAAAAATAGTCATAGTGTTCAATTTGTCGTCTTCTTCCCTCGAGTAGCTTTGAAGACAGCTTCGCGGCATAAAGTTTATACGAGATAGAAAAAATCCTTTTGAATTGCTAAACGACATTGATTTCATGAGGAGGTTTCGTTTAAATAAGGCCACCATTATAAACTTGGTACATGCAATTAGACATAAATCGAACCAACAAGCTATCGAAACAAATCCTTTGATGCAAGAGTACAAATCTTAATTGCTCTATCCAGCATGTCACAAATGAAATTGCCGAGCTCTCCCATCAATATATAAAATGTCGCAAAGTACCGAACAATTAATAGACGTATTGTGGGAGCTGTCGATTGCACACATGTGCATATACAATCAACCGATGGTCTAAATGCTGAATCGTATCACAACAGGAAAGGATATTTTAGCATTAATGTTCAAGCGATTTGCCATGCAGACTTAAAATTAATGCATTTTATTGTTCGTTGGCCAAGATCAGTACATGACAGTATTATTTTCAATCATTCTCCTCTTCCGGTTGAATTTCGCATTGGAAGATATGGCAATGGTTACCCATTAGGCGATAGTGGACATCCATTTAAACCTCATCTGCTTACAGCCAATAAATGTCAGTCAAGTATCATATAACAGAGCACATATTATGACAAGTGATATCATAGAAAAGTTCTTTGGTTTTTGCTGAGAGGATTTCCTTGTTCGTAATATGGTTGCCGACTCAAAATTAGCACAAAATTAATTACAACAGTTCTTACTATGCAAAATGTATAAAATGTTAATGATCCAGTAACTAATGGACCGTTAATCATAGATTAAACTTTTTGTGCAACGCAATTGAATGTTAATCAACCATCATCTTTAATAGACGATTAGTAAATCGCCAATTAATCAGACTTTTGTGCAACCGGCTGTTATTCTTTAATGGATAATTAATCATTCGTTTTTATATCGCTCACCTCTAAGCACAAATATTTTTAAAATTTGGACTATATTTTTTGAATGTTTATAGAATAAATTCATTTACAATAGTAAATTTCAACGCCCTGCAACAACTTATGTTGTTTGTGCATCCAGAAAATACATAAAATGTTTAAAAGTCGACAATAAAACGCATTTTACAAAAGGAAAATATTTCAGTTCTAAATAGAAATTAACATATTATATTTAAAAAGAAAAAATACCTCCAATATACTAATTAAAAAGTGTAAATATTTTAAGTTTTATAAACATTTTGTGTTATAAAAATTACACATAATTAAAGTAAGTATAAAACGGTATAAAACAATGTTATTAAATATAGTATTTTAACGCCCAATTCAGGTGTCGATAGATTAATAATTTGAGTCATAATTTATACACGCCATACGTCGTCTCTTTATTAGAAACCCAGTAAGTCGTTATAAGGGGGTGGAATGTGATGCAGACGCGCGCCAGGTTTGACGATAATGGAGAGTAATCACGTGAGGAAGCGTGTTACTTCTACCTGTCATCCCTACATGCGATAAAATGAGTGCAGTGCATAATATTTTAACGATATGTCATATACGCTTTAATACAGTAAGCTTTAACTCATTCCTTTGAAAGACTAAACTATACTTAACACTACCCTTATACTAGCAACAATTTTAGCGCGTGTATAAAAACTGAGCTTTATTAGTCGTTTTTAAAACACATTTTAATAGAATATTTTACACAAGTCACGTCCGAGATATATTAATTTCAAAATTCTATTATCACAGATACAAACAACTTAAATGATAATCTTTAATTTATTGTAGAGCAGTAATAAAAGCATAACGTACACCAACAACAAAGAGAATATCTTAAAGTCAAAAACCAAACAATCAAGAATAATTTCGTGGTTAGATTTAATTTTGATATTTATCCATTAATTTATGTACAAAAGATTTTGCGAAGATGAGACTTAGTTTTAATTCTCCGTTTCGTTTTTCTATTATTATAATAAAGCTTTAATATCATATCCGATACTGATATTTCATAGTTTCAATAAGTATCTAATACTAAATAAAAATAACTAATTGTGCACAATTTCGTACTGCAACCTTAATCTAAAAAAAACGTAGAAACCGTTTCAAAACTAAAAATGGTTGCGCAGAAACCAATTTTGTTCCAAATGTCAATACATTATCCAACTGAAAAAGGTTTGCACTTTTCATACGGCGTTGAGGTGTGCACAATATTAAATTAAAGATTATCTATTATGTTTACAGCTGATGTTTTTAGTTTTTTTTTGCATTGGGCGGGACGCCATGAAACCAATTTTACTTTTTGTTTTGCATAATCGTCAAATCCCGAATTTATTCGTCGCGAATCTCAGCATTCTTTAGTCTGTGAACGAGCTCTAACAAAGACATACAGTAATACTACGCTCTAATAATTTACTAAATAAATTTGATTAGATTCACGACTAAAAATAGGTAAGACAGAAGTAATTTTACAATTAATTTGTATGTAACGCTATCCTAGAGTGATTTCTACCTTTATCTTGAACGATATTAATTTTAAAGAAAAGCTCACCATGCAAAAATTTAGAACTTGGAGCAATGTGAATGCAAACTACAAACAACTAATAAATACTCCTACAAATCGATTGTTTACCAAATGTCATTAAAAACCAACTTTCTCCATTCACATTTATCATTTTTTCCTAAAATTTTTGGCGCTGTCAATGACGAGTAAGTCCAAAAGTTCCATCAAAATATCAACACAATACATTCCATGGTATCCAGCCATGATAGACTGTTGGTTATTAAATAAAGAAATGATAGCACCCATTAAAAAATAATATTAGTGTGTTTCAAATAAGTATTTTTCTTAGATGTTAGCTTAACAAAAATTAATATATTATATAGTACATGTAGTTTGTTTAATGCAACAAGAAAACCTTACATGATAACTACTAAGTGTCCTCTGCCATTTTCATATTTAGTCCATTCTACTACAATATTTAGCTTTATAATACCATAAAAAACTTTTTTGGTCGGCCACTGTTATTGATGTGAAACAATACAATTCATTCTTAAATAAATATTTTTTGTAGTAAAATACTGAAGGTCTTCTGTATTCGCAAAATTGTTCTTTAACGGGTTTTCGGTTATTGTTACCCGTCCATAGTGTGACAGTCAAAAATACAGTGATGATAGAAATAAGTGATGTAGGTTTAAGCAAAAACACAACTAGTTTTAATCCTCACATGTCTCAGAATCCTACATTTACTTAAGGTAAAATATAAATAAAGCTGTAGTCTGAATGTCTGAATAAAAGCTAGCTAAAATCTTGTAACTGTTTCATATTATTTTGATAAGTCTATTTCAAATAATTAAATTGCAAGTTGCTTATTAGTTCTTTTCCAAGACTCATTCGATATTTTGTATTGCGTAGATATATTATTCGCTCAACTAAAAACTTGTTATCAACAAAACCAAGACATTCTGAATTCTGTGTTTTTAACAGTATCTTCGTTCGTAAACTTCACAACGTACAGCACGCTAAAACTGAGTTCTGTAATTCTAGTACTTTTAATAATTAATTCATTTAGAAGCATCATGTATGACATTTTATTTATTACATATCATTTTCTCAAAACAGTAAATAATGCTTAATTTAATGAACCACCAGATAGAAAGCAAATAACAATTACTTTCAGCAATTATACAAATCAAATACAATTTATTTTAATTAAACTGTTTTCTCAATAACCTAACAGCATTATTTATATTTATGAAATATAAAAAAAATTAGATTCAGTGTAATGATTATTTAGAATTAATTTATTAATAATGTGCTTATATTTAATAGTATTAACCAATTTCTAGACCAACTTACACTGAAGCATTCAATACTTTTATCAGATTATATACACAGAATTTTATATTCAAGAAGTTTTATTTCCTGCACGTACTAATATAGACATAATAATCAAATATTGTAATATAATAGCATATAACAATTCAAGATTCAGGGTTACAAATTCAGAAAATTTCAAGGTACACTTTTGCATTGAAAATAAAATAGTTAACAGTTAACTTTAGAAAAACGTATATCTTAGAAATGCCAATGTTACCTTATCCAATTCAAAATTGTCTATCAATATTACAAAAATATGGAATAACAAATAACGTATACATAGTGCAATTACTATAAAAATGACAGCGTATTTTGCAACAGCGCCTATCTTTTACTCGGTAATTTCAAAATATGACTATAGCTTTTATATTCAAACTCAAATATAGGAAAAGGATAGATGTTACATGCGAAAATTTCAGAAAAAACTAGAAGTCGCAAGCCTCATTTATATTCTACAACAATCGTTCATACTATATGAATACAAAAAGTTCACGTATTGCATTCATAGTTATTTTAGAAACAAAACAGCTAACATATCGATCTATAATCACTTTTTTATAGTTTGACAGCAGGACAAATATTTTTTTATGTGTATTCAATTAGCGGAATAATTCAGTCTGCTTCTATTGAATCTTTATAATTATCGATAATACGCTACCTAATTATCTGGCAGAAGTTAATGGTAGTTGTTACATTAATAATTTAATAAAGTAAGTAAACACCGGTTATATATCGTTATTTAATTACTGGAAACAATATAACTTTGATATAAAATATGTATCAAAATATTGTCAAGTTATCAAATACAGCATTTCTAGAAATATATACGTACATATGTACTACATCCCAACTTTTCACACATGCCGGATCTTACGTTAATATGTCAGATAATAATAATTTAGACTTATAAATTAAAAAATATAGGATCATTTTTGGCTTTCTTTAGAATTAGTGAGGGGTTTTTCAGTAAGTTATGTACCATTTAGAATTAAGCAATATCATCATTATTTAAAATTATTCAATTGTAGGTATATCGTGCGTTATGCAACTACGCAATCGCGTTGCCACTATTACCTCAAATAGAATAACTGCATTCATCGCGTAAAAAATCATAATTTATAGAAAAATTACTGCGATTAGTATTTGTACTGCTTATTTATATGCTATGTATTTCTCCGACCAATAAACAAAATAGAATGTACATGTTGTAATGTAGTAACAGTTTTGTTAAATAAAGTAAATATGTAATTATTATTACAAAATAAACAAATATTAAATAACTAAGCAGCATCATAAAATGTTCGCAGGTGCGCAGTCGTAGATAAAAAGTAAAAATTTAAAATTATGAGTGAAATAAAGTTTAAATAAAGTATTAACATCATGGTAATGGTAAAAACAAACAGAGATACAAAAGCCTAAGTGAGCTTCGAAGAAAACGTACCCAACAATTTTAGAAAGAGTTAGAAATAAGTGTAGACAATTTTAAAAGTAAAAAATACTAATAAGTTCAAAAAAGAAATGATTAGTAATAGGTGACTAATTTGAGTTCAAGTTGAGTAGCAATTCTGTCAAAAATGTTTTTGAGGAAAGGATTGGTAGTGTACAAATTTAAGAGACATCACTGGAAATTATTTTAAACCCAACTTCAACATAAACAGTTATAACCTCATTCGTGTTTTTTTTGCGCGCGGTGTTTGTTTTTTTTTGTTTTTACTATCAATTCCTGTGTTATTATTATTGTTGTGTGACGATCACGTTAAAGATAAATATATTCTTTAAACTAAAATGTATTTATTGCGATAAATTGTATAGTTCGAGCAGTTTTATTCCACTCGGTATATAACTAAAAACTTATTTACAATAAATGCATTAATCCCGGGATTTGGTTGAATGCGACCCACGTTTCTAATCTCTAAAAAAAAAGTTAATTTTCTTAGATGTAAGTCTGATCAGGTGTAAATAGGGTGCGGAAATTCTTGTTAAGAACAGTGCTAGAAATAAAGTTAATTAACGTACACGAAATAAATACAAAAATTACAGGTTAGGAGTGCTAAACAATTATTCAGGTATGTTTGTATTGCGCTAGTAAAAATCGGTGGCTTTGGTAATTAATTAAAGCTTCCAGATAATGCACGTGTGCTGCTATCAGGTTAAGTGGGTTTTACTTGAAAATTTACGCCGGGTCACTGGTATCGATTAACAACGATGTTACACACAAATTAAACACGATGGAATTCAATTACGTTATTAATACTATACGGGGTGTTGCAAATTAGTTGTAATGTTAAACTGAAGCATCTAGTAAGTTAAGTTCAGTGAGTGTTCTGGAAATGAATTATTGACTTTAATTATTGATTTTAGAGATCTCAATCCGAAACCAAAGCGTAGCGATGCCGAACGTATTAAAAGATCTTAAGCCAACCTGGCTTGCGTGATCAATAGATTCGCCAACTTCAACTACGTTAAGAGTTGAATACAACCTGGCGCAAACAATTTGTTAATTTATTTACGGGGCTGAAGTTCGGTGGTTGCAAAGAACACTAGATAAAGCGGAGGATTGTGGTCAACAGTGAGGGAGGGCGTTTTGACGTGACAGATATTCTTATACATAACAGAGAAAATTAAATGCAAAAATCGTGAGAATAGCAGGGTTCGAAAGTCGGTCTTTGTTACACGGTATGAGTCGGGATTGTCAGGGTACGAAAGCAAGTCTTTGTTGGTCGGTTTAAATTAAATTTACGATATCAGAATCAGTTTAAGAAAGAGTTAGCTAGGTTCAAAACATTAAGTAGCAAAATATTAGTAAGTATCAGGTAAAAGGTTCTACCAGGACTAGGTTATGGAAGAGAGGGTTTCTGCCAAGAACAGGTCGCAGCAGAGAAGGATGTTTTCAGTTTTGACGGCAACTTTTATTCTATGTTTCGTTAAAGTCGGCTGATTCTTGGTTCTTATAATAAGTGATAGTAAAAAATTGTTTATGACCGGAGATGAAAATATATTAATACTGAAATGTTAAAAGACTGACGCATGCAGAACACAAAATTCGTGTGAACAGTATGAAGAGTTGCATCTACTAAAACTGAAGAAACAGCGCATACGAATAAGTCTATAAAGTCTAGGTGTTCCACTACGACGCGGTCTAAGTCATAAAGATCCTATCGATTGTAATTTGTAAGCTTTGTTTTAAAATAATGTAACTAATATGGTAGATTACAAATAACAAACTATGTAAAAGCTAGCATGCGTAAACAGCGGTTGCTGTCAAATGGAAAACTACTTTACATTTTTGGTGGTTTATTGCTGGTTATTTCCAGAGTCAATTTGAGTATTTGTGTTAATAACCTACCTTGCAACTAAAGCAAACAACAATAGGTAGAATAACATGTTATTACGTAAACAAAATAACTGCCACAATACACAGTTTTCAATTTTATCGATAGTTTGAAAAATGTTATTATCTATAGGTGCAATAGATACGTTCCTAATTTCCCCACTCATCCTTATTTCTTACTAATCTTATCCTAACCTTTTGTAACGAACCGTTACTAATTTCAGTTTGAGTTTTAGTTTAAGTTAGTATTAATGAACCGCCATTTGTTTATTTTATTTTTACATGTAAGATTGATTTATATTTAGTTTATTATTATTAGAATTGTACTAATTAGCTTTCCGATTATAAATAAATACCTGAAGGAAATTCCGCCCGATTACCGAACGCGCATCAGAGCGCATGTTATCCCCGCTTAAAACCGCTTCTCTCATCAGAGCGCATGTTATACCCGCGTTAAGTCGTTTCTTCCTCTTCGGACCGTTCGTTATAAAACGGCAAAACTCTAGTTACAGTGAGGGCCACCAAGCTGCAATGGATTGTTTTGAATCCGGGTAGTTACGCTCCTATTCTAGATGGCGTTAGCGTTGGACAGTTTAACGATATTATTTTCGTTTTTTTGTGTCGTATCTGTTACTTTGGCATCTATGGTTCACTGTCTTGAGCCAATGAACATCGTTTGTTTTATCTTCAACTTATTTATAATTTATTTATAGACAAACGCCATTTGAGTTTCGTTGATTTATTTCCAATGTTATAAAAAGTTAATAATTTTTATATTAATTTTCGTTATATTTGATTCTTTGTTTAGTATTAGTGTTTTATTTCGGTAGTGTGAAATGTATATTACGTAAAAACCAAAGTTAAAAAATTAGTTGTTTGTTTATTTTTTGCATCGATAATGGGTTTACTTATGCTCGATTGCACTGCATTTTTTAAGTTATACTTTGTGCTAACTAATACTTGATTACTATAAAACATTCGTTATAAAAATACGGGACAATCGAGCATTAATACAATATATAATATCACAATATCAAATAAATTCAATTTCAAAATTTCCCGCTGCGCTTTTAACCGAGTTTAGTTACGCTCCTAAACTAGATGGCAGTAATAAGGCTTCAAACGTTAACATTGCAGCTTGACAGCCCTGGTTACAGTTAGAACTCAATCCAGAGAGGAGTCCGGAGTCCGCAAGCAGGCAGCTTAACCAAAAGGTGGTTTTAAGTATTAACCGAACCTCCGGAATATACCGTTCCCCAGTCTACCCTTCCCTAAGAGTGTTGACCTGCGCAATACGCCATCAACACTAGGTACAAGTAACGTGTTAAGAAATTTTCGCACGGCTATTTGTTTTACTGGTTTCACTCTATTTCTTACCGGTCGTCGTATTCATAGTGTCGAGCTTTGGCCTGTGCAATACGCCGTCAACACTCTGTTCAAGTAATGTGTTGAGATGATATTTTCTTACGGCTATTTGTTACACTCTATTGCTTACCGGGTGTCGTATTCGTAGTGTCGGGTTATGGTCTGCGTAATACGCCGTCAACACTGGGTTCAAGTGGCGTGTTAAGAGATGTTCACACGTGTACTTGCTCCACTCTAACGCCCGTCTCTTTACATGCTATTCAAACCCAAAGCAATCCCCTCCACCGATCCGACGAAGATAAGTTGTTTTATTTACTGCTGTCTTTTATTGCAGTCGCCTAGCTCCGCTTTTAAGACCGCTTGAAGCCCTGGTCAACCGTGTCTTCACTGCAGTTACCTGGACAACAACGTCTAACAGAAGAGCAAACTCCTCAAACAAATCTGACGCCCGAGAACCGTACTGTCCCTTAGCTTTCTACTTCAGATAAGCCGGAGTCCGGAGTAAGCGTCACACTTAAAAAACGGTCACTTCAGGTATGTTAAAAGTTTAGAAAATGCTGTGATATGTTTTAATTAGTTGAGAAAGTTCGTAGCAACTCATATTAACATTAAAAGCCCAGAAGGAACAAATGCAAAAGTGTATCACAACTGCAAAGAATGAATGTCTCTAAACGTCCAAGTCGTTGCTACGCCTCGTTGTGACATTTTGAGATTCGTCGACCAAACTTTGAACATGTTTGCATGCGTTTGCAGCATAGCGCTGCGCATATTAGGATAAAACATGTTGCCGTGCGTATTTTCGAAACTTGGAAAAAGTTTTCGATGCTTGACACATAGTCTACAATACAATGTAAAAACAATTACAGCATCACATATTTTACCAATAAATCAACAAAACGCATTTATCGAGGAACAATTAACTCAAGACAATGTGGTACCTAATCCACTTCCTCCCATCCAATTGCTAGGCATAAACATAAATCATAATTTAATTATAAAACTATTTTTTTATTTTTAAAATTATGAAATAATTATTCAACTTTTTTTATTTTAATTTTTTTGTGTAAAAATTTCCTTTGCAATCTCAATTCGTATGAGCGCTATTCCTCCGGTTTTAGTACATGCAATTCTTAATCCTGTTCACACGATCTTTGTGTTCTGGCATGCGTTAGTCCTTTTACACTCTACAGTATTCATATCTTTTCATCCCCGGTCATAAATAATCTTTTACTAGCACTTATTCTAAATCAGTAAACAAACAACAATAAAAATAACACAGATATAGATAGTAAAAACATAAGAAAACAAAAAAAAGGCGCAAAAAAAACACAAGTGAGGTTATAACTGCGTTAAACATCGACCTGGCGACATCGGAAAGCTACGCTTCCTCTGGACGAGTGATCACAGGGTGAAAAGTGTACAGCACATTGTAAGAGATAGAAAACGTATTTGTAAACAAACGATACGCAGTACTTGCCAAACGACTATTTTGTTTGATTACGTTGTGTTTTTCAAAAAATACTGCATTTTTATATATTTGTCATTTCTTTTTTTAAGTAATAGTTAGTGTTTGTTGTGTATGTAAAGTAAGTAAGAAGGATGGGTTTCTTTCTTTTCATAGATAAATAATTAATGTTTATTTTTATTTCAAATTATCAATTGTAGATTCCCTACAAACGTATATATGACTTAAAGCTAATTAATTCAGGTTTTTCAAAACATTCTGTTCTTTGCTCGAAACATTTTTGTTTTGACACAAGCAGTTCTCAAAAACTATTAAAAAAGAACTCAATTCTATCTGTTTCTAGAATAAAAAATATTTTCATATACCTATTCCTACTACAAGCTTAAGATACATTGTATTTATATTTCATGTTTAACGTTTAATTCAATTAATTTGTGTTAGTACTAAACATTAATTTCTCTGCTTAATAACTAAATTTATATCTCGTTATATTTAAGTAAATCTACGTGTATGTATATATCCACGAACTTCAAATAATGCTGCTAGAACCGATTCTAAAATTTGAGGTTGTAAGTATGTAAACAAAATTACTTCCTTCTCTAAATTTTTGAGACAAACACATTGAAAAGCATACATCGTCCAGTGGAAAGCGTAGCTTTCCGATGTTGCCAGGTCGATGGTGTTAAAGTTGGGTTTAAAATCATTTCCAGTGATGCCTATTAAATTTTTTGTTAACAATTTCACTACCAATAGTTTCCCCTAAAACATTTTTGACAGATTTTCTACTCAACTTTTACTCAAATTAGTCACTGATCGTATTTGAATACCAAAATTAAGAATAAGGAAGATTTTCCCTAAATAATGATACACATTCGTGACCAATCAGTAAAGTGTAAGTGTGATACAAGAAAGGTTTCTGAATTCCTCCCTATTATCTTATTTTAATTTGTTGAAAGTAACCGAGTTTATGTAGCTTTTAATTTATATTTAATAATATTTATTAAGTAAAACAATTTCCAATGTCATTATTATAAATCCGTCAGTTGACGGCTCAAGTTATCAGAAAAACAAACGTGAATTATCGCTACATAAACTATCATACATTAAAGTTGTGGTTGATCAAGGTTTTAGATGTCAACAAAACAAAAATTGTTAATTCGTTTTGACGCAATTTTTGTTTTTCAAAAAATGTATTCACAATAACAGATTGATAAGGTTCTTATACTAACTCGATAAACAAAACCTTGGATTTCATAGTAATTCAAGTGCTGCATGGCAACATCGCTATAACGTAAAATCAAGATTCTACAGTAACCTACAACAATTAGCAAAGCGGTTAGTAAATATGCTGACCAACAGATAGATCGATGCTATTTGGTTATCTTCTAGTAAATACTACGGTTTACCGCTTTTAGTTTTAAAGTCACCATCTGTGAAAACTGTTAATGTTCCATAAATCTTAACTTTTAGTTATTTAATAGACAAATACTGTTTTGAATTCAATTTAGCTGTCAAAGGTGACAATTTGCAGGTGAACAATATAGTGTACTTTATTACATTTTTGTAAACTTTAATTTCAAGACAAACAACAAATTTATTTATGCTATTTTTGTATCTTTATACGTATATATTCTAAACTTATTTACGCATACCTCCAATTGTAATCGTACGTATGTACATACATATATAAGTTCGAAATTGAATTGCTTCTTTCTAAAGTTTATTTTTTCCATTAAGTCTTTTGATAACTAAATGGGTTTTATAATATTGTTTTATTTTATTTTTTATTTTTAATAAATGTCAAAACCTTCCCATTATTATTAATTTTTTATTTTAATAAACGCTGCACGTTTCGACTTAGTGTCATCTTCAGGCGTATAGTATAAAATAAAAAATATAAAATCGAATCTTAATTAAACATAAACTTACTACATTAGAATTGAAAAAATCAAACTTCAAATATTAATTTTTAAAATAATAAATATAAAAATCAGCAAAATTATATAAATTAAAATAAAATCAAAAATCAAAATAAATAAACTTATCAATATATATTAATCAAATTAAATATTTAAAGTTTGACAAATTTCGAATTTGAACAATACAAATTTAGCCTAATAATAGAAATACCTAGGTTAAAACAAAATAATAAAATAATAGAAATAATCAAACAAAAACTAATTTAGAAAAAGTAAATTATTATTAATGTTAACAAGTTCGTTAAAGGATAAATCACGATTACAATTGTAATTTTAATAATTTCTTTTATTTTTAAAAAATTTAGTTTTAAACCTTTATTACAAATATGTAAAATTTCAAAATATTTTTTTAAAATGAAATGTATAATGGGAATTTAGTATATAATTAGCAAATGATGATTTAAATAAAATGTTTTTATTTTTAATACAAGACAAATGTTCAGCAATTTTAATAGAAAACTTACGATCTATTTGTCCTATATAGAATGCGTTGCAATCACCACATTTTAATTTATAAACACCGGATTTATCTAAAATATTAATTTTATCTTTGGTATTAACTAATAAAGATTTACTTTTATTTTTTGACGAAAAAGAAATGTTAATACCAAAATGTTTTAATAGATTTTCAAATTAAAAATGTATTTTAGATTGATTAGAGACAGGTGTAAGAGATGAACAATTTTTAATTTTAATAGAAGACAAAATTTTCTTTTGCAAATTTTTAATAACATGTAAAGGATAACCATTAATATAAATAATATTTATTTCATTATTAAAACTATCATGATCAAAAGGAAAAGTATATAATCGGTTAAAGAAAAATCTAAAAGCTACTAATTTGTGTGAGAGTGGATGGAATGAAGAAAAAAGAATAACGTGATCAGTTGTTGTAGGTTTACGATAAATACCAATTTTTGGTTACACACAGACAGACACAAACACAGACACCCAAATTTTTTTTGTCAAAAATATTTTTTTCTGACTTAGGAAACCTTGAAACGTAAACTTATGCAAAAAAAAAATTTTTTTTAATCGTTGCAGGCAGGATTCGAACCTAGATTATATAATGAAATTCACTTTAAATTTTAAATTAAATATCTAGTAAACTGTTAATGATAGAAAACATTTTTATTTGAATAAATTGTTAGGAAGTATTGTCTCGATAAGAAACTATAAAAATAATTCGAATAATTTACATTCG
Organism: Aquatica leii; assembly: GCA_035610365.1. Lineage (NCBI taxonomy): Eukaryota > Metazoa > Arthropoda > Insecta > Coleoptera > Lampyridae > Aquatica > Aquatica leii. The sequence continues at coordinate 124,520,826 of CM069432.1, forward strand.
TACAAAATTATATAAGAAAAGCTGTTAAAAATGGCGGATACACCCACTTTCGGATTCTTTATCAGACCCATATTTTGATAGAACCGAGAGAATATGAAAAGCCAGCTCCATAGCAAATTTCAAGATACTAGGACTTTTGGTTCAAGAGTTATCGTGGGTACAACGTTATACACAGACACAGACATACACACACACACACACACACGCACACACACACACACACACACACACACACACACGCACACACACACACACACACACACACACACACACACACACACATCCAAAAATTTTTTGTCAAAAATACGTTTTTCTGATTCAAGAGACCTTGAATCGTAAAATTCCTCAAAAAATTTTTTTGAAAAAAAATTGCGATCGCTATATTTCCTTATAAGAAAGTAAAAAGTTTATAGATTTCTAAGTTAGATAAGAAAATTTCTGCTAGTATTGGTGAAAGGTTATTTCCCATAGGTAAACCTGTTTTTTGAATAAATGTTTAGTTATTAAATAAGAAAAAACTTTGACTTAAACATAAACAACCAAACATTTATTATTATTATTATTATTAAAAATTACAATTCTAATCGTGATTTATCCCTCAACGAAGTTGTTAACTTTAATAATAATTTACTTTTTCTAAATTAGTTTTTGATTATTTCCATTATTTTATTATTTTGTTGTAACCTAGGTTATTAGGCTAAATTTGTATTGTTCAAATTTGAAATTTGTCAAACTTCAAATATTTGATTTGATTATATATATTGGCAAGTTTATTTATTTTTATAACTTTTTGATTTTATTTTAATTTATATTATTTTTCAGATTTCTATATTTATTATTTTAAAAGTTAATATTTGAAGTTCGATTTTTTCAATTTTTTCAATTCAACTAATATAGTAAGTTTATGTTTAATTAAGATTCGATTCTATATTTTTTATTTTATAGTATACGCCTGAAGATGACACTAAACATGTAGCGTTTATTAAAATAAAAAATTAATAATAATGGGAAAGTTTTGAGATTTATTAAAAATAAAAAATAAAATAAAATAATATTTTTTTTCTGTTTGTACTGTTCTATACATTTTGCACTAACAAGTTTTTTTTCCTTATTCATGCAATAAAAAGATTTAGTACTGGGCAAATTCAGTAAAATTTTATTACACAAATTATAAAAAGTAAATAATATACTTTTGTATAAAATCTAAAATATTTTTAAAATATATAACCAACGTTGGTTACAAAGATGTCAATCTTAAGTTATCTAATAATAATATCTAATAGTTCCAGCAGTGTAATTATTTAAAAAAATTTAATTCTCTAAATAAAATGTTAGATAAAGTAAATATTTGACAAGCTCATATAAACCACAGTTTAAATATTCCAGAAAAAGTTAAAAAATATTAAACGACTGTTCTTAGAGTTATAGACAACTTTAACCTTAGGTGACATAGGAAATTGATCATTATCAAAATATATTAGTTAAATTATTTGCTGACAGCATGAACAGTATGAAAATAAAAATAAGCGAGCAGTTTTTTCATGTTCAGGTATTATAAAATAGGCTATTTTTTTCAAATATAAGGACAATATATTAATTTCATTAGAATAAATCTATTCTATTAAATAATCCGATACGTAAAAAAATTAAGATATTATTAGAAAATTAATTTAATGCTAATAAAATGATTAACCGCCAAAGACTAGAGCGATTTAAAAAATACATTTTCATGTTATACTTTCTCATTATTGTAATAAATAATTGAAATTAGATCATTTTAATTTTTAAAGACTTAACAATTACATAATAGATACTTTCAAGTTGAATATAAACACTCCTGGAAACACAATTACAGTATCTTAGAAGTCGCTTCAAACATACCCGATACAGTTAGAATATTGAACCTTTTAGTTTACATTCCCTAATAGCACGTACTTGTTACAGTATTCAAAAGCCTTTCAAAAGTCCTCGTATTGCAAGAACATGTAAATGCTTTCCAAACCTTGTCGGTACATCAGAGTAGAGGGGATAATGCTTGTTCCATTCGCGGTTTTTATATTATAAGAAGTATAAATCAATGACTGAAATAAGGGCGAACGCGGAACTTCCACAAATCAAATGTAGGCTTTAAGTATATTTAATTTGTAGCAAAATCTTTCACATATGAGTTATCAAACATTGACAAATCTCCATCGAAACGCATACTTGGAAAGAATCTACACTTATTATCTACTGTTATCTTCCTAATCAACATTCAATGTTAGCTTAATGCAAAATATAAGTAACCGTTTGTCTTTGTGTCCTTTTATCTCTTTTTTCTATATAATACACATGCGTTTCTTTATTTATTATAGCTCTTCGATAAACTTCTCAAAAATTATATTGTGTTAGATTTTCAAACTTATTCATTTAATACCCAAGCATTTCATGGTGAAACGTTTTCAAATTTTTTTTCTAATTAGATTATTAAATTGTTTTTCCTGAATACCCATTTGTTCTTAATAACAAGATTACTTCGTAATGCTAATAATATCTTTAAACGACATTTTTAAATACAGTGTACGATCGGTTCCCAATCTCAATTTTTTAAAAATCTGTTAAGAAGCGTTCTCATAACTAAAATTTAATTAAACAAATATAGTTAATCAGCAAAAGTTGAATGCAGCTTGAATTCGTTTTTGTTCATATATTTCAACAAAAAAATTTTTGTTTCGTTCGATGGTAAAACGTGATTAATTACTGTTTCTACGAGTTTGTCCCAGTAAAATAGTAGTTTGAATTCTAAGAAATGATATTTCGAGATGCCACTTTTTGTGCGAACAGATTTCTTTTGACAAGTGTTCCTCAGTACGGCAATTACATAGCTGTACAATATTCGCAATCTCTCAATCAATTTCAAAATAAAGCAGACCTTCAAAATTACTTATACCGAACCGAAAACAAAAGCTCTTTGTTTTAGAACAGTTCACAACTACAGTGATGTTGTAGAAACAAAGATTTAAAATTGAACAATACTTTTTGTTATTTTAACACGTTTTTCTTAGCTTGCTTTCTTGTTTGTTTGTTTGTCCGCAAAATTTCAAATTATGTAATCGATTTTTTGACCACTTCTACTGCACTAATCAAGCTAGAATTTTCTGGACATATGCATTATCGAGGACAATGCAATATTCAAGCATTAAAAAATATATAACTCTTGCCATAACTTGAAGATTTCTGACCTACGACAGTTATGTAAGCTATGTAAGACGGGAAAGTTTGTTTAAAACTTTATTAAAACAAATTATCATTAAACTAAAAAGTAGGAAATAAATGCTGAAAAAAGTTTTTTAAAAAACTACTAGACTAAAAAGTAGAAAATAAGCTGAAAAGATCAAATAAATCAAAAAAATCCATCTCCAAAAATTTGTTACAAAAAATAATTCAGATTTATTAACAAGATATAGTATCTACTCAGATGAAATGCTTTTAGATACTGAAAGCATTTAACTTTTCAGATAACTGTTTATAAAGTATTGTCAAACAAACCAAACAACCAACAAAGAAATGGATAACATGATCCTCTTTAAAAACTAATTTTAAAAAATTTTGTTAGAACGGCTAATTCAGATAGAAATATAACCAAAATCAGCTAAAAAACAACTGTTTCTAAAAATAATTGCGCGTCATTTTTTAGTCTTTCATTAAATAAACATAAAATATTGTTAAAAAAAATACAATGTGCAATTAAAAAAAGAGCACTATTACGGTCTGTGTGGTTCGCTTAATACATGTTCTAAGCAAGTAGTCAGCAAAGTTTTCACTCGAAATTGTTCGGGCTCATCCATAGTATAAATGGATATATATTGTCTTTACGGTTTTTGGATAATCAAATGTCGTTTTATTAAGTTGGAGATATCAAGACCCTTTCCGTTATTCGAGAATTTTCTCGCAACTTAAATAGTGACGACTAACTCAGGTTATTCGGTGGTTGAGTCGTAACCTTCGTGGTGCTAAATTATAAAATAAGTTTAAAAAAGCGCTAAAACAATGAAATATTAGGGTGGGAGATACCGTTTCAATCTACCAAAAGCTGTAATAGAACAAGACAGAAGTGCGAACAACGAGTATATTGATTTTCTCACAGACAGCAATTCCACGATAGGAGAAAATACATAAATATACTATATAAGAACGATAAAACGCTAGCACATAGGTCAGTATCATAGATAACAAATGAAATAACCCTTCGGTTGAGCAACACAGCGTACAACAAAGTGACCTTGTCGACTTAACTTTTACATTCTAAAGAAAATGAATTTACATTTGTGAATTATAGCACAAAGACAAATCTCAAAGATTCAGAGAACTAGAACGCACGTTCTAATAATATGTGACACACAGCAAAACGATTGTACAGTTAATTGTGTTAACAACCTACTATGTACGTTCAATCGTTATTGCAATCGACTGACCACGAAAACACCAAGAATTAAAATAGAAAGTATAATGCTTTGCAACTAGCTAGAGGCACCTTCCCAGAGTTTTCTAAAATTAACTAAAATCTAACAAAGACATACATACGTTTGATTCAGACGATTACTGAAAAACAAACAAATGCCTTGCGTTTCTCTTAAATTAATTACGTAATTTTGGTAAGTGGGCTCCCAATGAGTTTATAATTGTATTAGTTTAACAAAAGTTTCGACATTTTCAAGAAACGTGGCGTGACGTCATCATAGGAGTTTTCCATATAACGAAACGGGTTTTAATATCTCCATCTTATTAAAAAAAAAACATGTGATTATCCAAAAACCGCTAAAGACAACGCTATACAATTAAAGTAAATCACAATAACGTGAAGAAAACAGAATACCATGGATAAACGTGAATAATTTGAAGTGAAAGTTCGCTAGGGACTTACTTCGAACATTTATGAAGCGAACCACACAGACTGTAAAGTGCTCGTTTTTCAACTTGACATTTATCCCTACCAGTGCGACAAAAAGTGGGCGTTCTAAGAATAAATCTTGTACAGGAGAATAATATCATACTAAAACACTTTTAACATAACAAACTGTTCATATGAAAAGCATAATTAAGTATTGTCAAACAAATCAAACAATCAACAAGAAAATGAAAAACATGACATGCTTAAAAACTAATTTTAGAAAATGTTGCTAGAAGGGCTAATTAAGATAGAGATATAGCAAAATCAGTTAAAAAAACTATTCCTAAAATTAATTGAGTGTCACTTTTTAGTCTATTATTAAAGAGATATCAAGCTATTTCAAAAAAAAAGATGAAATCAGCAAGAATTAATTTTTTTCAGTTTTCATAAGAATGCAACTATATATAAATATTCCCAATGAGTTAAACGCACCCAAACATATGTAAACAAATTTCAGTTTTTTACTTAATTTTACTCAACACATTGGGATATTGGTTTTATCAGTGGCTTTAATAATGCTAGTGATTCCCCTAGATTATAATACAATCAATATTACATTTTTTTTATCGTTAGTGTTATTATTATGTTGTATCTATCAGGCTTATATGTCTAAAACCAGTTATTTATTTTCATTTAAAAAAAGCTACGTTTCGACCATAAAATAAAAATAAGCTATATCTAAGTAAAGTTTTTTGCTTTATTATAAGGCTCATATTTTTTACAAATTTAATAAAGTAAAAATCAATTAAAAAAATTGAATGTCTTTTTTTATATAAAAGCTCAAAAAGAAAAGAAAAGGCTCGAAACAATAAACATGGGAAACAAAACATTTAAATTTGCTATGATTGAATTTACATTATAATCATTTTAAAAATTGTCCAGGTTTTCAGTTTAAAAATTTGGGGTTTGAAACCTATTTGTCCCGGTTTTGTGATTTTACAAATATCAACCCTATTAAAGAGCGAAAAAAGCATTTTTAATTTTTTTCTGAATAGTTGAAAAATTTTGCATTTTGCCAATAAAGCAATAATAATTGCGTTTTTTTCTAATTTACTACTTTTAATCGTAAACCAGTGATTTTTGTTTTGTGTGAATTGAGATTTGATATTATTAAAGCTACTAAACGACGATTTTTTCTGGCACTGATTGCTGATAAACAATTTGAATATGTGTAGACGTTCAAAAATACTAGTAACACCTAGTATGATGCAACGGATATGTTATGATCAACTTCATTTTATTGTTTTCTTTTCGATAAAACTGTAACGCGGTATTTTTATAGCCTTAAAAATTAATTTGAAAAAAAATTGTAAGGACTTTTTTGCATTTTTTGAAAATTACGTACGACAAATAAACCGCTTCACTTACAATACGTCGTGCAACTCCGACTGCTTCATAGTTACTGAATTAAAACCATCGCGGGCTACAAATGCGAGAGCCCTTTCACATGTTAAAAACTGCGTATGAAATCTTGTAGTAGGGGTCGCGACGTCACATTGGAATGCTCTGCTACATATACAGCCATGGGTTCAAATAATTATAGCCCCAACATAAAGAAATTGCCTATTTAGTATACGTTGCTTTGAAATAATATTTTATTACCCTTGAAGTCTTCTCCACAGTATTTTTATTTTTTTAATATTTTATTTTAGATAAAATATTAAAAAAATAAAAATACTGTGGAGAAGACTTCAAGAGTAATAAAATATTATTTTAAAAAGAGACTCCACTTAGAGAAATGAATTACTTCACCAATATTACGTTGCTTTGAATGACGACCATATTAAAATAATGTTTTAGAGTAATAAAAAGTATATGACAATTATATCCTATGAATATGTTTAAATGATTTAATTCATACTAATTATTTGTAGGTTTTTTTGTGTTAATAAACGTCTGGGAGGCTCGCGCCCTAGAGTCATAGACCAATCGCCACTGACTACACTACAAAATTTTTACACATTCTTTGGGTTAAGCATTAAGAGACGAGGCCCCACTCAATAGTATAGAAGATTGCAATTATTATTAGCCGTAATACTCCGCTTCTTGGTCATTTTGAAAAGCAAAGCAAATTCAATTAAAGTCGTTTAAAAAAAGAAACAAATTAAGTTTCTTATTTAAAATCAAAGTTAATGGCTTTACTTGTGTTTATTTTAGTAATTGTGTTTAAAACTTTGAATGAAATTCATGTAGATTTACATATAGCAACTAATATTATATATGTAATTAAAAGCAAACGTACCTGATAATTACAGAAAAGCATATGAAGAAATTAAAAAAAACTAAGAAAATATAGAACCAACATTTCAAACAAAACGGCAGCTAAAAACCAGAAAATATTTAACAAATCATTTATTTATTATTATAAGCGACTTTCAGCTTAGATCGCGTCGTAGTTAAACACCCAAACTTAGGCTTGGTCCTAGTGAGAGCCAAGAAGTAGAACTTGACCTTTGCCGTATCGTCGTTCGTGACCCCAAACAAACTGACGCTTCGCAAGACATTGCAGCTTCCATCTTCAGAGTGGTCTAAGCCGAAAGTCGCTTATAATCATAAAGATAACAACCGCGAAAGCTTAAGATTTTAAATCATTTATTTAATAATTACTAGTGTAGAAATAGAGAATCTCAATTGCAATGTCTAAAACTCATTCTAGAGAATAGTATTAATCTATATAAAAAATATCCTAAAAACCTTGTCGAAACATGCCTCAGTTCAGTTTACATATGAAACTGGTAGAAATTTTGTGGCCTATCACTGAAATAAAACATAACATCGTACACGTTTCGATAGCTATGTTATAATCATCAGTGGTACATGAATACGCCTCGATGCATATGAAAGCTAGAAATTATAAAAAATAAAAAAGCATTGTTAAATAATGACGACGATGCGCATCAAACCGCACGAAGTTATAGTATAAATAGAATAGTTCTAATTTAATGTATAAATATACCATTGATGATAGCATAGGTAACTATCAAAACGTCTGCATTGTTTTTCAAATATAATATTGTGGCTTTTGTTGTTTTTATACTATTTCAGTTTACATAATTAATATAACTAATGAAAAAAAGATATTCAAAAACATACATCAACACAAATATATGAATTTTTGGAAATAGTGATAAATAAATATAGATTAATGGAAAGCGATTTTCCGGATGTTAACGTAGAGTTTAATTTATGTTTTACGTTGCTACTGCAAAAGATGTTCCAGTAAATTAAAAAATAATGAAACGTTATTTAAAACTGCTAAAAAAAGACTAATTTCTATTAAACACCAATTTTCTCTCCTTTTTTAGAATTAAATGAATTAATACATGAATTTGAAAACGCCAAAGCAAGAAAAAAGTATCTCATATTTATTATCTTTAGGAAATTGATTTTTTAAAATTGATTTATAAAATAATAGAAATTCGCGTTTCTACTAAGACAACATTGACACGCTTTTCATATCCAGTGTTACTGTTAACTTAAAAACATAGACAATATAATCTAAGAAGTAGGTACGTACATATAACAATGAAAAACAGATCTGCACGTTACGTTAACGGAAAACTGTAAAGTTCAAACAAATCATATACAGCACGACATATTTCAATCGAGATCATATCGCAAAAATATTTCAGTCTGTCTATTTTATTTTGAAAACTTTACACTAATTCTAAATATTTATAATTACAATACCATTTCCGTTAGTATTTCCATGCTTAAATTTGTAGTAAATAAAAACTATTTTTAAAATAAACTTAAGCATGCCAAGTTACTATTACAATAAAGATGTCAAATGCTTTACAATGCTACAAAAGCAATTAATTTTGTACTATAGCGTGTCGCTTTAAAAACACATATGTAATTTCTGTAATAAAAATACAAAAATAACACCCGAGTCCCTGATATGCAGTTATTATATGTAAATGAAAGTTCTAATTGTAGTTGTTAATGTATTACACTGTCTAACGTGAAAAATATATTTGTATAATGAAGTTTATTTGCGTGTTTGCAATTTTACAAAAAAAAGAATAAACGATAATCTCGACATGTTTGTGTTACAAAAGAATTCAGTGACGTTAACTTATTCAAAATAGCACACATAAATAAAAATCGTTGTTCTCTTGCCAAAACAAAGTTGTTTTCATCAATAATCTAAAAAAATTATAAACATAAATTACGTCTTTTGTTGTAATTTTATAATAAAAATTAAATGACATATTAATTATTTAGTTATGAAATCTTTTGTTATTAAAAACGAATCATAATAATGACCTACAGAGACTAAGCCTGACGTTACTTCCCTCCTATCAAGTACTTCAGATTGCTCTAGCGGTGCACAAGTGACCGCAGCAAATGCATTGATAGCGAACAATTCACCAGAAAAGTAAATATAATATAATCGATATAACAACAAGCCAAAGGACGTATAAAGTAAATAAACTTCATTACCAACATCAAGACGATAACACAGTCAAGATAGTAATTTAATATTTTTTCTATATTGAAACAATCGCACTGGAAATGTACATACATTGTCAGTTATAGTTTATTCAAAAATGTGTTTTTAAATTACTATTATTTAAATGGCGTTTGTGCATCACATTTTTATTATCTCACCCTGCATGTCATTTTTAATAGATGTAATATGAGTGAATAAATATAAAATAATATTCTAATTGACAATATTTCTTTAAATTTTGATTCTAATTACTAAAATAACAAGGTTGCATAAACCAGTCAAAGTATAATCGTTTAAAATGCGTTCAAATATTACAACACTAAATTAAAGAATTTTTCACAACACAAAAAACAATAAGTAAAACCTATTTAAAAAAAAATTAATTATAATAACCATAAAACTTTTTACAAGATAATCATTAATAAGTATTGATTATATTAGTAAAGTATTATACTGTTTGTAATTAAAATTCAGGTATAAGAAGTTGAAAAAGTTTATAGGTTTGTTTATAAAAGCGGTATAATTTTGATGTCCCTTGCATTTGATATTTAAATTTCTCCCTCGATGACTTGTACAAAGAATGCTTTATTCTATCAAGATTATAAGGGATTGCGTACATACCCATCTTAACAACCCGCATAACACAGCTTAAGACCACGACTACATGTTCAACCGAGCATAAATCAAAATAATATAACACATAAATTGAGTGAACCCGCATTATGAGAATCCTTTAGAATTTGAATGTTTAAAATTTAAGCTCTTAATAGAAACAATATTAAAATATTCAAACATCTCATCGGATTATAAAATTTCTACATTACGATAACTGAAAGCATTTGACCCAAATATGTTTTAAACTGTTTTAAATTGGTTGGCGTAATTAATACTAATATATTAAGCAAGTTGTGAAAAGAAATCTCTCTGCTCTGACATAATATTTTTACGATTAATTTGAACACATTTATTCTGAAGCATGGAAAAGCAGCTGTGCATCGTTTTTGTGACAGAAGCTTGCTAATTCTGCATGCACGTGTTCCGGTTAGCAAAAAGCTCTTCGGTAGTAATTAGCTAAGTGGACCTAATATTACCATTCGCAAATAAAAACGAATAAAATCCAGCTTTTTGATGAAATTAATATTCGTTAAATGTACAAAAAAATTTAAACAACAAAATAAAAACTTTTCAGGAAATTATTTTGAAATTCAACAAAAATATAAAATGTGAAAGTCAATTACGTTATTAAACCCTTTGAATTCTATTACAAAGTACATGTACGTACGGTAATACAAAAATATTGTAAAAAACATAATTTTTCCAAATATTTCTTTTTGATGTTTTATTATACATAAATCAAACGTTTTGTAAATAAACTTTTACTAAAATTCTACGTACTTATTGTTTCTTTATGTACTAATATTCAAATGTGTATACTAAATTATTAATTAGTGGTTTACCAATAAGAACTAAAAGTCTAATCAATCATATCAATAATTTAAAGAAAACTAGAAAAAAGATCTATCATTTACTGGGTGTTGAGATATATTCGCTAAAATTGTTTATTGACCCAAAACTGGTGTGTTGGTTTTTAAAAATACCTAATAAGTAATAAATTTGAATTACTTTATTTCGTTAGTGGCAAATTAAAAAAGATACGTTAAATTAATTTAATCATTTTGTAGTTTTTACAAAAATGTGTAACTTCATAAAGACTAAGAAATTGAATAACGTAAGAACATACTTAATGTGTAAAAGCTAAATCAATCTGTTATTAAATTTTTTCTAGTCCGTAACTTAAAGTTCTAGATAAATAATCACAATTTTCTTTCGTAAAATTTACTACAATATACTATATATATTAGTATTGATATAAAAAAAAACGACTGATTATGTCATATAACTCAGCGGTCGCCAACCTTTTGAGCCTCACGGGCCACTACATTTAAGATAATGAATCCCGTAGACCACCTTTACATCTTCCTTCGCCATAAAAATAAAATTCTAGATAATATGAACAAAAATAGATAATATTAACAATTTTCAAATTTCGAGCACATCTCCACTTGCAGATGTATTAAGAATTAATTATCGTGAATGTGGCAACTGTATATTTGACATAAGTTGTTACATATTTGACTCCAATGACATTTACCACTCTAAAGATGCAAACTGCAATGTCTTGCGAAACGTCAGTTTTTTTAGGTTCACGAACGATAATACGGCAAAAGTCAAGTTCTACTTCTTGTTTTGGCTTGAAGAAGAGACTAGGACCAAGCCTAAGTCTGGGTGTTTAACTACGACGCGGTCTAAGCCGAAAGTCGCTTACAATCATAAACATAACAACCGCAAAAGCTTAAAATTTTACATTAGTACAAGACGAAGAACTGCTTCTATATCCTACCGACACCGGTACTTAATAGCTGTGACTGATGAGAACGATTTTTTACAGTGAAACCAAAATAAAATGCTTAAATTAGACTTTCCTTTTCTTTTATATTTAAATTGGTATTCTTTATTATCGCCAGAAATAGTTTCACTAACCACAAATTTCTATGTCAATGGTCCTCTGCGATAATCTAATAATGAGCAAAAAAGTCAGTAAGCGACTTTAAATGCCATCGAACAATATTTATTATCTGTAGATTGGTATTTTCCTGTTTCATAATATCATGAAGCTTAGGAAACATTTGTAGATTTTTTTATTCGACCTCGTATGTCACAGCAATATCTTTTTTTATTCATCAATGTCACCTCGCAATATGCATACGTCGGTAACTTGTCTTTGCAGAGATATGCTCAGACGTTTCACAGATTAAATATATCTTCTAGTCATGGAAGCTTGGTTAGCCAATTATGGTCAGATAAGACGTTTTAAGGGATTATACGCAGTTAGAATTTTCAAAAAATCAATTTTTTGCATATTTTGTATTTTGTATGTACATATATTTAAGTATATTCTCTGAAAATTTGAAGCCAATCGGATAAATATTTAGTAGCATCTGCACTCACTGCACGCGCTACCTGAGGTTCATTTTTCTATTGTGTTTTTTTTTTCATAGAAAGCGAGTCACATTCAGTTATTTTAATCTAAAATAAAAGTATTACGTCAGCCGAAAGTGTTCTGCCACGTTGTAAAGTCGCGCGTTCAGTTCAAACTACTTCTGAAACTTTAGACGCGTTTTTCTCAAAACGGTATTTTCGAAGTCGGTGATCTCGATATCTCAGAAATGGCTCAACCGATCGGTCTTAAATTTTTACACAATCTTTTTACATATATTCCTCAGGTATTGAACGAATGAATAAGATTTAAAACAATTATTACTGTTTTTTTTTAACAATTTAGAGCGAAAATTACAGTCAAAAACGAAAAATTTTTTCAAATAGACGCTAATTTTGTCAAAAATCAAAATTTTTATTATTCCTTCGTTCAATACCTGCATTAATCTATCCTTAAAAGAATCCACCATAATTAATGATTTCAGATAATCCAAACCGCCGAAATGGAGATCACCGCCAAACGCCTTTTTTTAGAGGTCGTTCGGGACATCATCTGCAAGAGCGGTGCACACTAATATTTTTACATGATCGACAAGCTTTTGTATTCTTCAAAGTAGGCTCTATTTGAATTATCATCACTTGTAATTGATAAATAAAAAACTGTTTCTATAAAAAAAATCATAAAATGACATCTTTTTTGAGCATCGCAAGTGCGTATAACCCCTTAAGAGATTATTTTGCTGCTAAAGAAATAATTTGACTTCTCGACGTAGATCAACAGTAGGTTTAATTGTTTTCCCATCGTTAACTATCTTACTTCTGCGCAAAGAAAAAGATGCGTATGCCAAAATCTCATTTCTTCACAAAGGGCCTTAAATATCCTTAAATTGAGCGCTTTGTGTCTAATTTCATTTATTATTCTACACGTCAAATAATTTTATGCAGAAAAACTGTAAAAATTGTCCCATTGATAAAAGTGATTAAAATCAGTAGTAGTTAATAGTTGTGTAGCGTGTAAAAAACTTTAATTGCAAAAAACGGTTAGTGTGACATAAAACAACTCATAGAATACTACAATCCAGTTTCTAAGAAATTCATCAAGAAGTGTCATCTTTGAAATTTTACAGTGAAAACTAAATTGTATTATTTCATTCAAATGGAAGTTTGAAATTACACTGCAAATATGTATTAAAGTATTAAATCTTAGCTGCAGATCATTAAAATATTCTCACGGACCACCAATGGTCTGCTGACCACTGGTTTACACTCGCTGATATAAATAAATTAAAACTACAAAACGACTACTATTGTTCATATAACAATTGTAAAAAGAAAAAAAAAGAAGTAAAAAAAATTTCTGTGAAGGAAATTCCGGAAAGTTTTTTTCATAATCTAAATTTTCACCCATTATCAAAAAAAATCTCATTAAATTTTAATATCAACGGCAATACTGATTGACGATTTCACACACTTCTTTTCAAAGCTTCTCCACTAATATAACTGATATATTGGATTTCGGCAAATGAAAATCAATTTTGTACATAGAAAACGTAATATGAAAAAGAAAAACAAATCGATATTCTTTGAGAACACTGAAAAAATACAACCGTTATAAAGCATATATTATACGCACATGTATTGTATTAGTTTAAAGAATATAGATGTCGGAGGTTTGAAATTCCGGGAAACGATATTTTACAAGATTTATGTAATCAGAAAACGTTGGCAGTAAATCAACCCTTAGGGGAAACCCCGTCGCATGTGGTACATGACCTGGAACTCATTTCCTTTTGTTTTACGTTCATACTTCTTTCACCACAAACATCTGGCACACGCGACATCAAATATTTCTTTTAATATCACACAACTCATATATAGTCATTAAAAGTAAATCTTAGCAAGTTTCAACATAAAAAAAAAGTTAGGAGTCAAATGTTTGCACAACGGAATTAACAGTTTTATGTTCAATAACAATGTTTAATTAATCTTAGATAATTAAAAATAATTTATATGTCTCTTTTGAATTAGCGGTCTTTGAAAACAAGAATTTACTAAATTTATGCTACATAATTTACATTATACATGAACCAAAATGCTGAACAAGAATTATCCAGTATAAATTGATAGCTTTTGCTTGTAAATTGCGAATTTGCTTTTGTTTCGTTCCTCTGGAGTTCCTCTAAAAGAAATAATAATTTTCCAACTTGCAATAATTAATCAACCACATTTGACACAAAAAATATTTATGTGAAAGAAAATGTGACTAATTACAAATAGAATTAATTACTTTGTATTGGACCATAAGTCAAAATACGCAAAAACCAACCTCAATTTTGGTTTTTGTATGTAGAAAAAGCGTTAAAAATAACACATTTAACAATTTTTTTTGCTTACACATATTTACCATTAGTAACGTACATTTCAGTTATATCAGAACAATAATTTAACAATGTTAAAAAATAATTTTATGCTTGCTAAGTAATAAATAGCACAAAGAAAAAACGTATTTTGCATAGAGCACATTTTTAGTTGTATGTTTTAATTACTATACAGACAAACATACTTATAACTACTTTTGGCAAAAGAATAAACAAGTTGGTAGCATTTTACGTAGAACTAATATAATAATTAATGCAAAATATAATCGACTGCAGTAAATCAATTCCTACACAACATTGTATAAATGCATTTTACATATGAATCTGAAGTTAGTAGTTCAATTGACTATGTTTAGTTAAACACCACAACTTGTACATTCTGACAAATTTGAAGCTTGAAACTTTCTACAAGTTTACAATATCTGCATAGATCAATATGAATAATATTAGTTAGTCATGAACTGACTATACTGAAACCGCTTAAGTGCGAAATCATTATTTTGAGAAACTATAACATTTCCAATTCATACCAATATATACATACATTTCTACGTGAAACTTACCAGGCAACATGTTGTACGTTATGAATACTAAAATAGACCCTTACCTGTAAATAAAATAAATAATCAGTTTCAAAATTAAATAACTACTTTTTAATTATTCATACATTAAAAAGGGTCGTCAATACAAAGTACATGTTTGCTTTGTTAAATTTAAAAATACATAGAAATATTTCAAACATTTTAATTAAACTTTTCATTAAGTTTTTTATTACATCACAAAATATGAATACCTATACCATAACGCAACAATGTTTGATAAAAAAAATTGTAAGTGTAAATACTTAAATAAAGAGGTATGCGTGTACTAATTTAACGTACGTATACAGATTTTACTTCTGTAACACACATTTTTCAATATAACAATTACCCATACATTAAACAAATTAGCTCAAAAAGAACAGTAATATCAAAACTCTTAAAACTACAAAAATATATTGTTCGGACTTAAATTTACAAAAAAGCAAAACGACGTTAGATGACTGTTTAGCTATTCAAAACCCGTTGCCACGTTACAAAGACAAATGCAAAATTGCATATAGCTTGAAGAACTATTGAAGGGGCACGTATATGTCATATAAAAATTAACGACAACTATAAGTATCATTCGGATCTTTTAGTTCGTAAGAATCAACTAAAAGGATGCACCCATTAAGCGCTAAACTTCAAAACCCTTAGTTAATCAATGGTGTACATATAGATGTAAAATTATGAATAGGTAACTTGTAACTACTACTTTTCTGTTTACAAAATAACTTTTTTCTGCTGCCAACATTGAAAACTTAATATTTGTTCGTAATGGTTACGTAATGGGCAAAAAAGCTCAAGAGCGGCAAAATGAAAAGTAGAAATTCAGATAAAACTAAGCGTTCAAGGTGAATTATTATATTAGAACGAGTTTGCTAAAAAATCTTAAAATTCAGTTAAAATTGAAAAAACGATGTTAAAGATAATGTCTAATTTGACAAATTTCGTAATTTATGTTATACTTTACTTTCGACGTTTGTTATGTAAATTACCATTTTATACGTTACGCCATGATAATGATTTTCTAGGGCTTCGATTTTAAACTTTAAGCATATTATTTTGTCTACGAGTAAAAACTAGTAAAGGTTTTGCATTAATATATGTAGTATTTTATGTAATTTCAAAAACTCCTAATTCATCTGGCCATATTTAAAGAAATTTACGTATTTTATTATAATCTTAATTAACAATTCCAATGCTAAAACATTTTGATGGTGGAAATTAAAATAAAAATTAAAAAAGTACAAGTACAGCTTAAAAGTTATTGGTACAAAATTTAAATTAAAGAGTTTGGTTAAAAGAGTATTAAAAAAATATTATTTTGGAAAGTGTGTTGTATAAGAAAAGTTGTCACTACAAAATTATTTTTAAAACTGTTATCAGTCGTTCATCGCCAGTCATATAACAGTGCATGTATGTACTTGTGTCAGTCACAACCTTTATTGTTTTGCCATTGATTATTATCATATAAAGTGTGTATTTTATTTTTACTTGATTAGTCTGTGCAAAGATTAACGACGGAATTTCTGACTCCATTTATCCATTTTGAATTTAATTATTTCATTAGTTTCTTTAAACTACTTACAAATCTTACTAGTCTGCAAAAATGCATAAACGAGTCATAGATTTTCCCAAACAATTGATGAATCGTCTGGGTCAATCAAGTTGTCTCGAGATTTAAGTACAACGCTGAATCTTTCGCAGTTAGAACATTGTCGGACTGCTTATACACTTATCTCCAAAATGCTTGAGGCTGTGTGATTCAAACAAAGTTGAATAAAATTTTCTCTCCCATCTCATTCACCTTACGTACTTAAAGATAACATCCCTTTTCGCCTTTACTGGGCTTCTAATTAGAGACAAATGTTTGAGCTTGATTGAAAAGTAGTATCCCTCAAAATAAAATACCCGGTCAGATGTCTTATCGCAAGTATATTCTCATTTAAAAACAAAATCACGTCACATTTCTCATCAATATTATTCAATTCCCCCAAATCGTTTAAATAGTCCAGTGATTTGCTACAAATTTTGACATTAATAAATAACCTTCGTCTTAGCTACTAATTGTATTTTATTTTCAGTAAACCTTAGGTCCGTGAAGTTAGCAGTGCATAAACGGCACAAATGTCGGGACCTAGTGCAACGGTTAGTGCCTCGTTTGTGCTGGTTTGTGCCGTTATCAGTTTTTTAGCAAAACTTTAATTGGCACCGTTATGGGGATTTTTGAGTGCACTGCTAACTTCGCACCTTACTAACGGCACAAATGTCGGGACCTACTGCAACGATTAGTGCCTCGTTTGTGCTGGTTTGTGCCGTTACCAGCATTTTAGCAAAACCTCAATTGACAGAGTTATGGCGATTTTTGAGTGCACTGCTAACTTCACACCTCACTAACGGCACAAATGTCGGGACCTAGTGCAACGGTTAGTGCTTCGTTTGTGCTGGTTTGTGCCGTTATCAGTTTTTTTTAGCAAAACCCCAATTGACAGAGTTATGGCGATTTTGTGTTTGCATTGTATTGTTTACGACAGTACAGGACCGCCGTAAATCAGTTAGTCTTGGAAACAAAATAAAATACAATGCATTTCTTAGTATATCTTTTTCTTTAATTCCTACAAAAAATGCAAACTTAAATTCAGTTAAAAGTAAATACATGGTAGGCCAATCGGCACCAACAATACTTAAGAAAAATAAAGTATCCATATTTTTTAAAAATCACATATTTGCTGCGCTAAATTCTTTTGGAGATTAAAACCAGTAATTTCAATATTTAATTGAATCTTAATACCTACGTATCAAAAAAATTTATCTAAAATAATAGTACAAACAAACAATTGAAATTTTTGGAAAAACAGAATGCTTTTTCTATAAAATGCATTTTTTGGATTTCAAATTACGATTAAAAATTAATATGCTTTTGTTACCAGAATAATAAATTATAAATATCAACTGTTATAAAAATTAATTTTTGAAATATCCTACTACAATGTGTGCAGAAATAATAAAAATAAAAACCTTTGTTATAAAAAAAAATGTTTAATTAAAAATTGTGGATATTTTTAACAATTTTTCCTAGACTTTGAAACAAATTGTTTACATAAAACTTCTAGATAAAAAAAATTATATTAACATGCTTAAATGGTTTTTTTTGTATAATATATTATTAAATTAAGATGTTAAAACAAATTTTTGTTTGAAGAAAAATTTTGTATAAGTAATATTTTCAAAAATACATAATGTGAGACTATTTGGATTATACCTAAGAGTTGATTAAACCATAGTTAAGAATTTAAACTAACTCTAATTAGTCAAAAAAAGTGAAGAAAACGGGTACTAAATTATCAAATGGAACTACTAAGTATATTAGTTCAAAACACTAACATTAATTTCAGAAAACTGAGGAAATACATCATTTGATATAAGCTTTCATTATTTAAAGAATATTTTTGTGGTAACTGACACATGTATATAAATGATCTTATTGCAGTTTATTCTATTCAAATAATATTGTGTTACGTCGATTTAGTTATATCACATAATGGAACTGATTCGTATTTAATTAATATTTGTGCTGTTAGTGAGGTGTGAAGTTAGCAGTGCACTCAAAAATCGCCATAACTTTGTCAATTGAGGTTTTGCTAAAATGCTGATAACGGCACAAACCAGCACAAACGAGGCATTAATCGTTGCACTAAGTCTCGACATTTGTGCTGTTAGTGAGGTGTGAAGTTAGCAGTGCACTCAAAAATCGCCATAACTCTGTCAATTGAGGTTTTGCTAAAAAACTGATAACGGCACAAACCAGCACAAACCAGGCACCAACTGTTGGACTAGGTCCCGACATTTGTGCCGTTTATGCACTGCTAACTTCACGGACCTGTAAACCTTGTTTAAAAAACTGAATAAGATTACAAGAAATTGTAGTTCTTTTTTATGAACTAGTTCACCAGTTCATAAACCACTAGTTCAGCAAACTAAACCAGTACAGTGTACTACTTTTTTAGAATAATTCAAGACACACACCGAAGGATGCATGAAACAAAGTTTGTGATGCAGATTTGCTTTTATCTCTGGTATTTAGTTCCGTATTTCTAGTAAACAGCCAACTCGCGATGCATTGGTATGCTGGTACCTACTAAATTAAAAACTGAAATGCCGTTTCAAATTTACAAACTTATTAAAATTTGGTGTAATCTTAAGAAGCAAATCTAGTGAAAAAGTTTTAATTGAACGGAAAACCGATTTGATAATCCGTTTTGTGAGCTACTTTCAAAGCAAATTAATTAACAACTGCTAAACATGATAAACTAATTATATGAACACTTACTTAATAGTATCAATTACACAAGGTACAAACAAATTGAGATTGAATACAATATGATCATCACACAACAAATATAAAAAACGTAATGATAAATCAAAATAAATACTGTAGAAAGAGTGTGACCTTGTGACCAGTGCAATCTAGAGTATTGATGTTATCAAACTTATGTGATGACTAATACACAATTCGCTAGTAACAAATGCATAAAGGCTGGGATTTCGCCTATGTATTTTATATAGCAGTGGCACGTGCACGGGGCAGAAGAAATCTAAAAAAATATTAGTTGTAAAAACACAAAAATGTGGTTCCTATGAAAGAGGAATGTTGTCAGCATTATGTAAGGTATTTTAAAATCTTGAAAAAATTATTTTTTTGCATAAAAAAGGTCACAAAGTAAGCAATATTTTTCAATGATAATTTTCTACTTCTTCTGTAAACTATACGTATACTATTGAAAAGAAGAAATTATAAAATAATTTAGGGGAAGATATAAATCTTTTCCTTTCATTTGAAAGTTTAATTTTTTAATTACGTTGGGCAGTTTTCGAGTGGCCCTGTTCCAGTGAAATAAGTTAACGATTATCCTGCAATGTCATTAAGATCGAAAATTGAGCATATAAAACGCAAACTAGAGTTAAAAAGTAGCTACCGACACACAAAACTTTTAATTTAGCAGCAATAATAAGTTCATCCATTATAACGCAGATGGCGCTGAAAATAACTTATCTTTTTTAGTAAAAATAAACTTTGATCCGTATGCCGTAAGTTATCATACAAGATCTCGATTTATTTTGAGTCTACGTTTACAATACGCGCATTTAGTAAATACGCGACAATTGAGTTAGGTCAAGATCTTGGATGCACACAAAGCTAAATCTTAACGTGATTTTGAAGAAATTGATTCAAAATATTTCGAGTTTGCATTTTTAACAATTTATTAACAATTTTTGTTAGAAATAAAAAAAACTAAAGTGCACACCGTTTATAGAAAAAAACATCGTTTATAGTAATCATAATTTCGGTTTCTTTTATCAATTTTCTTCTCAGGTTTGCTTCTATACGTGAATAAAACCTATTTCGTATGAATTTTTCTACAGTATTTTTACAATACGCTTTTTTAGAGTAAAAAGTGTTATCATTGTACCTACAAATAGTTGTTTTACATATTTAGCTTTATTTTTGCAATGCTATTTATTTATTCAAGTATTTTGACTGATCTATATAAAGTTACATCATTTAAACATCTGTTAACACGTAATCTTCAAAAATTAACTTGGAAAGCATGTTCGTTCTTAGAATAACTTAAATTAACTACGTATTATGTGATAACTGATAACGTTATTTTGTATTTATTTTTAGTGTCTATAACTTGAATAATTTGATTAGAACGCCGTATTTTTGAATTTACCAAAAAATCCAAATACCTAAAGTTTGCTTACATAACTTAGACTCGTTTTAAGTATTTCAGACATGAACATTTAGGTTATAGTTTGACAAAATTCAACTTATTCAAAAAACTTTAAGGTTATTCTCATAAACGTGATTAAAACACTTATTTTGATAGGAGAATTAAAAAATGTAATAATATACAAGAAGTTTTATTTAAAAAAACACAACTTTAATATTTTAGGGTTTTTGCGACACCCTGTATTAGTTATCACAAAATATTAATGGATACTTAATAAATATTTACTAAACTTGTTTACTAAACATGAAACTTAAATTTCATATTCTAATTTACTGGTAAGTGTTTGAATGTTGGAACGTATTATTACAATTAATTAGTCTTTTCCAAAACGTGGTAATCGAGAATTAATTTCATTGCGAAGCAAAACTGAATAGTACCTGATATTTTTTTATAATTTTGGTTAAAAGCCCGATTCAGTCAATATAGACAACCAACAATTCGTAATTTAACACATATTTCAGATTGTAAACTTATTTGTTAACTAAATAATAAACAACATTATATGTAGATTTAAAAAAAAACTATATTTTATCGAAAAGTTATTGCGACATTAAAGAAAAAAAAGTTTTCACTGATTAAATTAAACATTTGTCCAAACAAAGAATTTTCCTATGGTGCGACAATTTTTATAAAAATTCTGAAAGCAATTCTGAACATTATACGAAATTGTTGCTAAAAATGATTTTTCACGGTTTATAATTAATGTTGCTACAAAGTGACGCTCCCAAGTTTCTGGCCGGCAATGACCGAAACAATTGTTATCTTTAATTTTACACTGGTTTTCCTCAAGGATACTAAATGAATAGGATTACTTGATCGCTCGATTCTGCCGAGATCATGTAACGCGCTGACGTCACGCGTAGACCTTGCTCTCGATACTTCTATCACTTCTTCAGTCAACGCTTCTATTACAATTTGTACTAAGATGCACGTTAAAAGGCTTCTAAATATTTGATTTGAATAAATTTGATTTAATAAGCAATGGCAATAGTGTTCATAATCGAAATATTTTTTTATTAATTAGTTTTGTTAAATTTATTTGTGATTTATAATTTTTTAAAGATAAAAAACTACATTTAAATGTAATCAAGCTGTTTAAATTATTTTTACTGGAACGAAAGAAAACTTTCACAAAAAATTAATCTTGTTTGCTGTTTGATGGATTCATTTTTAAATTGAACTATAGAAAAATTGCTATTGATTTTATAATTTACGGACAAAATAAAATGTACTATTAACGGTTAAATAAATGTATTCAAATTAAAGGTTGACAAAATAAATAAAAAAATAACATAACACACTACAAATTTATTTTGAAATTTTATTTAAATTTCTTCGTTTTATTCTTTCTTCGTCGGTTTCTTGAGCTGGTGTATTTGCTCTTTTCTTTCCACTTCTTTTTTCACTAAGCTTTATATTTTGATAGTTCATTCTGATAATGGTAGTGTTTTCTTTCTTCTTAATTTTAATGCATAATTTTTTTACAACTTGTGGGTCTTTTTTTAAAGAATCACCGTGGAAATGTTCAAAGTAATGATTCCATTTTTTTACCTTTTTATGCAATTTTTTTACTAAATTTATAGTAATCAATTTTATTTAAAAAACCTAATGATTCGTTTTGTAAATCTCGTTCATATAACTTTCCTCTGTAAAATGAGTAAAACAAATTACGCTAGTGTTAGGGTTCATGTTATCAGCCCTTTTACAACGCCTAAACCATTCATTTTTAATCGTAATAGACACTAAATCGGTGCCTTTTGGGAACTTGTAGTATGTAATCTTAAGGTTTTTATTTTTGGTTGCTATCAGGTTGTTATCGCAACCAAATACAGCGCACCTTCTAATATAATGTAAATAAGCTTAAATTTTAAATTTAACTTGATAATTATTAGAAATTCTTACAAGCAACTTGTAGGCACGTACTTGAACGAGCAAAACACCAACAAATGTAACAATTGTTATAGAAAAAATCGCAAAACCGTTGTATTTTAAGTGTATATAAGCACTATTTATAAGCAGCGGGCTGATATGTGGTCTACGGCTGACGTCACGCGTTAAGATTTACTGGAGTGGGGCGGCTTACATTGTCAGAATACGAATCGAGCAATCCTATTCACTTAGTATCCCAGGGTTTTCCTTATCGTGTTTTGGTTTTATATTTAATTACCGTTGGGTTTTATTGTTGAGTTAATTTTTAAAACAATTTAGTAATTAATAAAAAAATGTTTGTAGGTATTTAAATAAGAGATTTACTGCACAAAACCCGAACTCAATCGGTTAAGAAATACTCTCAAAACATGAATTAGAAGTTTTACATTCTGCAAAATTATGTTGGGAATTAAAACAATTAAGTACATGCATTTACAATCTAAAGTTATTTTTTTATCTGTAAATGCTGATTGTGCACGTAGTAGTGATAAATGCTGACCGATATAATGAAACGTGTAAGTACTAGACGACCTTGAGCGTAATATTAAGTCGAATGTCATTCATTTTTTTAGCCAATGTTTCTACGTATAATTGCCACAGAGAAGAAACCTGTAGTGGTAAAGGTATCTATCTAAGCGCCTACTAGAATTACTACAATAACTAAAGTCTGACAGAAATGTGCATATCTCGAAACACGCCCCCAAAGTCCTGATGGAAGTACCGACCACCGCACGTCCCGCTCACAGCAGATGGTTGTGTACCAACAAATTTATAGCCTTGACGCTAGTTAATTTTCTGCTATTAACTTGCGTGAACTTGGTCAAAATATTATTATCACAGGAAACGTGAAATGTTACGATTGCAAAGAAAAACGTGTCGGGACAAAATCACGTTTGGAAATGTAGAAGATAACAAAAAATACACAACGTTTTTATTGATATATAAAAAGTATTGTCTACATGCATTATTATCAGTCTTACAACAGTACCATCACTTGTTGTATAGCGGCGAGTTTATGTAAAAAAAGTTTCATCATTTTACTGTAGCAATGAAGCCACTTTACTGTATTTGATTACTTTCCTTGTCTGAAGGTACTTCTCACTTTACTAAATCCCGACCTTAAAGTACTCGTTCATTTTGCAATAGAGAACTACTACATTTAGTTCACTATTGAGACCAGTACAATTGAACTAGTAGTTTACGTAACAAGAATCGAAAGTAAGAAATCGCATAACGAACGTTAATGCGACACGAGGCCGAGCGTTGCATGTGAGTGAGTTATGCTATGATTCTTTCGACGAGAGTAATGTACATTATTTTTTGTGTTGCCTTTTATAAATTTAATTATTTTTTGAAAAAACAAAAAAAAATCAACAGAAATATAATGTTGGTACTACATTTATTACTAATCTGTCAAATTTGACATTAACTTTAACATCGTTTTTCTTCAATTTTAACTGAATTTCAAGATTTTTAAAATGCTTTTTCCACCTGTCGCATACTCGATCTAATATATTAATTGAACACTTAATTTTATGTGGATTCCTAGTTTTCATTTTGCCACCATAGAGCTTTTTTCGTTCATTACGTAACTACACTAACGAAAAAATATTGACGTTTGCAATGTTGGCAACACAAAAAATATATTGAATTCAATAATATTCACATTTAATTAAGCGCGAACTTCAAATAACTTACTTTTTAAAATCAAAATAATCTATTAATTGAACGATTTAAAAATTTAAATTAGCATTAAATAAAATCTCTTGCTCTTGGTACACAGTTTCGTAAAGTTTTTCTTTGGAACTGTTATAGTATTATCAGAAAATGTAAATATGTTCATTATTAACCACTGGTTAATAATGAAATATTATTTATTTACCATCAGTTTATAATATGATAATTAAATACCCAAGAAAAATTTGGGAAGTGGATCATTAAAAACTCGATTCCATTACATACCACATTAGATGGTATGTAATAGAAGGTCGTTACCATAGAATAGTAGATTACATACCGAGGCGGAAAATATTCCATTTCTGTCGAGAGAACTATAGTTTACCGAGAGGCATAGCCTCGAGGTGAACTAGTTCTCGAGACAAATGGAACACTTTTGCCAAGGTTTGTATACAATTTTATTCACAATCAGCCATTAAATAAAATAAATAACATAAAAGTAATAAAAAATGAATGAATACCTACTTCCAAAATAGTATCGTTTATTTCGGTAAAAAATTAAAACGTAGTAGGCACACTTCACAATTGACATATACGTATTTAATTTATGATTGTCATTTTATCAAATTAGTTAAAACATAACACACACGAATTACAGGTTCGGAAAGTGTACATTACTGACCGCGTGGTTTCATTACATACTCGTTTTTTTAACCATGGAAACCGCTCACTTACCAATCTTTAAGAGGTTCGGGAAACTGTACGTTACTAACTGAGTGTGAATAAATATCATTACATACTATGTCGTTAGTGTACCGTTAGAGCGTTAGATGGCGCAAAGCAGACCATAAATTGACAGTATACAATGACTTTATACAGGTTAAAGGTGGATTTATGCAGACCTATTTAACATTTGTCATTTACATTTAACTTTTAAGCAGTTGAACTACGGATTTCTAATTACCCCATTTAAGAATTTCATTTATTTAAGAATTGGTATAAGTTTTATCTACTTAAATAAAATGATAAATGCACACTGCGATACTGCGCATACTTACAAGCAATTCGTAGTATGTGCGCTAAAACTAAAGTTATTAAAGTTATTGAACACGTGTTTTTTTCTTATAAATCTATAAATGAGTGTTGACGATAGGCATTTAGTTGACCTGGTGCATCAATTTGATGTACTCTGTAATAAACGCCAAGTTGACTTTAAAAATAAACGTAGGTATCCGCGTAAATGCGCGGAATACGATAGACAGGTGTTAGGAACCCGAGGTAAAGATAAATATACAATATACAATAGTGTGTGTTAATGGTTATCCAATTATAGTATTTTTTAAGGCAATGCTTGTGAACAGCGGTTCAATGTGTTGTGTGCAAGATAAGATGTCGAACTAAAAAAAAATGCAAACTATTCTATGGGGGAGTCGCAGCAGCAAAGATCAGAAGCTGTAAAAACTAATAACGTTTTTAGACAGTCACATTGTGACACGAAAGTATGTATTATCAATGCTAGCAATGATGACGGTACTAAAATGTAGGTATGTTATAGGACGAAGCAAAATGTGGTCATCGCAGCTGTACATGAATTTATAAAGATAGTGAATAGTTTCAAAAAAAAAAAAAACAAACATGAAAGCTTATATGAAAAGGTAGGAATTCTTTTCTATAGGATTTACTTCACACGAATGAACAATTATTTACATTCAACACAGAAATAATTAGGTTATGTTGATTTATTTATATTAATTACAACATTAGAGCTATCATACGTATAGAATGTTAAGTTTATCCCATATTTATCATCTTTCGAAAAAATTCGTGCTTTGACGTACTAGCAGTTACAATGTTTGCAGGATCATGAGATGTTGAAGGTATAGCTTCCTGTTGAATCTTCGTCTTTGCAGAAGACAATAATTGTGCAACTTTTTCTTGGCCTTCTGAAGAATTCTCCACGTAACCTTCTGCCACTGAACTAGACTTCCAACCTCCTAATCTTTTTAATTGTAGGACATCTCCTCCTCGATTTGCCAATAAAGTCGCAGAAGTCCGCCTGAAGCAATGGCCAGTAAAGCTATCGGCATTATTCAGCCCAAAAACGTTGCTATTTTCTTGGGAAACTGAGCAATAGTATTGTGGCCAAAAGACTGTTTGGTAATTTTTCCAAATCTCAGCTGCTGAAAGAATTTCTCGCCTTCAACATGTTTTCAGAGATTTATATATTCAGTTACTATATTTATCCATTGGACATCTGTTATAAGAAATGATCGAGGATGGTAAGTTTTTGTATTAGGAATTACTATACTAATTTTATTGTTTAAGGATTCTACGTCGCTTACTTTCATTTGGTATAATTCGTCTGTGCGGCAAGCACCAGAAATCCCGATTATTAAAGCAGTCTACAAAATTAAATCATATTATAATGAAAAGTACAGAATAAAGTAAAAAGTAAATTTCTTACTTTGTGAGGTAGAAACTCTTGTGGAGCATCTTTCAAAAATTTGTCAATTTGATCTTGACTAAAAACTCTGGATTTCTTCGGTTTGTAGCCAATATTTTGTTTTTTAAGGTATGCTATTGAGCTTGAATTTTTTGAAATATCAATACAGTTTTTAATACTTAACGTTGCACGAAGCATTGAATATGTAGCCCACAGAGTTGAAGCTTTTTTTGTTTCAGCCAATTGACTGAAATATGCAATGAGCACGCTTTCAGAACCAATGTTTTTAACCCCTTTAGCAAGGCAAAAGTTTTAATAAATTTCGTAGCACTTTTCATATCGACCTCTACTTTTTGTCGGTAGTAAGTCATTAGCTGCCTTCTTTGCAGCATCTCTCAGTTCTGGAGGAGTGCTTTCAAATTCACTATCAGACATTAGGACACGAATGATAACTATGAAAATTAAATTATAAAACGTTTGACACAAAACGCGTTTGTTTTCCCCGCCTGTTAGATTAAAAACAATTTCACAGATATTGACTTTCAGCTCGAATAATTTGTGTTAATTTGAATGATAATGCACTGATTGTAAATAAAATAGTATACATACCTCGGAAAAAAGCATAATTCCACTGTCGGGCATATTGCCGACCTCGAGCTTTGCTCTCGGTCGGTCAACTTAGCCCTCCACTGTAATGAAGCTTTTCCCCAATCGGTATGTAATCTACTATTACCTGCGCTTAAAAAAATACAACTTCACAACCTACCATTATACGTAATAATGAAAGCCTATACAAAAATATTATTATACTAAATTATTTTAAAAAAAACTAAAATGATTAATTGTTTACGCAAATTAAGAAATTTAAACGATTTATGATTACAAGTGTCTTATATATAGACTTATGACCGGTCGCTCAAAATTTTTACTTCGTAAACGTTCTTGACCGATTGCTTACTAAGCGATTTTTACTGTACACTAGTAAATTATCTTTAATACCTGACTCGACCCTTAAATTGTTCTTTATTTACCCACAAAATATTCAAAAAACAAACGTGAAAACTAATTCCAATTAAAAACTATACTAAAGGACTATAAATTACACACGACTTACACTTTACAATCACCATATTATGTTTCACTGACAAAGAATAACTCATAATATAAATTGTAAACATGCTGTAAAAATTAGTACAGAGGGGAAATTATATATGTCTGTAAAACCCTGTCACCACAAACAAGTAAACTATACAGTAACTAAAAAATTGACAACTTTTAAAAGTTCTTAAAATTCAAAAGTATAAACTATAAATAAAATAAAAAATTCCTAGGTTGTAAAACTATAATTATACGAAAACATTTAAAATTAATTCGGAATTGGAAAAGCTTGACAACCTATTACTTTCAAAGCAAATGTAGTTTATATGCTCTTTCAAACTTAAAACAAACTGTCACAAGACAAAATAACAATCTTTTAAAATAAACTGCCAAAGATGATGTATCACATTCCATCTAAACCGATATTTAATAGCAACTAAAATAACAAAAACACCAGTTCAATATTATTTATGATATTCAAAAAGATTCGTTCATATAACTTCTAATAACTTGGATTGAATTCACAAATTCTAAAGAAGAGTCAATTTAATTTAAATAGATATAACTTTATTGGATAAATGGTTCTAAACCAAAAAACGTCTTAATAATTTTTAAATATAATTAAATGTTATTTTGTGAAGCAATAGCACAAATTTTCTAAGATCCTACTTATGTTGGCATTAATTAAAGTTTACATTAATTACTTAACAAAATGAAATAAGTTTAATAAATAAATTATCTTTAATGTAATTAAAAAATTAATCATTATATAAAATTTATTGAAGAACAAAATTTGTTAAAGCTGAATATAAATTACTTTCGTAAAATGATGTTGATTAAATGTATTATAAAAACGGTTATTAAAAATGATATCAATTCCTTTTGTTAAAAGCCATACACCTCAATAATTACTAGTCAGTAGATAATTATCAATTATTAAGAACAAATAAAATTGCAGAAAATATATCAAAATGTGTAATTGTTTTTTCACATCTTTGTGGAACTGTAAGATCATCAACATGAAAAATAATAGAAACATAACGTTTATTTTGTTACTAACTTTGTGCCCATACAAATATTATATGAATGTTTTTAAATCCATGAGACTAGAAAATGACCCTGTACTACAACCATTTGGATTAAAAGGTACATCTAAATGTGAGAAACAGTATCCATGAATTTGTTCCTTGCGTATAAATTAGTAAATTTTCGGTCGAGCTATGTAACAGTGATACAAAAGATACCTGCGTCTCAAAACATTAAGTAACGGAAGTTTGTAAAATAAAGTAAACAAAGTGTCAATATTAACCATAATTGTGGCATTAAAGATATTAAATAATTTGTAAATATACGTTTATTCTATTGTTAAACTTTCATTATTATTTGTTTGTAATGCTTTGTATATTAAGAATTAAATTCAAAAACTTACACTAAGGCCACATAGACAGAGACGTTTACGTTGGATTAAAATAATTCAGTCATAAAATATGAAACAACACAAAAAATGTTATAAAAAAACATAATCGATTGACACAATGCACATTCTTTTTCATTTTCACTACACCGAGAGGCAAATCGATCATATATTAATTAGTAATTATGTAAAATTTCTGAAATAACCTGTATTTCACTTTCAAATCATGTCATTAACAAGTATCAAATGGAGACATACCTTTAAGATAATAAATTATTTTCAATTGCAGTTTCAGCTGATTAAATACGGTGGATTTTCCTTAGTGAAAATGTTATGATCTGTCAATGTCAGAGTAGTTGCAAGTGTCACATTGTTGCAACTACTTGATTCTCTATCAATTGTATTAGGTCTAAAAGCCTCATCGTAAATTCAAAAAAAAATACGCTGTATAGTTATGTAGTTAGTAGAAACTATTTAAGTAATTAAACCAGCTATACTATATTTTTTATTTATTAGCAGCAGAGGTGCATAGGCCGTTTACACTAGATAGATAATAGTTATTTAAGCACATATTAAAACTACTAAAACTGAGTTTTAAATCCATTTTCATCCATCCATTCTTAACAATAAAAAGCATATTAAAATATTGTTTACAATCGTATCTACAAAGTGTAGATTATGTCAACTAATTTTCTTATGTAAAGTGTAACTGTAAATAGCTAACCCCGCCATTTTTGATAAAATAAAAAATGACCATTTTGCAGAATAGTGCTCAATACGTGCTATCTTGTGTCGCAAAAACAAATTATTTTTTCTTCTTTTACAGTTTCTATGATAGCCCTGCTTTTTTTAATTTTTAATAAAATCAAAAACGACAAACAAAAATTATCGCGACTTTCAGCTTAGACCGCGTCGTAGTTAAACACCACACTGGCATTTACCACTCTAAAGATGCAAGCTGCAATGTCTTGCGAAACGTCAATTTGTTTGGGTTCACAAACGACAGTACGGCAAAAGCCAAGCTCTACTTCTTGTTTTGGTTCTCAAGGAAAGACTAGAACCAAGCATAAAAAGCTTAAGATTTTATAAAAATTATCGCTTTATTAAAAAAAACTACAAAACATAACTAAAATTCCTTACGAGAAGACTTTATTGTCAATTGTTCTACAGTAAATGACTCGAAAGATAACTGCAATAGTATGTAAGTATTTATGAGTAATTACTAAAAATGTGATTAATAATATCGATGCGCGTTACGGAGTTGCGGATCGACTGAGACCTAGCCTTAATGTATTTAAATTTTTTGACAAAAATTTAAAATGTAATTAATCTCTATTCTGAGCAAATTAGTTTGTCGTTTGTGTTCAAAAATTTTGAACAATTTAAAAAATGCTAAGTTTAGAGACTACACCGGCCCTAATTAGTTATAGGTATTGTAAGTAAAACTGCATGGCTCTTTTTACCTATTGATAGCAAATGTTAGAAACTACCGATTTCTGGACATCAACGCACTGCACAGAGCGATTAAGTTTAGTATGGAGAAAGAGTAAAATGGATAAGTACCTTTCCTAGACGTAATGGCAAAGAGAATCCAAGAGATTAAGCTACGACTTGCAGTATACAAAAAAGAATGCAAAAAGCACTTAGGTAGCACTTAACACCAGCAGTGCCAATAATTATTTTCAAATGATACTGGCATGTTTTAATACCAGCCTCGTGAAGACCGTCAAAAACCGGCGAGTTGGGTGGAATTATTTGCCACTGTATTGATTGCGAATTTAAACTATCTGAAATTGCACTATTATTTATTTTTAAAAAATCTTGTGATTCCTTTAATTCTTGTGCTGTTTTAGTAATGTTAGTAGCGTTGTCATAAATTATTTTATCTGGTATGCCTCTTCTGGACACAAATTGTTTAAATGCCGTTAAAAAATTATCAGTAGTTAAATCAGTTACCAATTAAATGTAAATTGCTTTTGAAGCGTGACAAATAATTAAGCAAATATATGATTGAATAGTTTTTGAACCGCGCCCGACTTTTTTTTTTTTTTTAAAGAAATCGAAACAGAAATTCGATTTGCAGGTAAATCGCCCATTTTGACTTGGTACAGTTCGCGTGGGTTAACTTTAAAACAATGAATGCATTTATGTATTACCTTTTAATAAAAAAATTCTGCCTTTGGTTACCCAATAACGTTCGCGAAAAGCGGCTTAAGTTAAATTAGGTCCGGCATGTAAGGTTAAATAATGTGTATTTTTTATAATTAACTCTGCTACGCGATGAGTGCTTGGCAACAATAAAGGTTGCTTTTTAGCATATGACAATTTTGAAATATTTAACCTTCCACCGACTCTTAGTAGTTCATTTTCATCCAAAAAAGGATGCAACTTAAAATTTAGTTTTTTTGTGAAACCGAATTGCAATATTTTAACGTCTTTATTTCATCATGAAATTCTAAACCTTGAATAGTTCTTTTATATAGTCATGTGCATCTTTTAGTTCTTAAACTTAAATTTGTTGTCGCTCGTTTGTATTTTGTAAGTTTTAAATTGCTTATGAATCGTTTAACAAATGCTACCGCACGTATTAGTCTATTTATATTGGAAAAACGTTTAAAAACGATTATAGGTATCTGCGTAAAAATGTTGCAAACGTATTACATTTTTTCTTAATTTCCGGCAATGAAACGTTAGTTATTTTTGATACAGGTCAGCAATCTTCTGCTTGCGTGTATTAACATGTCGCCACTCAGTTATGTTAAGTTTTCTTGTAATTTGGCTGTACATGTATTTAGAAAAGGCATTAATTTATAAGTAGGCGTTTTCAACCAACCCAAAAGAATAGACGAATCTGTCCAAATTACGAAACGGCTTATTTTTAAGTTAATAGATTTTATAGCTTTATCAACTCACCGATTTGCTGTTATTCCACCACAGAATTCAAGTTAAGGTACAGTTAATTGTTTTAAGGGAGCTACTTTGCTTTTTGCTGTTAATAAGCTTACTAATATTTTATGTTTTTTAATAACGCGCACGTATATACACGCTCCAACTTTTTTCTGAAGCATCCAAAAATGCATGCAATTCAATTATACAATCGTTATCAATGTCTATTACTGAACGCGGAATTGTTAATTCATTCTGTCCTCCGGCAAGCGATCATCCCAAGATATTTGTAATAACCAAAGTTTTTGTATTATTAATTTTACAAAAATAATAACAGGCGCTATCACACCTAACGGGTCAAATATTTTGAAATTGACAACATTTGTCGTTTTATTGGCATCTGATTAATAACGCTTGTATTAATTGTGAGCGTATCTGTAGCGCTATTCCAAACTAAACCTCACATTTTATGTTAGGAATTAATATTTAAAACTTTAAATTCATCTGTATCTTTTACATAATTATTTAACTGTTCTAAAATAATTTTTCTATTTGATCCAAATTTTCTAAGAGGAAAGCATCCCTTATTTAATACAAGACGCTTTGTTAACTCAATTGCTTTCTCTTCAGTATCAGTACCGAATAAGAAATCGTCTATATAACAATTATTTTTTATAATGTGTTTACATCTGAATCATTTGGTTCTTTTGCTAACTCAAATAAACAACGTACGGCTAAAAAGGGCGCATTAGTACCGAAAACAAGTCGTAGCATTTCATATTCATTCATATCTTCATTACTATTTTGTCTCCACATAACTTTTTGTAACTTACGGTCTTGTTCATTAATTCAAATTTGCCTATACATTTTTGCGATATCACCCGAAACAACTATTTGGAAAGTACGAAATTCAATAAGTATTGCTAGCAAATCGCGTTGCAAAATACGTCCATTCAATTGTAAATTATTAAGTGAAAACCCACTAAGAACACTCATATCGAATACAATTCTAAGTTGTGTTGTTAACGAATCTTTATAAATAGCAAAATGAGGAACGTAATATTCTTTTTCGTTTTTATTAGATTTTTTTTTTTTTTGATTACATATGGTCTAATTCAAGATACTCATTTATAAAGCTACTGTATTTGCGTGGATTTATATTCAATTTTTTTCACAATCGCTTTTCGGCTATTTTTCGGGAATTTCCTAATTTATTAAGGTCTTCTATTATCGGCAACTTTACTACAAACGCCCTTCTTGTGTACAATGCGTATGTTTTTTAAAATGACTTCCGCATAATAATATTTCCAGTGTTAATTTATCGTTGTTGTAGTCAATTGATTCAACTTTCCAAAAACGTTCTAGTTCATCTTTTAGATCGTCATGTTTATTAATCTGCGCAAAATTACAGACAACTAAATGTTTTAAAACATCAGTTAGTTTTCCTGAAATAATAAAACCTAACTCTGTTGTTTGGAGAATCGGCAAATTTTTTCCTAACTTAATTTGTTTAGGTAATAAGATATCATAAAACAAATCTACTCCTAATACATCGACTTCTCCCGGCTCATAAAATTTTCGATCAACTAAGTCAAGATCAGCAGGAATATTTAATTTATCTTTGTTTATTTTAATACTAGGTATTCTATGATTTAAATTGTTTATCACAAAGACGTCAATACATTGATTAAATTCATTAAATCGCGAAATTACTTTCAGTTTACACATTTGGTTTAAATTTGTAATATTTTGATTAATACTACAACCATCTAAGATGGCCCTGTTGGTACAAATGTTACCATGTTCGATTTGAAGTTTTATAACTGCTGTAGATAACAAAGTTGGCGAAATAGAATGGCATGCAAGTGATAATTGTTTTTCTTCTGAAGTTGACAGTTCGCTGTTTAATGATATATTTGGTTCCGTAATACTATCATTTACTGGGATATTTTTCGGTTTATTTAAATTTAAGTGCAGCATACCTTAATGCTTATACGTTTGCAAATACTGCACGGCAGTTTACGGATTGATAAGTAAAATGAAACGGCTTGAGGCAGTTTAAACAATAATTTAAGTCTTTTATTTCTTGTGTTCGTTCATGATACGCTTAATCTTTTAAATTTTGAATTGATTGGAAATTAAACATTGGTTTTCATAAGCGTTAACGAATGATATTAATGTACGTGGCGCTTCTCGTTATTGTTCCCATGTATAGAATCTAACACCTTAGCTCGCGTATGTAAAAAAATTTTAATTTGTTCTAAATTTGGTATGTCGTCGTTTTTTGATTTTTCCCATTCAATTAATGTTTTTTCATCTAATTTTTGACTGACGTTATAAATAACAAGTGTATCCCACGGTTCTAACTATTTTAGTGCTTATAAATGCTTTGAAAATTCGTCAATTAATTTTCGAATTTTATAGGGATTTTCATTATTAGCTTTTTCTAAATTAAATAGTGATTTAACATGACTGTTAATTAATAAACGTGAATTATTATAACGTTCACATAATGTTTTATATGTAACTTCATAATTTTGAGAAGATATTTATAAAGATTTTAGCGCTTGATTAGCACTACCAATCACTACCATGCGCAAATAATAATATTGTTGCACATTTGATAATTTATCATTGCTATAAATTAAACTATTGAACAAATTGCGAAATTATAAACCAATCACGCACATGGCCATTAAATTTCGGTACTTCTATAGTAGGAAAGTTTACGATATCAAATTGACCTGGAACGTCAAAGTGACCAGAAGCGGTAAATATCGGGATGCTAGGAGATCGTACATCTGTTTTCGTAATTCTTTCTAAAACTAATTTAGCTTCGGCTAGTATTTTAAAATAAGTATTTTTAAAATCGATAAACTCATCGTAGTTATCGCATGACTTTAGAAATTCTTTGTATAGCAAATCGAAAGAATGTAATCGCAACTCTAATTCAACACGGTCGATTTCTAGTATTAATGACTTATTGACTTCTTTTTCTTTTAAATTTTGTACAAAACTACTAAAATTTTCTACAGAACCGAGCATGCGTCGTTTATTATTGATAACTAGATCGCAATCTAGTAAACTTTCATCTTTGTTGTTTTTATTACGGCTCATGGTAAATAATAAATTTTTTTGAATGGAAATATAGGAAAGGTACACACACTTTTAATGGACGTGTTAACGGCTTTTGTTCTTGGCGGTGGCAAGGAATCGGCGAAATAACGGCAACTTGACGGCATGAATCGGTTTCAGCACGATCAGAATTGGCAGAATTACAGCAACTTGGTTTACAAAAAGGGCAACCAGGTTATTGATAGTTTTTTTCTTCTTTTATACTATTCTTAATCAGCATCCGGCTGGCGAGGGACCAAACCATTGTATCGGCTTTTATACTAATAAGAACACTTGAAGAAATTAATATTTATTCTAACTTACAACTGTACTAAAGCAAGTTGAATGTAAACTCAGAACTGGTTTCAAAATTTAACACCTCAAAATTTAACAATGTGCGCAACGCGTTTAAATATTAGTAAACATTAATTTTATTTCATATTCGGTGAATGAACAGAACCGATAATTGAATAACTTCAGAATAGAATAGTATAGTGTTGTCGTTCAAAAACAATTTCTATTTTTCGCCAGCAGTTTATTCAATCTTGCTTAATTCGAACGTAACCTGTTAAATAAGTTTTACGTCTTGTCAAGGTTGACCTACAAATTTCTTGAAGACTACGACGAAATACTGTTATGTTTTTCACTATTTGTATGTTATATTTATGAATTATTATTCCAAACGACAAAAAATCATTTTCACAACTAAATGTAGAGAATTATATGCAAAAACCCACTTTTCTATATCTATAAAACATGGCATGTGTTTGATTGTGTTTATTTTATTAACTTACTTGATTTATATAGCAAATTAAATAGTGTTTACCTAAAATACTAATATATATATATTATAAACCACTTTTATTCTATGTTCAAAAATGTATAAACAATTCATAAGCACCATGTAAAATAAACTGATTTGTTAATATTAAAAATGACTTCTAAAGTACTTCTGGTAAAATAATCTGCATAATTAACGCTTTTGTAAATACATAAACATAAATTCCATATAAAAACTGTATTGCAATTTGTTTTTATCCAGCCAACGACTTTTACAACACACAATGGCTTTATATTGCTATAGAAATTGTTACAAAGTAAGCAGAATCAATCAATCAATAGTATCGTTGCAATAGAAATACAGATATTTGATTCGGATAAGTAAATATTATATAACAAACAAAATGTGTAATTGTATTGCTGATTTCTTAGATTGTTTTATATTAGAAAAATATTAAATATTAGACTAAATGACAACGATGCACTGAAGAAATGTGTAAATAACAAGATAATCAGATAATTTATTTCAGACCTAGCCTCCTAAATTACAGAATTTTATTATATTATCATAATTAATAGTAGGTAAATTCAGATACTATAAAAACTGTTTAACACAAATTCTTTAGTAATAAAACAAAAAACCACCTACGTCACTATTATATTTTAAAACTAAGGCCAATACACTGTTTAAAGCACAAAGTTCTTTTGTCGATGTGGTAATAAATTCTACATTACGTAGGTAAATTTACGACACTTAAATTCTATACAAGCAGTTAAGTACATACGAATCCGTCCAGTCTTTTGTCATAAGCTGAGGGTTCTGTTTATATTTCCCCAGGCAGTGTTTCTTCTGCAGTTTACAATTTCAAGGAATTTTATCTTTCCGCAACAATGAAAACTAGAGTTTTATTTAGTTTAACGAACACTGCAAAAAGGAATAGTGAAGCCATGTTCAATAAATCGATTTATCTAAGGACCCTTGTGAAAGCAAGTGTTTAGCATAACAAAAACCTGTAACAAAAAACTGCCAAAAATGTAAAATTTGTTAGCTACTAATGGGTATAAATGTTATCAAAAATGTTTATTGTAACTTATGGTATTATTAATTCAAGTTACTTTCTTTCTTTTTATAGTTAAAATTAACATATATAATAATAATAAAGAAAATAAAACAAATAACTGTTTACAGTTCAATTCATAAGAAAATATTAACAATTTTCTACATGAACAATAATCTATTTTGCATGAAATTTTTAACTGAATTTTCACAATACGCATGTTTAGAGTGAAAAATTGTATCGTTAATTACCTTGGAAAGCATGTGGGTTCAACCTGTTAATCAGATACACGCTCTATGTATCTACTGCTTTCTAAACAATAAACAATTTCGGTTATTGTTATCAAAAACCCCAAGTCCAAACATAATTCTATTAAACCGCGTGCACTGTAATATAATTAAGAGTTGTACTGTTTAGCTTTTTATATGTTATTTTCTCGCAAACTAAGAATTACAACGTCAATGAAATTACTTTCGTAAT
The DNA here is from genome assembly GCA_035610365.1 of Aquatica leii. NCBI lineage: Eukaryota > Metazoa > Arthropoda > Insecta > Coleoptera > Lampyridae > Aquatica > Aquatica leii. The sequence goes on from CM069432.1 coordinate 124,558,845, forward strand.
AGTTCAATAATAAAAATGAAAAAACCTACAACATTGATAAGATGTTTGGAATAGAAGGATGACAAAGTTACGCCTCCTGTTTGCTATGATTGTGTAAACTCTAAAAAAAACGAAGTAAAAAAAATTATAAAAACAACTTAAAAAATATTTAGAAAAAAGAAAAACCAAAAAAAAACCTGCAAAAACGAAAGTACAAAATAAGTATTTAACTAGGGTAATTTTACAACAAACTAACACCAAAAGATTTTATTATTTTGTAGTTTTTTAGTGATTCTTTTTATGGGGTTTGCACTCAGGTTATATAAAATCGGTTTGTTGTAAAGTTATGGTGCTGTTACTAAGTAGGGTATACCTAATGGATGTTTACAAGTATACCTGTCCTTTTCCTATTTACTTGATCATAAAGTAATATGATTATAAATATCTATCTATATCAAGAGTATAACTGCAATATACGTGTATCTAATACATTAAATATATATGTCATACTACGTTACCATTTCATTCATAGAATGCATTCGTTGATTGATAGTAGAATAATGTATTTAGAACATCATATTGTTACGTATCTATTTATTAAAAACTAATTTATTTATAACGACTAAAACTACGTTTACTTATTATAGAAATATGTATACTTTTAAATTAACGGAACTAATTAAATCTAATAATAAAAACACTTACACTATAATTTATGTATAACCGTTGTATAACACTTAAGATAACTAACACGAGATAAGATAACCTCCTCGGATTTGTTTACACTATAAGTCACGTTCACTCGATTCGATGTACACTGTTATTTATTTAAAACGTCCGCACGTGCTAATCACTTATTTATCTTCACTTGATAATCTTCTTAATACTGCATGTATTCACATTCCAGCAATAACTGACCTACGATTTCTTTCTTACGTATTTATAGACATCGGCGAAACCTTCTCGAGCGTTCCTTCCTTTTCGCTATATCTTCTAGAAGCTAGATAACAGTTTCTAGAAGGCTCTTGCATTTGCAAGTAATTTCTCGGACGTTTCACTGCCCCCTTCTTAGGACTGTTCTGTCCCAGAACAGGAGACTGGATGCGACACCGGAAAAAGGGATCGTGGCGATAGCGGCAGTTTCCTCCATTCCGGCAACTTCCTTGACCATAAAAGTAACAGTCAATGGACTTTTCCCGACCCAATACTCTCCTCGGTTGGTAACTACAGACCAACACTTGAATGCCTGTTCCTCGGAAGACGACCTCCAACATGTTTCGAACTGTCCTCCAATTCAGTTGGTCTGGCCACAACCAAGCTTGGGTACTGCCAATTTCTTAACATGATGGAACTCCATTTGTCTCTTGAGACTCCATAATGTTCGCCACAGATCTTTGTATAACGGCTTGACACGTGAGTATTTCTTGGTGACTAGATAGAAAACGAAGCGTCCGTCACCACGTAGTCCTAAAACCTTTCCGACTGCCGGTTGCTGTCTTCGTAATTCATCTAGCTGCCCAAACTTCTTTTTAAACACGACTGCAACCCCTTTGGACATGTCAAGGTCCTCGCTCACGCAATGTGCGATGGCGTAATCTTTTGTGTCTGGAACAGGTCTTGTTGTTCCTCGGTGGTAACTCCGAACCTAGCTTTTCCAGAACCTCCGTATAAGTTCATAAACTTTTCGAACTCCATTTCTTCGATTGGATTCCTGGTTCTGCTACTTATTACTCTGGTTCGACCTGAACTTGCGGATTGTGGTTACCGCCAGCCACCGGGGCTAGACGATCGACATGGACCACTTTTGGCTTGCCTCTGGGCGGTTTTCGGATGCGGTATATAACGTCGTTAATACGCTGCACGACTTCATAGGGGCCCTCCCATTGCCTTTGCAGCTTCGGCGACAAACCACGTCTCCTTTGAGGGTTATACAACCAAACCATATCGCCAGGTTGAAACCCACCATTTTGCGCCTTGACGTCATATCTTGTTTTCATCCTGTCGCTGGCAATTTGTGTGTTTTTACGAACCTCTTCATGTACTTCGTCTAGCCTCTTTTGCCAGCTTGCTTGACGTAATCTTCTCAGCGACTTCTTCTTCCGGTCTTCGTCCAAATTGAAGATCGCATGGTAATCTTATCTCACGACCGAGCATGACACAGGATGGTGTTTGACCTGTGCTTTCGTGAACGGATGATCGGTACGCCATTAAGAAGAGGTGCAAGTACTGATCCCAGTCTCTCTGATGTTCGGACACTACCTTGGCTAAGTACTTGCCCATTGTTCGATTCATCCGTTCAACCATGCCATCAGACTGAGGATGGAGAGGCGTTGTCCTAGTCTTTTTAATTCCTAACAGTCGGCAAACTTCTTGAAACAGCCCAGACTCAAAATTGCGGCCTTGATCGGAGTGTAATTCCAACGGAACCCAAACCGGCAGAAAAATCCTTTACTAATACGTCTGCGACTGTAGCTGCTTCCTGATTGGGTATGGCGTAAGCCTCCGTCCATTTCGTGAAATAATCCATCGCCACCAAGATGTATTTATTTCCCGAATCGGATTCTGGGAACGGCCCTGCGATGTCAATCGCTACTCTTTCCAAAGGGCTTCCTACGTTGTATTGTTTCATGGGTGCTTTGCGCTTTCTCGCTGGACCATTTCCTGAAGCGCAGACTATGCATTTACGGCACCATTCATTCATGACGTCCTCTTTGCAGTTCATCCAGTAGAATCGTTCTCGCACTTTACCCAACGTCTTCTTAATGCCAAAGTGTCCTCCTGATGTCCCATCGTGGAGATGCTTCAACACTTCGGTCACCCTGTTCTTCGGCACTACCAGCTGTAGTCTGTTTCCCGTGCCCTCGGCATTTTCTAGGGATCGCTTAAGAAGACCGTCTTCTACTATCAAGGAGTCCCACTGCGCCCAGTACGCTTTGATGTTTCTGCCCAAAGCACTCACTTCTTCCCAGGTTAGTCGTCGGCCGCTTTCTTTTCAGTCCAGGAGTAGTCTTATTTCAGGATCGTCTTCTTGTTCGCGACGTAACTGCTCAGGTTCCCACTCATCATCAACCATAGTAGTTCTCCGGAGGCATTCAACTTTTTCTTCCAGTCGCGAACAATGGCTGCAGTCCGCCGGACATGGTCTTCTAGACAAGGCATCAGCGTTCCGATGACTGCTTCCGGCACCGTGTTCTGTGTCGTAGTCATACTCTTGCAGTCTCTCGATCCATCTTGCCACTTGTCCTTCTGGGTTACGGAACTGCAGTAGCCATTTTAAAGCGGCGTGATCTGTTCTCAGTAAAAATTTTCGTCCATACAAATACTTGTAGAAATGTTCGATGGACTTAACGACTGCTAACAACTCCCTCCTAGTCACGCAATAATTCCTTTCTGGCCTGGACAAAACCTTGCTAAAGTACGCGATAACTTTTTCTTGTCCATCTTGAACCTGCGAAAGGACCGCGCCTATGGCCATATTGCTTGCGTCGGTATCCAAAACAAACTTTCCATCTTCTCTTGGATAACTCAAAATCGGCGAAGTGACTAGGGCTTGTTTTAGTTGATTAAAAGAACTTTCGCAGTCTTCATTCCATCTAAATTCTGCTTTTTCTTCAGTTAATTTTGTTAATGGTTTGGCAATATTGGCAAATCCGGGTACAAATCTTCTATAATAAGTGCACAACCCAAGGAAACTTCGGACCTGATGTTTGTCGATTGGTCTTGGCCATGCTTGCACTGCTCGGATTTTGTCTAGGTCAGCCTTTACTCCATCTCTAGATACGACGTGGCCAAGGTATTGTACTTCCTTCTTAAACACGTGGCACTTCTTGGGCTCAGTTGAGTTAGCCCCACGTAATCTCTGGAACACTTCCTTCAAGTTGTTCAAGTGCTCTTCAAACGACCTTCCAACCACGATCACGTCGTCCAGGTAAACCAAACACGTCTTCCAAGACAATCCGCGCAAGATGGTCTCCATCAAACGCTCGAACGTTGCAGGAGCGTTACACAGGCCGAAGGGCATTACGGTGAACTGCCACAAACCAGTTCCGATCGTAAAAGCCGTTTTTTCACGATCCTTGGGTTCTAATTCTACCTGCCAGTATCCACTCTTTAAATCTAACGTAGAAAACCACTGGGATCCTGACAGGGTGTCTAGCGTATCGTCAATTCTGGGTAAAGGGTAGCTGTCCTTTTTGGTCACGTCGTTTAGCTGCCTGTAGTCTACGCAAAACCTCGTTGATCCATCTTTCTTCTTCACGAGTACCACTGGGGATGCCCATGGACTACTTGAAGGTTCAATCACGCCTTCTCTCTCCATATCCGTAATTATTTGTTCGGCTTCTTTTAATCGTCTAGAATTTTCCATCAACTTTTCTTCTATTTTCTGGGTATTTTCAAATAATTTTTCTTCAATTTTCTGAGAGTTTTCTTCCATTTTCTGCGAATTTTCGTAGAACTTTTCTTCCATTTTTCTAGAATTTTCGGACAGTTTTGCTTCGATTTTCTGCGAATTTTCGCCCATTTTCCTATTATTTTCTTCCATATTCTTATTCATCGATTCAAGAATTTCAAATATTTTGAATCCATTTTCTCTTTTTGCAAACGCGTCACCGGCATAAATTTAAATATAACACGAATATAAAGTTTTTAAATACACTACTTTTTAAAATGTAGTTTTTGTATAACACAAAATTTAATAACTATCCACTTGTTAATATTAAACCACGAAAACGAATTTAAATAATATCGCGAAGTTTAATAAACACTATATTAACTTTATAAATAAACACGCGTATCGCGAACAGTTAATTCAATGTTCTTATCACGGAAGCGATATTAAATTACTTAATGGTATTTACGCTAATAAAAATCGCGGACTTCACACCGTGACACCAATGTTACGTATCTATTTATTAAAAACTAATTTATTTATAACGACTAAAACTACGTTTACTTATTATAGAAATATGTATACTTTTAAATTAACGGAACTAATTAAATCTAATAATAAATCACTTACACTATAATTAATGTATAACCGTTGTATAACACTTAAGATAACTAACACGAGATAAGATAACCTCCTCGGATTTGTTTACACTATAAGTCACGTTCACTCGATTCGATGTACACTGTTATTTATTTAAAACGTCCGCACGTGCTAATCACTTATTTATCTTCACTTGATAATCTTCTTAATACTGCATGTATTCACATTCCAGCAATAACTGACCTACGATTTCTTTCTTACGTATTTATAGACATCGGCGAAACCTTCTCGAGCGTTCCTTCCTTTTCGCTATATCTTCTAGAAGCTAGATAACAGTTTCTAGAAGGCTCTTGCATTTGCAAGTAATTTCTCGGACGTTTCAATATATACTTCTACAGAAATATTGAATACTAGTTTCTAATTAATTATATGTAAGAATGTTCTATATTAAAGTAATGTAGTTACGTCCTCCTTTAAATGTTTAATTAATGAATTGGTTAGGAACACTCTTCACTAGGAGGGGCAATTAAACCACTTTAGATTTTTAATATGGCGACGTTTCGTGCAACCATGTGTGCACTTCTTCAAGCCACTAAAATATATTGTACGTAAGTTACACATTGCTTATTGTATAATAAATAATACGTTTTAGGTACAAAACAAGAAACTTACACAAAAAAGTTCGAGTGGAGACGTACCTCAACTCCAAACAACATGACAACTAATACACAATATAAATAACATAAATAACTCGTTAAAATATTATTAAAAAGGTCAATAATTAAAATGTTGTATATGAACAATAACTAAGAATGACAAACAATTGACACGACATGTATAATCAAAAATTATATTGCAATGTCAAGGTAATCAAGTAAGATAAGAAACGAAAATACCGCGAATTTAATAGACCTATATAAAGCTAATAAGCAATCTTGGATATTAAATTGTTGTATACATTACTTAAATTATTCGTGTCTGTATTAAAGTTAATGTTGTTTTTGTAAACGTTGATGAATATCATCTCTGAAACTAAACGCTTTTTATAGTTACAATCTATGTCTAAAATTTTAGGATTGTTGAAATCAAAATTATGTCCCGTATTGATATGATGTAACGCTAACGCTGTTTCGCCCTTTTTATTATTGCAATCATACATGTGATTATTTATCCGTCTCCACTCGAACTTTTTTGTGTAAGTTTCTTGTTTTGTACCTAAAACGTATTATTTATTATACAATAAGCAATGTGTAACTTACGTACAATATATTTTAGTGGCTTGAAGAAGTGCACACATGGTTGCACGAAACGTCGCCATATTAAAAATCTAAAGTGGTTTAATTGCCCCTCCTAGTGAAGAGTGTTCCTAACCAATTCATTAATTAGTTCTATATTAAGTATATATTGTTTTGTATTCGTGATTCGTTAACAACCTGAATTTAAACTCCTGACGATACTTTCCATTATTCAGATTCGAAAAATGTCATCAATAAATATCCTAATTACGATCGAAACATGTTATATTTATTTTGTACTTAAACCTATGAGACTTGTTCGATAACTGTGATACATTTAAATATATTAATGTTTGAGATTTTAAAAAATCACTGTCTGAAGCTATAGATTTTTTAATGCAAGTTTAATAATCACATAGGGTAAAAGCAAATATATGTAGAATAAATATTATAACATATCAATCTTGCAGTCAAATTAGAGAAGCGAGTTTTAATCTACCCTTATGAATAAACAATTATTTTAAATCTAACAAAAAGTATAATTAGCAAGTACCGATGCGAAAGCGAAAAAGTTCAGGAACAACTTCATAATTTATAAATGTATGCCGGAACATGCCTTAGTCATTTTCAAACTTTTCATCAGTTGCAATCCCACCTTTGCGTAGAAAATCGCGACCGTCTGAATTTATAATTTTTCAATTCTCTACTTTCAGTTCATTTATTGGGCAGGAAGTGCTGAAAATAACATTCTTATGAATGGAAATGAGAAAAAGCTTTAAATAATTTATTTGAGCTTAAACCATATGTATTAAAGAATGTTTAACAGATTTATTTATATTTGTGTTTGAAAATGTTTACTTCAATGTATTAGTTGTAACTAAGACGCATTTGGACGTTGTGTTCAATTACACGGTACAGTCGTGATTTATTATGAATACCCTTCTCTTAAAACGTCCAGGGATAAATTATTATAATAACCCCCAATACATCTAATACGTCGATTGAAAATTGCTTTGGAAATGTAATTTCCTTTTCATTTATTACAAAAATTATATTTCTGAAATTGCTTTCGATGTTCTATCTGCTTTGATAATTTACTTGCTTAAAGTGCAATTTGTGTATTATCGTAATGCATGAAATACTAACGAAAGATCGACGATATTAAAAATTTACATATGCTTTTTTATGTAAAATTATTTTAACAAACTTCTATGAACTTCAATTTCACTTTCGCCGCTGTAAAATCATATATTAAGTAAAATAATAACGTCTTTAAACAGAAAAACAAATAAAAACGTTGAAATTCATATTCGAGACAGTTATTCTCAAATGCAATTCAATTTAACCAATGTCAAGCCTTGGTGCAAGACTCTAGAGAAATGTGACAACTACATTTTTGCTTTCTTTATCCAATTTAAATATTTCAACGGCATTTTTATATTTAATGTAGCCGGTTTCAAAAGAACTTCGGTAAAACTCTAATTCATAATTCTATTATACAATCTGTATGCATATTTGCAATTTACCATAAATTACAAGTCATAAAAGAAAATATTAGAAAAACACTGTAATGCTTTAAGTTTCTAGAAAGAAGAAATGATAATTATTAACTTAAAGACACACTTAATGGTAATTTTACTGCAACATAACTTTAATACTGCGGATATACAGGCTTAAAGTCCTTTCCTCGGAAGAAACTTTGATGTAAGAAGTGATTATGTCATCCTCTCGCTGTAACCATAATAAATAAGATAAAATTAGCAACTTAAACTTGAAGAATCTAACGTTACTGAGCTAAACATATAATTTCAGTTCTCTTTTCAACATAAAAACGTTTAATTACAAACAAAACATAAAACAATGGTCGTATTAGATTCAATTGAAACAAAGTCATTCCTTTATTCTCAATATAGATCTTTCAGTAAAATTTAGGAATATTTTCATAACTTTTTTTTATTGTTTTATTTTCGTTTTGCTCTTATGAGAAAACGCGTAGATACATAAAGTTATCCTAAACACAACAACAAAATTGATTTTATTCGTATTTTTAATATTATAATTATTTTAACTGCTAATAGCGAGTTTAGTCCGTTAATATTGATCTGTGGTTGTTTATACCACAAATTAGAAAGTGATGTCAACTGATCGCTCTAAAATAAATATAAATGTTTGTATCTGCTAGTGCAGGTGTAGGTATCGCTCGTTATAATTGGAATTTCGTTCAATACAGAAGAACAACTACTTAAAACTATCTACGTACATGACAAAAATATTTTGGAGGCGGTTCTACAATCGCACAGTGTACCTACTTTTAATACAATAATTAACCTTTTTTTGGTATATAACTGGAAGAAACATTTTAGAAGTACCTATTATATAAATCTCGAATAGTGCAGAATTGAGATTATTGATTTACAGCAAAAAGCAAATGAATTTTAGTTCTACATAACCTCTTTAAATAACTACATAAATAAGTCAACTAAATATTGTTTCATCATCACATTGTTACTTTCAAGTTATTTTTTTTTCCGCGGTTCTTAAAAACGACTTTATTAGTTAGATAATTAAAAGAAATTAAAAACAAATTTTTATGTTAAGGTTTTACAAATACAACAAAAATTATTTGTTATGCTATACAAAAAATAAACAAATTAGTTATGCATTGACAATCTTGAGTCTTCATCAGTTGTTATTATTGTCCTCATTAATAGAAATGTATTTTATCAAGTTTCATTTCATATCATTTTATCATTCAAATTGTGAATTAAGTACCAAAGTTAAGAAATAATTATGAATTGTAAATTTACTATTATTTAATAAAACTGCATTTTCAAATTCATCTATCTTTCATATTAGTATAATGATGTTGTTATTCGCATTTGTTATAATACAGAAAAATAATTATTCTGACTAGAATGGTCATAATAATAAGTTGTTTAGTATCATTGTAAAAAAATGTTAAGCCATTTAGAATATTAAAAAAAAGTATCTGTTATATTCAGAAAAAAAGTAACTGTTTTATTTAAAAAAAATTACTACTTTGTTTTTATGTGATTTTTTTAAAAATATGTAATATATTAATATTAAGCATTGAATTTAGAGTATTTTTAATTAATAAACTTTTTAATCTGTAGAAAGCAAATCAAAGACTGTATGTTGGTAAAGCAAAGCTAAATTCGACAAACTCGACATCCGTAGTATGCAATTGTGAAAGCCTTTTGTGGACAAAAAATCGTCTATTACTCCAAGATGAACTTCTAAGTAGCCGAATAATTGTAGTAAAAACGCTGTAGTTCCGATGAAGGTGTTAGAAACAGTAGTCAGTAAAATTGTTATAGTAATCAGTTTTGGAAGCAAAGAAGCAACATTTTGTGATACCATAGAGCAGTGTTTCCAACGCGTGTGTCGCGGAACCTCATTAGGCGTGTCGCGAAATTATTAAAACTTGAATAATTCAAAAGACAAAAGTACATCTTTTCTTTTGAAATTAATTAATATATAAAAATTAATAAAAACGCTTTTTACCGTAGCAGAAATTTAAATTGGCAGCGCTACCTAGCGGCAGCCGTAAAACTAGTGATTCCCGAACAGATTCGTTAACCGATCAACTGTGTAGCATTCGTAGTGTTGCCAATTGTTATTTTTTAGGTATTTTGGCAAAAATCCTGTATGAGCCTACATTAGTTTTGCTACATTAGTTTTGTAGAGGAATGTGACGTGTTAGCATTTATACCAACAAACCAAATTCATAATACATAAGAAAAAACAAATTTTAATTTTGTTTGTAGAATTATGAATACAATTGTGGAATTTTTACAGTTTGTGCAAGAAATCGCGACAAAGTCAATTTTATAATTTTCAAGGTTAATCAAACTTGGTTTGAAAGAATGTAGTAGATAGTTGTCTTTGTTAATTGCAAGTGCAAAATAAAATTATTTGTGTTTTTAAGCTTTAAATATGGACCCTGTGAATTTTTCAATTGTAGAATATTGTTTTGTTGGAAAATATTTGATTTATTTTACTCCAGATGAAATAATCTTTTAATCCTAAAAAGTAACCAAAAAATCCCGATTGTCATAACCCAGGGGAAGTTAGCCATAACTTTTCATCCATAGATTTCTACCGAGCGCGCACCGAACACACGCTCTTATTTTCAATGTGAAAGATGAATTTCTTGAGAAAATTTCTTAGTAAATCGATAGTATGAATAGTAGACCACAAAACAATTAAATAATTGCTACAATACTTTTCCTTCGAAATAAATAAATCATAACTTCAAAGAAGTCGTTGCGCGTCTTCACATAAATTTTTTTCTAACTCAAAAAGTATGTTTTTTATTTCGATAATTTTCTTGCAATAGATAAATGGATCTATAATCAACACAATATCAAATAATTGGAGGGGTGTTTTTTGTTTAAAGCAAATTATTTAATTTCAAAGTTGAGCCATAAATTTTCACCGTATCTACGCCTAAAAAATTTTCTAACTCAAAAAGTATGTTTTTTATTTCAATAATGTTTTTGCAATAGATAAATGAATCTATAATCAACACAATATCAAATAATTGGAGGGGTGTTTTTTGTTTAAAGGAAATTATTCAATTTCAAAGTTGAGCCATAACTTCGTGCTGTTTGGGAAGTTATAAAATATGTAAGAGATAAAAGGTATTGCTTATCCAGCAGTTCAGATTCGTACTAACTAAAATTACGTTTTTAATAATTTTTTTTTTCATGGATGAAAACAAATTCACATTATGCAAGCCGAAATTAGAAGCGAAACTTGTATGTTTAAATTCTAATTTTAAAACTGATTATACACTGTCTAGTTCTTCTTTCATGTTTTATACAGTACAGGTTTTTTAATACTTACATTGAGACTAGGGGTTTTTGATAACAATAACAGAATCATAACAAAATCCGAAATAAAAACATGTTTATTGGTTAGAAAGGAGTAAGTAAATACATAAAGTGTGTATCTTATACTCATTAGCCTAGAACATATAACATCATTATAAACAAAAAATGTCAAAATAAAATATATAATGAAACATTTAAAAAACTCAAAATTTTGAGACAATAATACGAAAATTGGTCATAGCTAATTTCAAAAATGCTTCAATTAGAACGTAATAATTTCGAATGTAATTACTTGTAATCATAAATCGTATAGTAACTAAATTTAGTACGGTTATTAAATAATTTAAAACTGTAACCGTCGGGTTATGTAACTTCGGTTAAGAAGTAATTATACTGACTTCCAGAAAAACACCTAAAACTTGTTGAACGATTTTATTAAAATTTTTAGGAATCGTCTATTTTCCTGAAACAAAGTGATGATTAAAATTTAAATAAAATCTAGCCAGTAGTTTTTTGTTTTTTTCCTTTTGTTTCCATAGTAACAATAAATTTGAAGTAGTAGACCATTTAGTAATTCTCAAGTTTGCAAATTTCTGTTGTTTGTTCACAATTTCATTCTGAACTTGATAACAATGCCGAGAGTACGTCAACATCAACATTTTGTCCAATTAAATAATTTTGAACGTGGCCGTATTATTGGTATGAGAGAGGCCGGACTTTCGCTATGAGAAATTGCTCGTCGTGTAAACCTAAATGTTTCATCGGTATTGAGATGTTGGTCTAAATGGTCCGAGGAAGAGGTTCGACATCGTCGCTGTGGGTCTGGACGTCCTCGGAGGACTACAGATCGCAAAGAACGTCGCTTAAGAGTTTTGGCCATAAGAGACAGACTTTCAACAACTCGATTAATTGCAAATGATTGGATGAGAGACTCAGAATGTCAATGTCATCTGTTTATCGCCCGATAAGATCTTATAGGTTGCGTTCATATCGTCCATTTTTATGTCTTCCCCATACAGCACTTCACCGTCTACGCAGTCTAAAGTGGACCAACGAAAGGGTTAATTGGGCGCAAGAATGGCATCAAATTGTGTTTAGTGACGAATCCCGATTTTGCTTGCGGACCCACGATGGTCGTAGGAGGGTCAGACGGATGCGTGGAGATCATAAAAAACCAACATTTTTTGTGGAACAACACAGCCCTTACTCAAGGAGTTACGATATGGGGTGCAATATGCTATGGTTGCAGATGACCCTTGGTATTTATTGACGGCAACCTAAACGCAGCTGGTTACATTGCTAATATGCTACAACTATATCTTCAGGGGCTGCAAAATCTCATTTTCCAGCAGGATAATGCGCGCCCTCATACGGCAAGAGCGACAAAACGGTTTTTGGAAGAAGCTAACATTGCCGTCCTCTCATGGCCTGCTCGGTCGCCTGATTTTTCGCCCGTTGAACATGTATGGGATATGATTGGTGGGCGACTGGGTAATTTACCACACCCTCCAGATAACTTACACGATCTCCAGCTACGGATTCTAGAAGATTGGGACGATATACCACAAGCAGTTATAGATTACTTGATTGATAGCATGCCAAGACATCTAAATAAGTGCATTACAAATGGTGTCGGAGCAACTCATTATTGAAAAAACTTTTTGAGCTTTTGTTGTTTTGTTTTTAAATTTTAATCATCACTTTGTTTCATGAAAATAGACGTTTCCTGAAAATTTCAATAAAATCGTTCAACAACTTCTAGGTGTCTAGGTGAAATTTTTCTGGAAGTCAGTATATGTCAGTAGCCATTGAGTTACTCACTAAACGATCTACACCTATTATGTATCTACCAATTTGTCATTATCCTAACAGAATGATTTTATCCAGAATGTCTTTCTTTACAAAGGGCTACTATTCAACGTTACGGTGAATCGTTATGGCTCAACTTTGAAATTGAATAATTTGCTTTAAACAAAAAACACCCCTCCAATTATTTGATATTGTGTTGATTATAGATCCATTTATCTATTGCAAAAAAATTATTGAAATAAAAAACATACCTTTTGAGTTAGAAAATTTTTTAGGCGTAGACGCGTGACGGATACGGTGAAAAGTTATGGCTCAACTTTGAAATTAAATAATTTGCTTTAAACAAAAAACACCCCTCCAATTATTTGATATTGTGTTGATTATAGATCCATTTATCTATTGCAAAAAAATTATTGAAATAAAAAACATACTTTTTGAGTTAGAAAATTTTTTAGGCGTAGACGCGTGACGGATACGGTGAAAAGTTATGGCTCAACTTTGAAATTTAATAATTTGCTTTAAACAAAAAACACCCCTCCAATTATTTGATATTGTGTTGATTATAATTCCATTTATCTATTGCAAAAAAATTATTGAAATAAAAAACATACTTTTCGAGTTAGAAAATTTTTTAGGCGTAGACGCGTGACGGATACGGTGAAAAGTTATGGCTCAACTTTGAAATTAAATAATTTGCTTTAAACAAAAAACACCCCTCCAATTATTTGATATTGTGTTGATTATAGATCCATTTATCTATTGCAAGAAAATTATCGAAATAAAAAACATACTTTTTGAGTTAGAAAAAATTTTATGTGAAGACGCGCAACGACTTCTTTGAAATTATGATTTATTTATTTCGAAGGAAAAGTATTGTAGCAATTATTTAATTGTTTTGTGGTCTACTATTCATACTATCGATTTACTAAGAAATTTTCTCAAGAAATTCATCTTTCACATTGAAAATAAGAGCGTGTATTCGGTGCGCGCTTGGTAGAAATCTATGGATGAAAAGTTATGGCTAACTTCCTCCGGGGTATTGTCATAACTGTCAACTGAGTTTCAAAAGTAACTTAAAATTTTTGATATCGTTAGTATATTATGTTGGTAATACAATAATATGAACATTGTGATATAGTGACATAATGACATTGTTTTATAGATCAATCAATAGCATACTTGAATATTTTTACCAACTTGAAAAATTTTTTGATTTTAAATTATATTCCTTTCTATTAAATTTAGTAACAATTCCATTCCAACATTATCGACTACATAAAGATTAATAACTAGAAGCACGAAATTGTAATATTGTAATGTAAATCAGTGCCAAAAATTAAAAAAAATCAAACATCAGTGTAACCAAAAAATGTTTTTTTTTGTCGAAGAAAGGTATTTTGTAACGAAATTCAAGAACGAGCAAATATATACAACAATTTCATAAAACGGATGTGTTTTGCAAACGAGTGTACATTCACATCGCCATTGGACTATATAAAATCCTACAATCAATTAACCCGCATTCAGTCTCCTCGAAAATCAATTTTTGAGATAAAACTTCTATCATTGATCAAAATAGAAAAATTCAGCAATCTACTAATATTATACTATAAATTGTATGTAGAGAACTATAAAAAGAAGTTAGTTAATGGTTATTGTTTTTCTTCTATGCCATTTTTTTTATGGCGCAGGGAGGTTCGTGCATTCAGGAATAAACAACATATAAATAATAGTCAAATGTTGATTCATCTTTTACTAGAGTGTCGTCGTATGATTCAGTCTGTAATAAATGCTTAACTGCACATAATATTACTCACACTATTTGCTTATTGATTTTTAAATACTCAAAATGCTGCATTAACTCTTTAAATAAACAATATATCCAGTATGCGTCACTACTGCAGTGGCGTAGCTAATATGAGTGACACCCGGGGCGCATATCGATGGTGTCACCCCATGAAAACAATTTGCTACTTTAGTTACGTCATTGACCACTTGTATCAGATGTGTAGTATCAAACTTTTCTACTTAAAATAAAGTGCTCTATCGATTACTAAAGTCACCTTACAGTAAACAGTTAAACACATTTCATAAGTTATTAAAATTTCTATTACGTCATCTTTATTCACGCAATTTTAGTAACGTTTACAGCTTGTTAAAAATTATACCAAATTGTCATATTAAAGATTTTTGTTAAAAAACAGTGTACCTACAAAACTGATTTCATTAGCGTTTTCATGAAAAACGTTATGTTATCGAGAACATGATTCATAAAGCAAGCAAAAAAGTTGATATTAACAATTTTCGATTACTTTTATTGGAACACTGAAAATAAACTGTCCATGTAAACAAATAATTTCAAAATCACGTTAGAGTGTCTTATTATATTATATTTATAATTTACAATCCTTTAAAAAAACACGTTAAGTTAATACAAGTAGTCTGACACAATCATTTAGAAATTAATAAAAAAAAAACTATCATACAGTTAGAGAAATGAATCGATTTGCTTTATGGAAAATGTGTACGTACATACCACCTACTAATAAATCAAAAATTTTTCCTCGATGGTCGTGAAACTCAATATGTCACGAATACTATACTGGACACAGTTCCTGTATATGAAAATTCAAAGAAATATAATAATAAATTTCAACATTATATTGATGCAACTAATTTCTATGAAAAACCAGTAACATTAACAAAGTTACCTGAAACAAAGTAATTTCAAGAGAAATTTGAATTATAAGCACGCAATAGAGAAATGAAATGGCAACTTAAAGATTTAACAATTACGAATTTTCAATAGTAATGTTCTCAGGTATTAATTTATAAATTTATAAGATGAATAATGTTGATTAAGATTATCTTCAATTCAAAATTTACGTTGAAAAGTTTCTTATAGTATCTAGAAGCAGCTTTTAGAAATTGAAATATTTTAGTTCAACTTTCATGTTATTTAATAAATTAAAAACAGTTTGAATCTTTATACATCAAAACGGAATTTTCTTAATGTATTTCAATTTCTGCAGGGCTATATTTCTCAGTATATGTAAATTAAACTGTTCATTACAAAAAAAGCATTCTTGTTAGTATACTGTTGTCTTTAAGATGAATCCCACAAGTTTTTTATTTTTATTGTACTTATAAATAGTTGTTGTTAATTTTATACCAGTGTAATAAACTTGTAAAGATCACCTCTGTCAACTAATTATGGTTTAAATTTTTATTCACAAATTCTCATGTCGATTGGTAAATACATATTAAGAAAAAGCTTACAATTTACTACAAAAAAATTAACGATTCAATCATTAATATAAATATAAAAATTCAAGTTTATGATTGAAGTTACTTTGAATGCAAAACTACCCCAATCTTTTCCAATAAGTTCACAATTGTGCATCTTTGCTGATATGTATGTACTACAATTTTTTTGAAAATATAATACGCGTTTATTACGCTTGTAATTTACTCATCGCATTTTGAAAGCCATAACCATCTCGATGTTTACATATAATATTTTTGTTTGAAATATAACATTTACAATTACGAAAACATTTACTTTTAGAAAATTTTGATGATGAATTAACGGTATGACGGATTTGTAATTCAAAATTCGCACATGAAAAAACACACATGTTAATTAAATGAAATTGAAAATTAAACATTTGCTTTGAATGTTTACAAATTATTTTTAATATTCAATCAACTAAATAATCAAATTCACAAACTAAAATGCTTCTTCAATTGAACTGAACTACAGCAAACTTAATATTTAAACATTTTACGCTAATTTGTATTAGAAAGCACGAAAGTTGAACAAATTTTACTATTAATTAGTTATTATTAATTATACAATAAAAGTATAATTTAAAACAGCTAGTAAAATTGTTGATATTTGTCATTTTGTATCCACACTATTATCTAGTTATAACAAATGTTTTAATTTAATATAAACGTAAAAACAAAAATTAATAGTATATGATTGACGGTATATTGCATATTAAACGTGTTAATAGTTGACATAAATTGTTTGCACATATATTTTTCGTATAAAAAAAATGTATAATGATTACCTAGTACTAGATACAAATCAAGACGAAACATTAGTTCTAAATTATAACTTTTTGAAAACCCCTTAATTTAAAAATTCTTGTAGAAAAAAAAATATTTAAAAAACGTACTCTACTTTGCTTGTTTATTCCTATGGCAGGGGCGCAAGAGTGAAACCAACCTATACAAGAAACAAAGGTGGGCACGTCTGGAACTTAATGCCGACACCAGACGGCGCACGCAATTGTACTAACTGCCGGAACAACAGGGGCGCAAAAGCGCAATCTCTCCAGTAAAAAGCACATGGACGTCACAAAAACAACCGGCAAAACAAAGCCGAGAGGTACAAAAGACCCCAAACAGAACATTCAGGGACACTCTAACGGGAATTGCTTTTGGAATCATACCAAAAAAGTTCCTTAAAAACACAATCAGTCCTGAAGAACCCGAGGTCATAAAAACCTCGATACTCGGATGCATTGACGAACTGGAGAAAGGACAAGCTTCTTCGCGCTTTCCTGAAAATAACGCAGATAAGACAACCAGAGAGTGGCTAGTCGGCACGTTAAATACTAAGAAACCACTGGGAGAGGAAGAAGAAGATATTGACCCGCCATACCACCCGAACTTGCTTGGTACAAGTTTGCCACAAGAGGGATATGTTAAGTAAGAAAATGTTGAGAGTAGATATGATAGTCTTACAAGACCAGTAGGATGGACTAAGCATTTGTGCCACATGGTTCCTAAAGGCAACTGCCCTACGGCTTATCCTGTCTTATAGGGAAATACCAACTCGGCAAGTAAATAGATCTGCATATAGATGAGGAAAAATAAAGAAAAGCATAGTATTAATCAAACAGCGACAGTTAAACAAAGCTAAACGTTTTATGTAACTGAAAATGTAATAAACTAAAGTGACTCTAAATAAACATGCAATGTTATATAACGAAACTCAACTCCTACTTTGCAATCACTGTTTGCAAAATAATAAAACTTAACTACTATGCATAAGTTAGCAAAACTAAAGAAACTATTTCTAATACTGGAACCGGCCACCTTACTGAAAAGAATATCGGTACAGAACAACATCAACACTAAACCAGATCCAAAAGGAACCAAATACGTCCTGTTTATGTACAAAGGGTCCTAGGAAAAAATAGAAGCCTTATACTCGGATTTTCGAGAAACACTCTCCGGGCGCTAGCCGACTCTAAAAAAAACAATGGATGTAAATACAAAACCGAAAAGAACGTACTGACGGCAAATCTAATGCTCAAAGTCGTTCAGATAAATATACATCACTGCAGGGCAGTCTCAGCTTATCTCGTGACATACGATATTGATATTGCCGTTGTCCAAGAGCCATACATACACAAGAAACCAAAAAAAGAGTTAAACGGCCTAGGTAGATGGCTGCTTGCAGCTAACTTGTACTAAATGCACTAAACTTGATGTCATTGTGAGATTCATGTTCTAGAGACCTAGTGACAGCTAATATATCTGTAGTAGAGAAAAGCATCAGGAGAGACTTTATTATCGGATCCGGTTACCTTCTCTATGACCAGACAGGACCACCGCAGCCGGAGGAAACCCAACGGTTGATTAATAGTGGGACCAACTAGCCGCTGTTTCTTGGATCCGATGCTAATGCACATCACACATTGTGGGGGAGCACAAACACAAATCCAAGAGGTAAAAAACTTTTAGAATTTATTCTAAAAGGCAATTTAGACATAAAAATTAACGGAGATGCGGAGAAAAATAATTAACCCTAAAAACCTAGGATAGCAAATGAATACGTTTACACTCTTTCAGTCTCCAGGAGTTGATGGAATTTATTCCATCATGATGCAGAAGGAATTTGCTGCTCTGCGACACGCAGTATGTGAAATTCTCAGAACCAGCTTATTATCAAGGTGGTATTTATATAGAGCTAAGGAAATCTACGTACGCCCAGACAAAATCTTACAAACCGATCAGCTTGACTTCCTTCATCTTAAAACTACTTGAAAAAGTAGTCGACAGGTATATACGGAATGGGGCACTAAAGGCTTCGCCTCTGCAGCGAAACCAGTATGCTATCAATCCGCAAAATCTTGCAAACTAGCAATTCACCAACTAGTAAGCAGATACGAAAATGTAATCCAATATATTGCATTGAATGCTTTTCTAAATATTGAAGTAGCATTTGACAATACTTTATTCACCTCAATTGCAAGAGCAATGGAGAAAAAAAGAATCACACCTCTAGTCCGAAACTAGGTCAAGTAAATGGTCAGGAATCGAACGGTAACAGCTACTTTGTACGGTAGTAGTCAATGTGGCTGGCGGGTGCCCACAAGACGGGGTGCTGTCGCCCTTACTGTGGTACGTCGTCATGGACGGCCTACTACAAGAAACGGTCGGGGTATTCGCTTTAGGATACGCCTACGATCTCACCATTATCACAAACGGGAAGTTTGGGGCAACTGTATCAAACATAATGCAAAGTGCACTAAACACCGTCCAAAAACGGTGCAAAAAAGGAGGACTATCCATGGACCCAAGTAAGACGGCAATCCTTCCGTTTACCAAACGACGGAAAACGGATGACGCTCTCGATGACAAAAAAAGTCAAATATCTGGACTAACTCTTGATACTAGACTGACCTTCAACGCTCATCAAGAAAAAGTCACAACGAAGACCATCAAGGTTCTTAATACAACCAAACGGATGGTCGAACACAAATGGGGATTAAAACCCACAACGACTAATTGGATATATATATAGTGGTAACAAGACTTATAATCATATACGGTGCGCTTGTATGGGGTAAGTGAACCAACCTGAAAAGCTCAGCTGCAGGCAAAGTACAAAGAATTGCATGTCTGCTGATAACAGATTATCGCATGCATAAACACTACATAAAATATTAGCAACTCGACAACCAGTGCAGCTCATCTAGATACCAAAAGACCAGAATGTAAAAGGAAACCTAATGGCAGACGCACTACCTAAAAAGAGCACAACAGGGACATACATTGAATCTGAACCCGTTTTCGGAATCGCTTACGAGACTGAAAAAGAAACAATTCGCAGCAAACTTGCAGTGGAGCATAAAAAACTATGGAAAAACTTCTCAGGGATGAAGCACACAAAACTCTTCTTTACAGAGCCACAATCAAACACTCAAAATGCACTATCAAGCACGAGTCGATATAAGTTAAGGAAATTCATGGGACTTATAACAAGGCACTACGGCCTTAACAAACATATGCATAAAATGGTACTGTAATGTAACCCTCTATGCCGCTGATGGTTGGAGGACAACGAGACTTCTCAGCATCTGCTATGTAAATGCGAAGCACATCAAATGCAATAATGCACAACGATTCTCAGCAAACAAAAACTAACCGAAGATGAGTTAAAAAAAGCACCTTAAAATAAGCTTCTGGTCTTTATTGACGAAACAGAACTGCTGAGGGAGTAATAAATTGGAGGTGCACAGAAGGACCAAGAAAACTGCAATGCAGAAGCGCTAAACAAACCACCTCTTGAAAAAAAAAATTCGGTTTACGTTATTAATTTTCCTCGCGAGTATGTTTCTATATAAGAATTATAACCTATTTTGCATGAACTTTTTAGCAAAATTTTCACAATACACTTATTTAAAGTGAATAACTTTTATCGTTGTACCCTACAAATAATTGTTTTGCATATTTAGCATTATTTTTGCAGTGTTAGTTATATATTCAGTATTTTGACTGACGTACGTAACGTTACCGCATCTGTAAATAAGTTCTTCGAGAATTAACTTGGAAAGCATGTGCGTTCTTAGAATAACAATATAATTTAACTACGTCTTATGTGATAACGTTATTTTGTATTTAATTTTAATTTTAGTGACAGCAAATTACTGAGAAAAAACGTATAGTTGTTAAAACAGTGAACTTAATTTTATAAAAAACCTCAAGTTTCAACGTGATTCTATTATGCGGCGTGCACTGTGGTAAGATAAAACGTACAATACGTATACAAATTAGAAAACACGCAAATTTTTGTATTATATTTTATACAATCAAGTGAATAACTCTGTAATTAGTATTGCAAACTGTGATTATTTTGTAATGACCGTCAGTAATTGTGTTATGTAAAATAAAACAATATACATGTAAAATTTAATTATTTATTCGAACTAGTATTATTTTCTCTGCGGAGCAGAAACGTAAATATTATTACTCTCACCGATGCTTCTAATTTATCGAAAAGAAACGAAATAATAGCCTAAGGATTCTACGATTGATAATGTCCAACTTGCATGTATCTCCTTTTTGGCTATTGTGCGATACACCACATGGTACGTACAACAGGATTTGGTTAAATTGGATAACAGAAAACTCTCGTCCAAACTTTGTAATATTAAAAGTTTTGAAACACACAGGAGAAGAAGCCTAAAAGTGAACTCTTTAATTTTTAGATGTGAAAGAATGCGAACTCACCAAGATGGAGGTGGCTTAACGAAGTATTACCCAGGTGTGGTACCACTAATTATGGAAAAATCCAATAAAGAAACTAGTCTGTACGATATACTAATACTAAATAAATTGACCAGATTTCTTATTTGTAGATGATGTTTCAAATAAATCCGCATTTGCGAAATCGTCTAATTGATTTGAGCTTGACAACATCACCGTACCAAACACCAATTGCAAGTGCAATATTTAAAAAGAAACAGACCTTTATCAATCGATTTGAAAAAAAAACAATTTCCTCTGATAACAACAAATTTGAATTTTGAACGTATAGGCAACTTACGTAGTGTATTTATTTACAAATAGAACCAAAGATAAAACTCATAACATGTAACAAAATTAATGTAACAATTGAGCATACTTCTGATTTTTGTAAGATTGTAAAAATGACGTCATGATTTTGTAAGCATCGTCAATAATGCAAAACACTTTTCATTCTGAATACCATCTGTAATTTAGAGGAACAATTAAAAATGTGTGACTAATTTACGTGAAATGTCTACTGTGCCGACAACATTAAATAAACACTTAAAAAAGACTACGTGATAGAAAACAAAATAAAACTATGTAAACGGTAGAATTGTTGCAAAAACGTCGTATCAAATGCTTTATTGTAATGCGTGCAAGTAGAGTTATCAGTCAATAGTTTTTATACTTTAATTATACGTTATTATGAAATATTTCAAACACTATATATTTAACAGTAACATTCAACGCGTTGTTGATTTCTATAATTTTTATATTATCGTTATTGTACAACACTATATTGAAAAGTAAGAAATAGTTTCATAATAGACAAACCAATAACAAAAAAAATAGTCAAACAAGAAAAAAAAATTTCGTCGCAGAGAACTCTGTCTTTATAAAAATTAAGTGAATCAAAAGGCATACGTGCAAACATTATCGGCAATTGTAAACGCATCGCTCAATTTGTGGTCAATTCTAAATATAAAAATAGCAACACACACACGTTCCTTCAAAAAAAGTTTTTTGTTTTATTTTCTTTTTTGGCTGAAAAATTATCGAATTTCTTTTTCTCATTATTATAAGCTTAGATACAAACCGGTGTGAAGTTAGCCATAGATTTCAGCCATAGAAATTAATTTCCAGTTTCACATCTTAAAAACGAATTAGAACTATTACAAAGTCTTATATCTTTCAATACTGTTACTAAATAATAAAAACAATCAATATTTATCAATATTTAAAAAAAAATAAAATTTTAACAACTCTCACAGATAAAACCATTTCCTGCATTAACGCTTATTTTTCACAATGACGTACAATTCTGATTTTTCTGCAAATTCACATACGTATAGAAAATGCATTAATAAACAACATATCAAAAAATTAGGATGTAGTTATTTCTATAATTAAAAATAATTCGATTCAAAGTTGGGCTTGCGCGGCACGATGCTAAACGCTAACGGCACCAAATTAAAGTCGTTTTTTCGCAATGACGTGCAATTCTGATTTTTCTGCAAATTCACATACGTATAGAAAATACATTAATAAACAACATATCAAACAATTAGGATGTAGTTATTTCTATAATTAAAAATAATTCGATTCAAAGTTGGGCTTGCGCGGCACGATGCTAAACGCTAACGGCACCAAATTAACGTCGTTTTTTCGCAATAACGTGCAATTCTGATTTTTCTGCAAATTTACATAAGTATAGAAAATGTATTAATAAACAACATATCAAAAAATTAGGATGTAGTTATTTCTATAATTAAAAATAATTCGATTCAAAGTTGGGCTTGCGCGGCACGATGCTAAACGCTAACGGCACCAAATTAACGTCGTTTTTTCGCAATAACGTGCAATTCTGATTTTTCTGCAAATTTACATAAGTATAGAAAATGTATTAATAAACAACATATCAAAAAATTAGGATGTAGTTATTTCTATAATTAAAAATAATTCGATTCAAAGTTGGGCTTGCGCGGCACGATGCTAAACGCTAACGGCACCAAATTAACGTCGTTTTTTCGCAATGACGTGCAATTCTGATTTTTCTGCAAATTCACATACGTATAGAAAATGCATTAATAAACAACATATCAAAAAATTAGGATGTAGTTATTTCTATAATTAAAAATAATTCGATTCAAAGTTGGGCTTGCGCGGCACGATGCTAAACGCTAACGGCACCTAATTAAAGTCGTTTTTTCGCAATGACGTGCAATTCTGATTTTTCTGCAAATTCACATACGTATTGAAAATGCATTAATAAACAACATATCAAAAAATTAGGATGTAGTTATTTCTATAATTAAAAATAATTCGATTCAAAATTGGGCTTGCGCGGCACGATGCTAAACGCTAACGGCGCCAAATTAAAGTCGTTTTTTCGCAATGACGTACAGTTATTAAATATTTTGACTTTTTTTCCATTACTTTTTTTTGGTGCATAGTTGGAGTTATTTCAGTATAATATACTTTTTTACCGGTTACTCTAAGTTTTTTGAAAACGAGACGTACTGTAGATTTAAATTTTGTTATGGTTTTTATTTTTCGTACATCATTTATAGCACAAATGATTAATATTGGTTTGCTAATAGCTTCTCTTTTATAAAGATAATTCTGAAATGTCTATCCTCCTTTTGTACTATTTTCTACCACTATACCGTAATGTTTTAGCCAAGCACACAAATTTCTTGCATTATATATGCTTATTCTCTATTTCCACATGAGAATTAGCGATTCTTACATTAAAATCCGTGTAAGAATAAGCAAATTCTTACACAAATTTTAGTAATATTAGTTTTTTCAAAGTTGGTATCTCTGCATCGCAAGTTGACGTTACATGAAAAAGAAATCAAAATTATTGGACCTTAACAATTGAAACTCAAATTTTGATGCCAAAATAAAATAAAAATGTATTATTAATTCAAAGTTGTGTACTTATAAAGGTATAGAGATAATTTTGTATGAAATTTTAAGTTAACACATAAATTTCAATATGTCAAAGTGTAAGTAAGTGTTCCAAATCAATAAAATATAAAAGTTTCCCAATGTTGTTTTAAAATTAAAATTATACGAAAAATATTAAATATTGTATCAAAATAGAGAAAATAGTATAAAGCACACGTCATAGAATACGTTTCAATCACTCGACCGCTTCATAAACTCGCCTCTGCGCGGCTCGTGTATGAAACTCGGTCTCGTGATTGAAGCGCGTTCATTCTGTAACTTGTGTTTTAATATACTATTTTATACGTTTGTAAATTTGCAGAAAAATCAGAACTGCACGTCATTGCGAAAAAACGACGTTAATTTGGTGCCGTTAGCGTTTAGCATCGTGCCGCGCAAGCCCAACTTTGAATCAAATTATTTTTAATTATAGAAATAACTACATCCTACTTTTTTGATATGTTGTTTATTAATACATTTTCTATACTTATGTGAATTTGCAGAAAAATCAGAATTGCACGTCATTGCGAAAAAACGACTTTAATTAGGTGCCGTTAACATTCAACATCGTGCCGCGCAAGCCCAACTTTGAATCGAATTATTTTTAATTATAGAAATAACTACATACTATTTTTTTGATATGTTGTTAATTGATGCTTATTCTATACGTCTGTAAATTTGCAGAAAAATCAGAACTGCACGTCATTGCGAAAAAACGACGTTAATTTGGTGCCGTTAGCGTTTAGCATCGTGCCGCGCAAGCCCAACTTTGAATCGAATTATTTTTAATTATAGAAATAACTACATCCTAATTTTTTGATATGTTGTTTATTGATGCTTATTCTATACGTATGTAAATTTGCAGAAAAATCAGAACTGCACGTCATTGCGAAAAAACTACTTTAATTAGGTGCCGTTAACATTCAACATCGTGCCGCGCAAGCCCAACTTTGAATCGAATTATTTTTAATTATAGAAATAACTACATCCTAATTTTTTGATATGTTGTTTATTGATGCTTATTCTATACGTATGTAAATTTGCAAAAAAATCAGAACTGCACGTCATTGCGAAAAAAACGACTTCAATTAGGTGCCGTTAACATTCAACATCGTGCCGCGCAAGCCCAACTTTGAATCGAATTATTTTTAATTATAGAAATAACTACATACTAATTTTTTGATATGTTGTTAATTGATGCTTATTCTATACGTCTGTAAATTTGCAGAAAAATCAGAACTGCACGTCATTGCGAAAAAACGACGTTAATTTGGTGCCGTTAGCGTTTAGCATCGTGCCGCGCAAGCCCAACTTTGAATCGAATTATTTTTAATTATAGAAATAACTACATCCTAATTTTTTGATATGTTGTTTATTGATGCTTATTCTATACGTATGTAAATTTGCAGAAAAATCAGAACTGCACGTCATTGCGAAAAAACTACTTTAATTAGGTGCCGTTAACATTCAACATCGTGCCGCGCAAGCCCAACTTTGAATCGAATTATTTTTAATTATAGAAATAACTACATCTTAATTTTTTGATATGTTGTTTATTAATGCTTATTCTATACGTATGTAAATTTGCAGAAAAATCAGAACTGCACGTCATTGCGAAAAAAACGACTTCAATTAGGTGCCGTTAACATTCAACATCGTGCCGCGCAAGCCCAACTTTGAATCGAATTATTTTTAATTATAGAAATAACTACATCCTAATTTTTTGATATGTTGTTTATTGATGCTTATTCTATTCGTATGTAAATTTGCAGAAAAATCAGAATTGCACGTCATTGCGAAAAAACGACTTTAATTTGGTGCCGTTAACATTCAACATCGTGCCGCGCAAGCCCAACTTTGAATCGAATTATTTTTAATTATAGAAATAACTACATCCTAATTTTTTGATATGTTGTTTATTAATGCATTTTCTATACGTATATGAATTTGCAGAAAAATCAGAATTGCGCGTCATTGCGAAAAAACGACGTTAATTTGGTGCCGTTAGCGTTTAGCATCGTGCCGCGCAAGCCCAACTTTGAATCGAATTATTTTTAATTATAGAAATAACTACATCCTAATTTTTTGATATGTTGTTTATTAATGCATATTCTATACGTATGTGAATTTGCAGAAAAATCAGAATTGCACGTCATTGCAAAAAATAAGCGTTAATGCAGGAAAAGGTTTTATCTGTGAAAGTTGTTAAAAAAATTTTTTTTTTAAATATTAATAAATAATGATTGTTTTTATTATTTAGTAACAGTATTGAATGAAATAACACTTTGTAATAGTTCTAATTCGTTTTTAAGATGTGAAACTGGAAATTAATTTCTATGGCTGAAATCTATGGCTAACTTCACACCGGTTAGATACAATAGTAATTAGGGCGTGTACTAGTGTACACATGTAAGAAGTGAAACTTCTTTATGGCCTTATTTTTCGCAAAATGATCTACATGCAACTTTTCAGAAATTGGTTAAATAAAGTTAAATTAGATAAAGTTTAAACAAAAGGATTTTATTATCATAGACATGAATACAAATAACCGATTGCGCCACGAAGGCTGATATTTGATGATTTTGTAGAATTTGTGGAGTATTACAACAACAAGTATCTTATAGCAACGTCTTGACCGTGTACCTTATAACCATCCGTTTTGTGACCTATAGTATGTGCCTCCGTGGCGCAATCGACTAGCGCGTTCGGCTGTTAACCGAAAGGTTGGTGGTTCGAGCCCACCCGGGGGCGAACTTTTTATTTATTTTACTACCTTTGAACACCTTGTACAATTTGTATTTATTTAAAAATATTTTAGAATTTTATAATAAAAAATTAGTTAATTGATTTACAAAAATTAATAACATATTTCAGAATTTATACTCTATGCCAATTAATTGACGTTCATTAAATTAGCAGTCGTATTAATTAAAAATGTGAGGCGTAACGAAATAAGCGACATGCTCTCCCTACTGCGTTAAAGAAACTGAAAGTACTCTTCGTCTGAACCAACCGTGGTAGGGGCAAGAAAAAAATGTGACGCGTAACCATGTGACGCGTAAGCGAAAAATGTGACGGTAAATTTTTTTCCAACGCCGATAAAGAAGTTTCACTTCAAAAAATAAATTCAATTCGGAATCCATACTTTTGTATTATAAGAACAAGAGTCCTCTTTGACTTGTGTACACCATACATATAACAAAGTACCGTCGTAATACTACGTCATTAATCAAATATTAATGAAATAGATATTTAAATCTAAACAGCAATTACGTTAAATTAAATATCTAACATATTCGTTTTAAGAAACTTTTTTGTGATATAATAAAAACGAATAAAAAATGCAATTTATGCAAAATTCTGTATGTCTGCAGTCAACGCGAATTAGTATAGGATGTGATGAAGTCAGGCTATTACGTCAAATTGCAGCATTTCGCAATATCCAAAATAAATCCATAAAAACGGTAATTACCTATATACATTTAAGAGTACGAAACAAAAAAATTAACTTTTTGTAAAATAATAAGTTTCCAATACATTTATATACGTAAACACTAAAACAAAACGAAGATTGAGGGTAGTAGAAATGGATTCTATTTTATGTTTGTATTTATTCGATATATCTGGCGTCTAGAAGTTTTCTATATTAAACATCCTCCATGAATAATAACTCAACTTTGATGCAATCTAAACAATGACACATTGTGATAAATTTTAACGGAAGAAGCCTATGTAAAAAGTTGTTTTACTTCGCTATAAAATTTATAAGATAGTAGACAAACAATTATTGTATTATCATACAAATCTAAATCAGGAATTTCTAACGTTTAACACAAAAATAACAATATTCACATTAAATGACAAAGAACCAGATATTACAATATTTATACTTTCATTAAGTAAACTGTAAAAATGTTTTTTTTTAAGAATAAATTTTGATAAAACAAGTCTATTTAAAAATAAAATAATAAATCAAAAGTTAAACTATAGTGGTATACGAAAACAGCACATCCTAATATTTTTTCATATTATATAAGAACGATGGGTAAGCGATGATCTCCGAATGTATCCGAATAATAAGGGATGAAAGAGGTAGGGTGCGGATCAATACACCAACAGGCCTACCCTGGTTATATGATACTTTTAATAGGATTAGCAAAATTACGGAGCATTCAAAGAGAACATTTAATTCAGAGTTTGTGGTACTAATAAGAAAGCAAGAAGCTTTTTGTTATTGAATTTAAACAATTTTTAATAAATTTTCTTTCTTCTAATGGTTTCGTTTTCAGCTTCAGTAGTAAAATACTCGCAATCCTTTAGAGAAGTCATTAGCCTTAAAAATCAACTATTATAACAGATAATTCCAAGAAATATAATTCCTGTCGGACATGGCCTTAAATGTAAAATTGTTTTAGTATAGTATGTTAGGTACTACCTTTGCTAATTTTAAATTTATTATATTCTCTATTTGTATGTAAATATGGCCAAGTTTACATTATTAGCATGCTTTTAGAGACTACCGTCTTGTAACTCAAAGTAGATTCTTCATGTACTGCATCTTTAATATCATTAGGATTGCATAACTGTCCTTAATTGAATTTGCCATAAATTCAAAAGGTATTATAACGTCATTACAAATATAAGAATTAATAGAAACACCATTATATTATGATACTCCTAAATTTTAATGAAATCGATTCACCGTTCAATGATCATACAACCAAACGCTATGCTGTCAAAATAACTTAATATCTCTATATGATAATTAAAACATAGTTTATTTTAGCTTACAATAATAGACAATAAATTAATTTAGAGCAAAACAAATTACCGCAGTATTGTATTTACTGTTTACTTCAATAACAATGTACAAAGTTAACTTTATTTACAAAAAAACATGATTCCTATAATGTACCTCGAGCCATTACAACATTGTAATTTTTTAAGTAAAAACATATAAGCATAATGCAGTTAATTAATTACATCAAATGCAATTAGTAATATAAATCATATAAAGCAAAACTAATTTATTTTTCTTCTATTCGCTTTTGTTTCCCTTTAAATTTAAAAATAATGATTGTGTTCTCGTGGCAGTATTGACGTTGATAATATACTTTTTTTAAATAAAATTCATTAAAAATAATTTTATATTTTAAACTAGAAGTATTTTCAGACTCGTTTTATAACGTCATCAGTAAAAAACATAATCTAATTATTTTGGTATTTAAATAAGGGCAAAAGAAAAACTCTTTAAATTTAAACAATAGACAGACAACTTTTTTTAAGTATTTGCAAGTCTAAGAAGGAAAGGAATAATTTATACTTTTAACTATATAATCCCGAAGGCAATTATTCTCTTAAAAGAAACGTTCAATTGTGTTGGTTAAAGTCGTATGATAATTAAAGCCATTCCTTTTTAAACGGCATTTAAAAGTACTAATTACTTTTCAAATTATTTACTAGTCTCGGATCAAATGAAATGATCGTAATTAAACAATATAATAAATATGAAAACAAAATCTAATGTACATAAATTTAAGCGATATCAAACAAAAAAGAGAAACGACAAGAGAATAAATTCTCCGAACGAAACCATTTAAGCATAAATACAATTTAGGAGTTTTCATAGTCGAGCAATTAATTTTCATTCCCTAGTGCATAATGTGACATTTAAGACAAGCAGAGGAAGCTTCCAACCTTCAGTTGCAGTTTTATCAGATGAAGTCATTCTTTAAAACAAAAGATGTTGTCACAAAAACGTTTACATGTTTTTACTACTATGGCTCCAAATTTAATAATGTGCCAACCTTCTACGCCAAAAACTTAAGTAAACTTGAACAAGATTACAAATTAGCAGCTTAACTAACAATAATAAGAAGTCATAAGAATTGATAAAATATAAAAACATTTTGTTATTATCTATTAGTTCCGTATGTACCAAACAATCGAATTTTTCTAACTAGCGTGAAGTTGCCCGTAAATATTTCTTACTTATTTCAGAGATACGATAAACCTAATTCCATGTTTCACTCATAATTACATGCGTTACTTGTAATTATAATACTCAGTTTTTGGTAATATAATAATTAGATTTAACATCAAACTATGAGAAAAAACCAACGCAACGGGTTACCTTCTAGATTCTAGATTAGTCAATTGACCAGATAGAAGTGACATATAATGTCGATAGAGAGCACTAAATATTGCAAAAATAAATGCGATGCGTATAGTGTTACGATGCGATAGACTGTGACAATACGTAGTGGTATTTGTCAAAGATAAATTATTTGTGGTATTTTATAATCATTTTTCACGCTGTATTGATAATCTTAAATGAGTTCTAAAACAGCCAGTTTAGATGTGTTGCAAACCTCTATAAAATTCGCTTTTCCGTTGAAAGTACAAGAGCTAGAAACTTAAAAAACTGAAATAATTACAAAAGTTAGTTGTATAGCCGTCTTGAGACATGTTGTGTAATAAAACCAAAAATATAAAAAACAAGTAGAAAACGGAACAATTTTAGGAGAATTTTGAAGGCACGTGATAAACGTACCATCGATTATTTGCAAAAAGTGACACAAGTGCGCCCTATAGATATGTGTCTTTAGTTTATAAATACATAGTTCTTATATGAAAATAAATATTATTATTGAAACATTTGTGGCCAGACCAGAAACGCGACACGACGAGAAACAGTGTGAAATGTGTTGCTGATTGCTAGCACCTAACCTAAATGTTAGTGACAAGTGTAATTGTGATTAGTGTTAAGTCTAAATATCTTAAATGTATGAATTTTTAGATTGTCTAGAGTATCGATTGTCTAGTTAAAAATAAACTGATACATAATTATTGTATTTCCTTTTTCATACAAGTTGCCTATATCTGCATTAATTTTCTTACAAGCCGCTTGAGAACGCTTTTCGTGTTTTACCTTATTCCGTTACAGATTGCAGTCTCGTTAGTAGTGTTTTGTATGAATATAACATACAAAAAAACGTCAAAATTTAAAACGTATTTAATTAATTCTAGTGTCGTAGATAAGTAATAAACTCAAGTCCTTGCGTCATCATCGTATTCATATGATTCAAGATTAACACACTAGTCAAATTAAGTGTTAGTTTATTAGTTACAATTAAAAATTGAGTGTTTGATATCATGCTTAGTTGGTATAAGAATTTTATCAAATAGAATCAAATATATGGAACAAATCTAACAGCAAAGAGAAAAAGCATGGGCAATAAAGTCAACACAAGAAGAAAAAAATTGGTTAACATGATGGAAAATCATGGATTTTTTGTAATGAAAGGTCGTAGTGTTAGCAATAATCCTTCTCAGATAACATGTATTACTCCAAATGGAACAAGTGTAATTGATTTGGTTTGGGTTAGTGAAAATACGGTGGCTTCTATAAACGACTTTCGAGTTGAACATTTGTCTACCAGTTCTAGTCAATTCAGTACTTCAATATCGTTGGTGTTTGACTGGAAAGTAAACAAAAAATATATCCTGAAGGAAAATAAAAAACAGATTATTGCTAAAACAAATTATATTTGGAATGAAAACACAACAGCAAGTTATAAACTGTTTTTAGACAATTCTAATTCCATTTATTATAATAGCGAGGATATTAATAAGTTAGCACAAAATACGTTAAACTCCATAAAGCAGGCAGCAATCAATTCAGGAGCTTTACAGGTTAGCACTATTAATTCAGCAAACACTAAATACGTTGTGTCGCCCTGGTTTGACGAAGAGTGCAGAATAGCAAAAAATATCGTTAGCCAATGTTACAAAAAGTGCAGAAAAAATAATTACCATCCTAATGCAATAAGTGAATACAACAACAATAAAAAACTTTACACTAAAACAATTCAAATAAAAAAAAGCATACTACAGTAAGATTTATAGAAAAATTAGCAAGAGTGCATAATAACGGAGAATTTTGGAAAGAGATTAAAAAAGTGAATCCACGTATTTATAACACTAACACAACTATACCTTTACAGGAATTAGTAAATTTTTACAAGAGTTTTTAGCAAATAAAAAACCGAGAAATATTTACAGAAATATCTATTAACCTACATCTACATCATCATCAGTCGCTTTTGCTTTGGTAAGAATAAGACGTGTTTAAGTGTCTTTGTTTTGCTAATTATGGCTCCCGGCCTCCAAAGTGACGACTCAGTTACCGCATTTTTAAAGGGTGAGGAATTCAGTAATATAATAAAAGTTATCATATCGCGCGAAACGCAAAAATTACATCATGAAATACCTACGTTAAGAGACGAAGTGCGTGACCTCAAAATATCAAACGATAACCTAATTCAACATATCTTGGAGAAATTTTCAAAGCAAAGTAATAATAAAGAAACCAATCACGGCAGTAAGAAATCGACATATGTAAGTAAATTGAGACATGATAATCAGTCGGAAACGGTTTCATCTCCACCATCTTTAACCAATTTATTTTCCTCAACACAATCTCTACGTCAAGGTCCCCTTAATACTATTGCGAAAGTAACCGAGAAAGCGGATTCCGACGGTTTCCAACTTGCTAAGCAAAAGAACACCCGGCAACGTAACATCATATGCGGTTCCCTAACATCAACTTGCGCTTTGAAAGTAGCTACTAAGTGGATGCACTACCATGTCTATCCTCTACAGCCCAATATAAGTAGTGATGATATCATACAATATCTAAAACCTAAAAACATTAACGATGCTAAATGTGAAAAACTACAAGCCCGCAAACCGAACGAGTATAGCTCCTTCAAAATCACAGTTTCTGAAACTGATACAAAAGTTGTAACGTCTTCTGATACATGGCCTACAGATGTAAAAATCAACCGTTTTTTTCTTCAACCCCGTGTAGGCATTATAAAAACTTAGTCAATAATAGAAACAAAGATGCTTTTACTCTGACACTGTTTCATCTTAACATTCAGTGCCTAAGGAAAAAAATTGACGAGCTAAGCTGCTTATTGGCACAACAATTACCTATGATTAACATCTTATGTTTAAGTGAATATTGGTTAACGGATAATGAAACAAAAAATAGTGTAAACATTGCAAACCTAACTTTAGCGTCTTCATTTGTTAAAAAAGACAATTCTCATGGTGGTGTAATGATTTTAGTAAATCGTTCTTTAAACTTCCGACTTCTATAAATGAATTATCGGTGGAATTAGTATGCGAAATTACTACCATCCTATGCTCCTCCTTGAATATTGTCATTATTTGTATATACCGATCTTCGTTAGGCGACTTTAATAATTTGTTATCAGTAATGGAAAGCGTACTTGATAAACTTCCAAAGGGTAAGGAGACGATAATCTGTGGCGATTTCAATGTTAAATTCGGCACAAATGACCGTCAGTCTTTAGCATTGTGCAATTTGTTTGATTCTTTTGGATTTATTCCGACAAACAAAAATAGTACAAGAAACTCAAACTGCCTGAACAATATTTTCAACAATTTTGCATTTGGAAACTACGATACATCAAACATAAAGACGTACCTGTCGGACCACTTGGGACAAAGAATTACCATAATGACAACCTCAAGAGTAAATATGATGAACAAAGTGTTAATCAC
The DNA here is from genome assembly GCA_035610365.1 of Aquatica leii. Taxonomy (NCBI): domain Eukaryota; kingdom Metazoa; phylum Arthropoda; class Insecta; order Coleoptera; family Lampyridae; genus Aquatica; species Aquatica leii. Next base: position 124,592,792 of record CM069432.1, read on the forward strand.
CGAAACAATGCCTAAAGCGTGGACGGAAATAATAACTAAATTTATTTTTAAAAAAGAAGATAAAGAAGACCCATCTAATTATAGAGGCATTTCATTAGTTAATACAATTCTTAAAATACTAACCAAAATACTTCATACGCGACTTATGCAGTATAGTGATGAAAAAAGTTTAGTGCCAGAAGAACAAAATGGTTTTAGACTTAGTAGAAGTTTGTGCGGATAGCAACTTCATTCTGTATACAACAGTAAATGCGTTTATCTCAAAAAAGAAAACCTGTTTGTACGCGATTTTTGTGGATTTTAAATGTGCATTTGATTCAGTGTGTCACAATAGGTTATGCTGTAAATTAAAAAATATGAGTGTTTACCGTACAACGATAAGACTACTCAAAAACTTTTACAATAACGCCGGCATGATTTTAAGCGTGAATGAAGAAACATCAAACAAAATTGAAGTAACTAGAGGCGTTTTACAAGGAAACTCAATCAGTCCCCTGCTATTCACGTTATACATTAGTGACATTATTAACTATTTTAAGCACCGCAAGTGCCGAAGCATTAATCTAACTTTCAATACTGAAGCGATTATGGTGTTATGTGCATCAGAAGAGTCTATCAGAAAAACTAAATTGGCTTGCGTGAAAGCAGTAGAAATATTAAAAAAATCAAAAACTAATAACTTGGGTGCGCAAATGGTCATCTATAATTCGATTGTTAAATCAACACTACTGTACTGTGGTGAAGTATGGGCACCATTCTATACTAAATTGCTAGAATCAGTCACGTACAAAAATGTAATTAAGTTTTATATTGACTATAAAGCCTACTCGATTAACACTAATGAAATATGTACAATTTGCTCTTTAAAAGAACATGAAAATGTAAATCATTACTTGCAGTGGCGGCTTCTCTATTAGGTCATTCGGACGATGAGCCTCCAAAACGCATTAGAAAATTATTTTATTTACTTTAAAATTAAAAAAATTCGCGTTTAAATTAAATTATCAGCGTTTGAATTTCAATTTTCATTGTAAGCGCAACAGATGCGAAAGCTTACGAATTTACCCGAAGCTGTTGTGTTTTATAATCCCTGTGTATTATATAATGTAGCCGAATCGTAAATGGTAGTTATTGTAGTCAAGAGTAAAGCACGCATAATACAATTTTATGCGAATTAGAAAAAACAACAACTAAATGCCTTAATGCTTTCTGCGGTTGTCAGCCGGGTCCCATTTTGCGTACTCAGTGCAATGCTTACGTCATTTATTATTATCTCCGCAATACCTGTTTGTAAAACAAAGATGCTAGAATGCACATTTCTTATCGCATACGACAAACTTTGCACTCAGTTTATTAGTTGTTTGATAATATTCGTTTGTAACCAATGTCAATGACTTTCACAAGTTAAAAGAAAATTAATAGTGTTTAAGTACATATTACCGTTTTTGTTTGATAATTGCGGCAGTACAAGACATTAAAAAATTAAACGCTAATAATAGTTTAAATTTTGAAAGACGTATTGAATTTAAAACCAATGGTTGTCCTCAGGCTTTACTTTAAATTCGACAAACAAGTAAACATAAAAATAAAGAAGTACACCGTAATTTTAAAGAATTTATGTACGATTTATCAGATTGGATTTGTGGATGTGAATAAACTAATAGATTTTACTGTTTTGTATGTCTACTATTTTCACACGATTCATTATGGTGCAAGCAATGGTGTTACCGATTTCAAACATTTAAATGAAAAAGTGAAAAAATGATGCTACCCTTGGTCGAGTTAATATTCGATTACAATTGAACAGCGCTTACCCAAAGTCAGTTCAAGACTACAACGAAACTGTTTCGAAAAATAGATATATATTAAATAAAATAATTCACTGTAACAAATTCTGTGGAGCTTTCGAGTTAGCTTTGCAAGGTCGTGACGAAACCGAATCATCGGAACATGCGGGAGTATTTCGTGGACTAATAAAGTTTGTCTGGGAATCGGATTCAATTTTTAAAGCTCACTTGGAGCAAAGTTCGGTATTTAAAGGCATTTCTAAAACGGTGCAAAATGATTTATTAGACTCGATGTTGGTTGTTATACAGCAAAAAATTAAATCAGAAATATACCTCACTGATTTTATTGTTTTTTTCATATGATATTGTTTTTTGTATTGTAAGTGAAACTGAATTAAAATAATGCGACACGCATTTCGTAAATTCCGTCCTACACTTCTACTAGATATTTTTGGCCAATTGCATTTTTTTACCTAAGGGTAAGTTTTTTAAACAAACTGTGTACCTGCACTTTTAAGAATCCATAAAAATGATTTATAATTCCGTCTGTAGAAGTTTTATAAGTAATAGCGAAGGATTCCATGGCCGGAGTCTATACTAAGATAAGAACGTCTTCCGGGTTGAGACCGTGTCAACTTCGGCTACAACATTGACACGGTCCAAACCCGGAAGACGTTCTTATCTTAGTAAAGTTGTATAAGCTTTGGGTTAGAATGACCTGTAGGTTAACTATGACTATTTTGGTAGTCATTTTAAAGCAATTCTTTTGTTTCATTTTGAGGAAATATGTATAAATGACACCTTTAGAAATGTTTAAACAATAATTAATCGTGCAAATTATCTATTAAGTATTTATTTGTTATCAAGGGCGGATGACGTGTTCTAGTCTTTTTAGTTTTGTTTTATAATTTGTTTTTTTGAACGCGTTCCTTGAAGAGAAAATTCTAAGAAGTATTTATCTCTTAACAATAGCTATTACGTCAGGAATTTTGGTAATAAAACCTACGAAAGTAATAATATTAAAATCATTGACTTAATTGACATACATTTTATTATAATTTCATTTAACCACTAAGACATAAATGAATAAACTGAAGATATTCTAATAAACCAGTATTACAAATAGAAAGTGTATCAGAGACACATTGTTTTTAAACGTTCCACAGTGAAAACTTCTATGCAGTTATGACGAATACAGCAATAACGTCTTATCCTTATTTAATAAGTACTTTTTACCTGAGTACACAGGCGTGTCTTGAACGATGCAAATAATTTTTCTATTTAGCTGCCATCTAGCGGATTGCAACTGTCCCTATACAGTACCAAACACTCTTAAGTTGGTACAAAAACCGTCCCTACAACATAACGTAATTCCTTGTTCAGTTTATCCATTTTTGTTATTTGGGTTAATAAAAGATGAAGCGAATGACACTATTATGATGGTACGTTACCGAAAAACGTGCATGGTGTTCTGTAAATATAAAAAGGATGTCTGTACAATAGTGTTGGGCATAACCGAATTATTTCAATAACCGAATACTGAGTACTTGAGTGATTTCAAAAACCGAATAATTATTTGAATTATTATCATTTGAATTGTTTAACAGTGCTCAATCGCATATTTACATTCGTCACGTCATACTCTCCTGATGGTTATTTAATTGAAAATCCAATTTTATAAAAATTTTAACTTTCTAATATTCTTTTTTAAATTACATAAAAGTAAACAACTGCCGTCTGATTATAATCGCACGTTTTGTTTTATTATAGTAAAAGTACATACATCGATTATGGATAACTGGATACTACATACTGAATCTTTCGAATAAGTATAGAGTAAGTATAATATTTTATGGTGTGTAACATTTATCATAAGATTATTATTGTAGTATTTGCTGCTTAATAATCAATTTTGTCGCATTCTAAAATAATTTAAGACAGTGAATGCTAATATTGCAAATAAAAATTCTTGATAGGTAAAACTTTTTTATTAATTACCATTCACGATGGAAGTAAAGACATTTAATTTCCGTAACTTACACTAAAATCAATACTAACGCTGTATCTGTTCAAGTTACCAGTTTCGTACTTTACTTTTTCTTAAATATTTAAAAAAACCACAAAATTCTATTATTATTCCATGCTAAAGTAGAAAGTTAAGAATAAGAAAATTAATGTAAAAACAGCGTTCAATAACAAACCGGTTTCCGTACAATAAAAGGTGCACCACTATTCTTTCCTTGGACATAAATTTATTCCGGTGGTGTTGTTAGTAGCCTGACTAGAATACGTTGGTAGCTGCGTCAGAAGCAATAAACATTGGTTTGCATATATTTGTGGACCGTCTGATTGTAAAGGATGTAAGATTCGTGCTTTTCTTTGGTTTAGTTGGTTAGTTCCTTACTTAAAATAGAAACTATTATTAAATTGCTAATAATAGTGATTCTAAACTTATATACCCTTCTAGTTAAAACAAAATATTATAATAATAAGAAAGTGCATTTTAGGGCTTCCGTAAAAGTAGGTCACATACTTAACTGATTAGAATAATTGTATTAAATAAACGGTTTAGCGTATTCTCGCAATTGTTGAACATTCTTGTTGAGAACTTGTATAATTAGTCAACCATAGAAAACAAAAATTAACTAAACTATATTTTGGATTTTAAAAACATAGCATTATATTTTATTTCGCTTCCGTCTATGCTTATTTAAAGTCGAGAGGATCCTATTAAACGAACTGTACGACGTTTTTAAAAAAACTCCCAACGTTCATGATAACTTCTGAATGTGTACAAAGAGAATGCCATACCAGGTTTATGCTTTTTTTGCGACATCTCAGATACGCATTTTAATAATGTAGGTTTTGCAAAATGTTTCTTTCAAATGCGTTAAAATCGCTTACTTTGTAAAAATGAATGTTTACAAAATTGTGTGTTACTAGTTATTTTTAACCCAGTTACTTTAAAGTTACAGCACTTCAATTTTAAATACTACTTTACAATATTTTCCTAACGTTAAAATTACTTTAGCAGCTTAATTGCAGTGAGTGAACACTTTTGCCATAACTTGCTTGATAGACGTCAGAGTTTTGCTTAAAAAATACTCTACATTTTCCATGCGTGGATAGCTTAATATTGTGAGAATTTTAAATGTACTTTTTGTGCTTCCATCCGTTTTGATGTATTTTACAGGCATCATAATCGGCCGGAAATTTTACTTTTCCGGCCTAGGCCGGTAAAGTGTAGTAGAATTTTACAACTAAAAATTGGCACTAATAATTATTAATTAGTTAAACGTCATCTGTCGATCTGACAGATTTATTAACATAGTCATTATCTGTGTTATTGTTTCGAATAACGTTAACCAAATTTCTTTAATTATATATAACAAATTTGGTTATACCGTACAGTTGCTAAAAACAACCATATTTTTATTTTCATATAAGTTAAATTGTAATAATATTATGTAATTGTCAAATTAATTTCAAAAACAATTGAATTTCGTCATTACAGGTTTCAATCTTATCAACATATGTTATTAAATTTTATTGAAAATCAATACTTAAATAACTGTTTTTAATACGTTTATACTATAAAGGTCAGCACAAAAAATTTTGTGTATCACACGTCCTAAAAGTATTTTGCGAGTATTCGCATTTTGTAGCCCTCGGCTCGACCTCAGCCTACAAATATGCTCATACTCGCAAAATAGCACTTTCTGGACTAGTGATACAAATAACTATTGTAGTCGTGCTTTGTAGCATACAATAATGTGTATTAGTAAATTGCTGTTTATTTATTTAATAAGCCCTCCTAGAGTAAGGTTTTATCACATTCTTGAAGAAAAAACTGCTTTTCTGATATTCACGCCATTTAAAAATCTTTTGAATGCAGACTCGCAAGCTTTCTTAGCTTTTGCAAGCAAAACAATTTCGGTTGCTGTTTAAACCATTTGGAGTGTTTACGGTGACATGCAGTTTTCTCTATCACTGCTATTATCCATTTTATTGTTAATTGATGATTTTTAATACAAAATAGATACTACTCATAGGAAACGCATATGTTGAAAAACGAAAACTAACAGTATAGCGACGCATTTGCGCGTTACTATAGTCACTAGAGCCGCAAAAAGTTAATCACGGCAAGTGATTTAAAATATAATTTAAATCAGCCTAACAGCCTGACAACAAAATAATTTCCATCTATTATGTAAATAACATATTATACGGATATAAAGAAATACGCAATTCAAAAACTTCCACCAAAAGAATTTAATATCTTGTAAACTTAATTAGTATTTAGACAAACTTTTTATCGAAAAGTAAGTAACCAGTGATACTTTAATTACTCGTGAATGATAATAAGATCGCATACTGAAAAAAAAACGATGTTTGTTTACATTTACATTAACATTACATTTACACATTATGTCTATAATAGTAAAAATTGCTTGATTATAAGTTATAAGTGTAATATTTTATTTATATTTTTTGCAGTAATATTTAATCATATGCATGTAAAAATTGCAAGTCTAAGGCTTTTTTACAAATATACTTGTTACACATAGTATAATGTAATTTTACATTCAGTAAAGAATTTTACTATGAAAATCATTGGTCAACTCAAATGTCATGTAAAAATTGCATTTATTGTAAGTATAATACGTATAATGCATAATAGTGTTCACATACAAAGTCACAATTCAAAAACACTTTTCTTTTCTTATTTTCTTTCATTTTCGTCTATATATTGCAAAAAACAGCACAAGTAGATCCATAAAAAGTACATTCTATTTTCTTATTAGTTACAATTATATTGACACAATACGCTAAAACTATGTGTAAGTAAAATAATTCTTTCTTGTTGGATATATAAAAAACTTCAATATTAAAATCAGTTGTGAACAAAAACATTGTACTAAAACGCTTCAGGCGCGATTAATATTCAGATATTCTGAGACAGAGACTAATTTTATCGATTTAGCATCAAACTACGTGAAAACAAAAGATACATAAAATCTAAGCAGACAAAGTAGGTAGTAGAAAAGATTTATAGTAAAAACTAAAAGACAAGTGTGGTGAACAGCATAAACAACCCTGCAATTTTAGCAAAATGATCATACATCTTTTCCGTATTCTGTCAGTTCATAACTTGAACGGGAGTTCATATACACATCAAAATAAATTCAATATTTCAGTTTGGTACGTTTTGTAACTACGATTTATATGTACCGTTACGGTTATAGGGTCAAAGTGGAATACTGTCGACATAAAATAATCGACGCGTATATGCCTAAATTATATATAAAATATGTGATTTATTTCTTACAAAGTATAGACAATAAGTTTAGACTAAAACACTACAGATTGATTTTTTCAAATATAAGAAAAAATGAAACAATGCAAATTGTAAACAGCCTTATAAAATTAATTTAACTGACAACAATACTATAATTATCTTTCATAACGTGCAAATTAAAAAAGCCAAAATATGAGTAAATTTAGAGTAACAAAACATCCAATTAATTCTAAATCAAATTGGGATCGCTACAAGTATCCAATTTCAAGTTGCGAAGAGTTTGCAACTTAAGTCGAAGTCATGTATGTATACATGTACAAACACTTCCGGTTTAATATAACAAAACCAATTAAGAACTTTATGACGGTAGCTCTTAAAAGCTTTTCGTTGATCCCTAATAAAAAAAAGGATGATGCCAAGGCTTTCATATATAACATGTAAAAAATCTACTGTACAAATGTTGACGGGATGTTCATAATTTCATAATATACCTACGATGCATTAAAACTGTTTGTTAGGTAAATGCGAAATTGTTTTTATTTTAAATTTCAATGCATCTATTATTCATATAAATGAAATCAATTATTAACTGTTATGTATAATCAGTAACGGCATAAACCGATAACAGTACAACGAAAGTAATTCCATTCTATACAAAGGTTTTCTGAAATTGAAGCCATAATAACAGCTAAAAGAAATAAATCAACCTGAAAATCAGTTCAAATGTGTTAGGTACACACGATAACAATAAAATTTAAGAATCTTCGTCATCCTTATAAAAATCGAACACGAAATCACTATTTGTTCAGATTGGTGATAAGTTCAATCTTATACTAACAATAACTTGTTTATATTTAGTTAATCTGTCAAATGAAAGTGTATGATCATAAAATTAGTTTCGGAAACATAACTTAAAGAAAATTATAGTTTAAGGGAATGATGTAACGGTGATTTCATTATATCCTAACCGATGTTAAATGTATAATGGTAACATATTGTCTATACCCTTACCGAATGAGATTTTATGATTTACAATTGCGTTAAACCACATAGAATTTACGGCATCCAAGTATTTTAGAGAATGTGCCTAATATTGACATACCAACGCATACGATTTCTAACTTATATTGAATTACACAGTTGTAACATAATTATGAATCGTAATTATCGTTCTAGTTTAAGCCAAGGATACTACGTTACAAAGTGATTAATTCTATGAATTTCGATGCTTGCCTATCAATTGAAGACCAATGCCAATTAAACAAATAACTAGATAACAATGTAATCATGGAACAAAGTTCGGAACAAATTTGTTTCTACATTCAAACTTTAAAGTCAGCAGTATTATTATCATTATAGTAATTAAAACTTTGTATAACAAAAAACGTACAAAAACAAACTACATATAATTTAAAAAAGAATTGATTCACCTAAAGTATAATCTATGATAATGAGAACAATATTAAAACAGCCATTGCACGAATATTATAACAGTACACTGAAAAAATCCTGAAGTCTCATTCAACTCTCAGCTGTACAATGTTACATTGTCGTCCACGGTGTATTTTCATCAGTTGTTCTTTTGCTCTCTATAAATGACTATATTTTATGTAATCCTTTTACAATTACATTGTTTAATTTTTTATAAATCGCCAGTTTTTATGTACTTTAAGTGTTTAAATGTTTGCTGATGCTCTACATGTAATCTACAAAGTTACTGATGCAAAATTTATAAGAAAGTACCAAAAGTTTACAAAATTACAAACAAGTTAACATTTTTAACTAAAAATATACAAGAAATAAATTTGTACAATTATTAACTCCAGACCACGATAATCGATTCCTAGAAACTAGAAAAAGGATCTAAAACTGGAGACCTAATACCAATAAAACAGCAGTGTCTTATCTTAGCAAAAAAAGTGTTACGTTGATTTTTCGTTGTGCTATAGTTATGTACCCAATATTTAAATCTAATTTCTTTAAGGTCATATTATTAATGCACTAGTGTTATGATATAAGCAGTACTGTGCCATTTTGACTTTATTTGGCTGTAGTCTGCAGTGCTACACAAAGAAATTATGTCGATAGGCCGTAGAGGTGTACTAATAAATCTCTATCAATAACGTGGTTAATTAATTTTTATCGTCCGTCAAGATAATTAGCGACCGCCATCACCGTAACTAACCAAGTCAGCCACCCTGATTGCAATGTAAACTGAGCTCGAAATTTCTTTGATTGCAAATATGTAGTCCGTAACAGACTGATGTCGTAACCCAAACTAATTATTTTCTCCCAATAGTAGTTGTGCTTTACTTTTTGGCACAAATTTCCATTGATATATTTTAGTAAACTGCTAGCAACCAGCAGCTAACGCGACTATTTTTCTAAGAAACAAGTGGTAACAATAATTTATTAAATGTTTGGGTCGTTTGCTAGAGGAAGATGAAAAACAATAACAGATAAAAAACAAAATGAAAATAAAAACACACTACAAAAAACAGTTTCTAAAAAGAATTGATTATTAATCGCACATGCAAGTATACAGGGTGTATCTGAGTAACGGATTGTAATTTAAGAGGTGAAATTAAAAAATTAAAGTTGCATTAAAACATTTAAAAAAATCTAAGTTTTTAGCAAAATAAATCGTAAATTACAGACCTGCTACATTAATTAAGTCTCCAAACTACGAATATAAATAAACTGTTCTAAGAAATGTAAATTTTTTTGAGCGATTTGCTGACAACAAAAATAAAAGTAAATACAAAATAATGTTATCGGATAAAGCGTAGTTAAACTCAATACTGTGGTTAAATCAAGTTACTATTCTGCACATTCTTTTGAAGTACAGTGGATAGTACCTAAAACATAACATATTTAGAGATATTTAAATTTAGGTACGTAATTCGGTTATACTTCAATTAACAAAAAACACTGCAAAAATAAAATAAATATGCAAAACAAGTATTTCTGTAATTTTCGACTGCTAAACAGTCCAATTAAACTGTTTATTTAAATACCCGCACAAACATTAATAGAAAACCGCCACTGAAAGCTACTTTGTTGAATATCATGAGGGTTTTGTTCATTCCAAACACGTGTCCAAAATTCAGCACTCCATTTCGTGTAAAACAACACTCATCTGAAAATAATATTTTGGCACTATAATCAGGGTCTAAATAAGCTTCTTGTTGCTGCGACCATTTCGTGACAAACCTTCTGCAATTTGCAATATCTGCACATACATTGAAGAAAAACGAATATTAAAGCTTTGACTTCATTGAAAAAAATTATGCCTCTTCCGCTGCTAATACGTGGAGTGGTCTTTCTCGACCACGCCCTTCATAGGTAGGCAGAACAGCTACGGTTTGTCTAAGTGTTTGCAAACACGTCAAAATAAAGTTAATCGCAGGCAATCGTCTATTAGGGTGTGAAGGTTATAATGACACCCACTGCACATTAAAACAATATCACTGTATTCTGCAGTAGTACATAATAAAGGGAAAATTTAAATTAAATATTATGAAGTACGAGTAGCATCACTGAAAGAATCCTTGAAAAAAATCGAGGCAGAAATAAAGAAGATTGTCGAACTCAGTTCTAAGAAAGCCGAATTTTGCATTTATTTGTCTGAAGTCTTGTACACGAAGTACATTTTGTTAAAGTAGATCAGTAATAAGAAATGTTCGCTTCCTGGTAATAGGTTTACTTTAAATTTAATCAACTTAATGATTTCTTCTTTTAGGAGGATACACGGAAACAACGAGATCAGCTTTTTGCGACGTTTCGTGCTTATGAAATTAGCACTTCACCAGGCCGCTCCACTGAGTCAGAAAAAATCACTATAAAATTTAAAACTTGTCATAGTCATAGTTTCATAAGCACGAAACGTCGTAAATAAGCTGAACTCGTTGTTTCCGTGTATCTTCCTAAAATAAGGGATCATTAACTTGATCAAAATTTGAAGTCAGTAATAATGCTAAGAAATGAATAGTAGTATCTGTTTTAATGATTTTATTAGCAATATATTTTGTAGATGATAGAAAATTAAAGAAACAATAATCAACACAATACATCAATACGTTCCACGGATTTTACAGCATTTCCTTACCATTTACCGCAAGTAGAAGTCAATTTCTATTTGTTTAGATAGTCAGAACCCGCCAGAAAACTTTAATTGCAAATATCTCAAAACGGACTCACTTTAAACCAAATATTTAAAGGAACATTTTTTATTTAACGCTACAAGAAAACTACTTCTTGACTTTGTAGTCCTACTTCAGATACACACTGTATAGTACAAATAGGTTTATATCAGAAATCTTTATGCAATATTCGGAGCCGCTCGTTTGTTCGTGGCATCCCTTTTGCCTCGATTTGATATTGTTATGTTTATTACAAATTACGAGTACAAACAGAAACAGAACAGCGTACAGCTAAATAAAGTTGTTGTCAAATAAAATTTATTATGATGTATCCCATGCACGATATTGTCATTGAAAGAAATTCCATATTCTAGACGCAATGAGCATGAAAAACCGGAAATATATAATATAATTAAGACCTACTCCAGCGTTACAAAATTTGCCTTCCGACAGAAAAGCAGGTAAGGTGTCGGTATCAGTGATCGGTTAATTCTTATTTTATTATATTTGTTTATTATAAATTGTCATTTAAGTAATACTGAATGATAAATAAAGATTTATTTATCATCGGCGTCCTTTTGAAAAAGAACACATTCGCTTGCACCCACTAAAAACGATAAGCAAAAAATATAAATGTTTAAATGACTAGTTGTTTTGAGTAAAAGTTTATTAAAGTTACTAAATCAATTTATTTCAAATTTTTAAAATATTTTCTGTAAATTATAAAGCAAATGACATCTTTTTGTGACAAAAAATTAATAATTTTTATATAAACGTAACCTAAAATACAAAAATTAGCAAATAGCTCGGATTCATTTTAATACATTCATTGGTATCTAAGTTTAATAGTATTTAAGTAACGATTTAAATTTTTTGAATACCGATTTGAAACTTTTATTTATCATTTAAAAATTTTATAATTATTATTAATTTTGTATCTATTACTTCAAAACTGTTAATGTTTATTTTATTTGAATAACAAAAACTTCTCTTAAGTGTAGTGCAGTAAACCACATAGACAAGTTCTATTTCTTAAAGGTTCTACATTTGCTCGTACTTTCAAAACTACATGGTACGATACTCATCCTTGGCTATGTGAAAGGGTTTACTTGCAAAAGTTATTTTGCTGGCCCTGTCTCTGTTTTCTGAAAAGTCTCAGTGCGCAGTTCGATATATCGAAAACAATTCTGGTGTTTTGTATAAAAGATTTCTTGGATTTTACGATGTCAGTGAGGATAAAACAGCAAACGGTCTTTATAGCGTTGTGCTGCAAGTGTTGACAAAGTTTAATTATAAAGAAAAGTTAGTAGCTCAATGTTTCGATGCAGCGACGGTAAATAGTTTACAAGCAAAAATCATGGTTAATGCTCCCCAAGCAGTTTTCATTCATTGCTTAGCCCATAAATTAAATTTAGTTTTAAAGAATGGTAGTAAATCTATAAATTTACTTTGCAACCGTAGACAGCTTACCCAACTATTTTTACCAATCTTCTATATGGACATTTCCAGCAGATCGCATTATAAAGAAAAGAATACCATCATTATGTGAAACTCGCAGGTATTTTCGATCAAAAATTCTGCATTTACTGTTTTCTAGTTTTTCAAATTTTTATTATATTATTTAACGAGATAATTAATGATCCTACTTCAAGATCAGATTTAATTAATGGAGCTAAAGGATACCTGAAAAATCTTTTGAGTCATGAATTTATTTTTTTAACTATATGTTATGATGAAATTTTTTCGATCACAGATATATTATTATATTCTTCAAAAAAAATCATGAGATATTAGCTATTGCCAACACCAAGTTAATTTAACTTTAAACAAATTTTGTAAATTACGAAGTGGAATAAAATACGAAAATATTCCTATAGTAGCAACACGTCAATACACAAATGACGCTAACAATAGCTCAAACCTTTTGAAAAATATCTATTATGAAATTTTAGATGATATTATTAGTAAATTAAAAGAAAGATTTATAGATATTGAAACTAAGGTATCAAGAAAACGTTAAACTACAACAGGGTTTACACTGTTTGAAGCATTACAACATAGACAACGTACAATTAGACGGACCACCACCATCTATAGTAATGTGTTGATAAAACTAAAAAAAGTGTATGTTGATTAATAATCTTTAATTGTAATTATTACACATTTTCTAAAACATATCTGTCATTTTTATCAACAATTTTGTTATGAAAACATTAATAAATAGTACGGACTTATCAAAGCTACAATAATTTCCGATTCTGTTTGTACATGCAAAAATTAAGTTCCAAAAATCAGTCATTAAATTCTAAGAGTTTCTAGCGATTTTTGTTTTCTAGGAAATGGTTAAGGGTAGCTCAAATAGGTAACGTGCTTGCAGGTAGTTTACGTATTGACACTTTCTAAGAAGGTTATGATTCGAATTTATTTTATTAGTGAGTTTGCGGTATGCACTTTTTGTTATATTTATACGGTATAAACGATAAGTTGATACGTGAAATTGTGTTTCTGAAAATTTGTCATAAGGTTTTAACATTATAACCTAAGAAAAATGTATTGCCGACGCAAATTCACTATTGTGTCGAACTTTTATTTTTATAACTTTGTAGTTTGACATTAGGTTTGAAATAAAAAATCAAAGAAGTGTTGATTCCTATCCCCACCTATCAAATAACAGCTACACTTAGGCTTTAGACTTTACATACAGCATTATTAACTTTGACGATGCCATGTCGTTAAACGTCATTATTGATACAAAATCAATTGTTTCGCAACATAGCTAACTTTACTTTATGCAACCGGACATAAGTTTGTTATTTATTTCTTGAATAAAATTTTAATAATTCCTATGGTTTGTTATTCTCGTTTATTACGCATTAATTATTTATACCACCAAAAGTTTTTGCAAATTTTATTCTGAATCTAACGAAATTAAATTTCAAAAAAACCGTATTTTTACTGTTTAGTTCGCTATTTATTATAAATCTTTTGCATTCATAGATAGTACGTACAGAATTCAACTATATTGTTATTATTAAAAAAAATAATTGTTATTAAATTTTGAACAAACAATACGATTACTCCCTGTATATAGCCAACCAAAATCTTCCAACACCATCTTAACACTGTATCAGTTGCATAGTTTATATTTGTGCTACAAATAAAAGTGGTTTTCTAGAAGAACGTGTTCGTTACAAATGAATACTAATGAATATTTTGGACAACAAACGATACTTACAAAGCATCTAATTACATATATTAATAAATTGAAAAACATTTTAGATTGCAATATAGTTTTAAGCATAACAGTAAGTGAATAACACGAAATTCAAAAGTTAGAAATATGAACTGTAATTACTAATTATATAGCCAGTATATTTCATGTTCAGAATATTAGTCTCCCAGGATCCGTTGTCTTAATTTTTTATGTTATTGTTCCTTTGTGTTATTTGCATTTAATATATAATAAATTTAAATTAATAAAAACTAAAAATTACATCTGAATAGTACGAGTTGTGCCAAAACCAAATTAAACTGCATACGTGGACATAGTAATGTACTTCGTCTACCACAGTATCATCCTGTTTTCAAAAGTCTATTAAGAAATTAATAATAAAATTGCATCAAGGAATGTTAAATTTAAATTGACCGATGTGAAACCATTAACAACACTACAACTCAATAACATCATTGCGAAAGATTGAAATGATATAGTAGTAGTATTCGTTGCAAACAAAAAATAAATAAATTTAACCTAATGTATAAATTTAAATGTTAAAATTTATCTTACATACCAGTATTTTCACTTTTACAAAATAATCAATTTATAAAACTTATGTATGCATCGTAAAATTTTTCCAGCTACACGTTTAATATATTACTGCAATTTTATAAATAATGATGTGTTATTAAATTAGTTCATAAGTTAAAATTTTATATTTTAAATATGTTAATTACAAATTAATATATGTAATCCATGGTAAGTTTGAGAATGTCTTATCTTTTCACATTCCTATTTTTTAATGTAATCTAAAATTGTATTGTAGAAATAGTAACACCTAATAATTGAATGCAGAATTATATTTATGATTAACTTTTGATAAATCCATGGACAAAACTTGATGAAACGATCGTAAGGTTATATGTGATTTTAAATAAATACAATTGGTTTTATGTCACTTTACTAATAACCGCATTATATTAATCTCAAAATAATAATAATTTGCACCAAAACAAAGTGTTTTTATGTTGTTGATAGAACTATAACCAGAGCTGGGCAGTAGTTAACTACAAAGTAGTTAAGCTACTAATCTAACTACTTTATTGTTGACGATAGTTGTATTCTATATATTCAAGTTACTTTAATTTAATAGTGTAACTGTAGTTGGAATAAATTACTTTTTTCGTGTAATTGTATTTAAAAAGTAGTTAGCTACTCTATTTTAACTACAAAAATAGTTAAACTACTGTGTTAATAGCCTAACTACTTTACTAATAATTAAACTACTTTATTAGTGGCTTCAATTACATGCAATGGCTACAAGTATTCAGCTTGCATTACAGTTTCGCAGGTTAAAACGTGTCCTTCAAGTGATGAACGGTAACGCAGAAGTAAACATGAATGTAAAGACTATTCAAACATTTTTTATAAATGCAGCAAACCTAATTTGTTTTGAAATGTTAAATGCCACTGATCTAAACGTAAACAAAGTATTACTTCAACAAAATGAAGATTTTTTTGATTTTGATGAACCTGGTTTGTCTAAAAAGTTACACATTTCTTCTGATACTGAGAATGAACATGCTCACAAAACCAGAAGAATAGAACTAGAATTGTTAAAACACCTGGAAAATAACAGAATTCATATATCTATGATCAGATGATTATAACATTATTTAAAAAATGTTCGCTGCTGTCGAACGATTATTTTCGTTTTTCACTCATAAATTCACTCAAAAAAAATGCATTGGCTGATACTCTTTTTGAAAAGTTACTTTTATGAAAAGGAAATAGATACTGAATACCACAATAAGTTTATTACTTTAGGTTCTGTTTTTAAAGGCTTGTTTTATTAAATTTTTTGTTGAGAATTTGTAATAAAATAGATATACATGATAATAGAATAATAGTACTTACGGTAAAATTGTTTTACTGTTTTTGTGTGAGCGTAATTGGTTTACTTTGTCTTCTTTAATGTAATAATAGTTCACTGTCTATAGGTACTTATTTTTATATGACTGAAAGTGGTTTAACATAAATCGTCTCAGAACTACTTTTTCTACAAGTAGTTGAAAAAAAAAACTTATATTTTAGAATACAACTGTTGAGTAGTTAGACCCCTAACTACTTTTCGATTTACGGTAGTTAGTAGTTAGTAACTTACACTACTTTTAAAAAGTAGTAACTTTAGTTAGTAGTTAACTACTTTTACAAAGTAACTTGCCCAGCTCTGACTATAACTGTAAGTTCTTAAAGCTGACCAAACAATAAATTATTATAAACAAATTCCACAAAATAAAAATAGTCCATTTACAAAAGAAATAAAATTGGGTCAATAGAAAAAAAAAAATTTTTCATAAAGATTCTACTAAAACACATACCTAGATCTTTATAAATTCTAGTAAAATTGAGCAATCTATACGCATCCACCGCATTTATCAGATACAACACGATCGGAATCTTATTTATTTTTAATTCTACAAAACCTTAGTGGTCAAACATTTTTTTTGATTATAATTAAAACGTGTATTAGTGATTAATTTCGTACAAATCCGAAATAGTTGAAACCATTTAAGCTTTTTAATAAAGCATTTGGTTTTTTACACTGAAAATAAACAGACCTTATAAGCTAATATAGGTTTATGATTTATTTTACTTACTTACTTTTTTAATTAACGAATCTAATGATCGGGTAATTCTATATTTAAGGTTTTGTAAATTATTATTTTAATTCTTATACAGCATGTTGTTATCTACAAAAACCTTTATAAAAGAGTTACAATACAAAAACCGTAGTGCGAAAAGCGTCAACTTTCAATAAAATCAATTTGAAGTCAATAAAAATGAAAAATATAAACGCTGTGTGCTAAACAAAAGTGAAAAAAAGTTGTAGCCTGTTTTTAGTGTCCAAAATCGACTACCAACTTAATACTGCCTACTAATATAATAACAATATGCAGATTATTACAAAAACTTGTCAATATAAGGTTGTTCTACTTAACTAATAAAAATATTTTTAATTTAATTTTAAATGTATATTCATGACATACACAATTTCGATTTTCAGTTTAAAGTTGACAAAAATGATACTGTTATGAGTACTAGAAATATTAATTTAATAGAAAACGCCTTTTTATAATAACTCGAATTACATTCAAAATAATAAACAGTAATTATACAACAGAGAAAGTTAAAATAACAAAATTACCCTGCCACAAAATCAAAGTGCAATGGTTATAATACTCACGAATGTCCTCTTTTTGTAGTAAACTTTTTTATCGTTTTAATTACTTCGTTTTAGTTCAACGATGTTATAAAGTATTTGATTTAGCAGCAGGTGTGCAGGTCAGTAATAATAAACTCGTCTATCTTTCTAAATGAATGACAACATTTAACGAGCGTAGTTATAAAAACGTTATTACGTTTCATGATTTTAATTTCATTTATTCACGTCATAAATTGGTATATATTAACTGTGAAACCATGACTTCTTATTAGAAAAATGTTCACGATAAAGCACGTAGATATGAGCACATTTGCCATCTGCTAATCCGGGTACTTTAAATACCGTTATCGATCAGAATTGTGCGTATGGAATGTGCGTACTTTACTTTTATCGCATTGCAGGTTTTACCGTTACATCCTGTAATTTTATTTTATAGAATAACTAGTTATGACTATAATAAGTAGATGTTTTAGCATTTTCATATTATTGATACAGAAAGCAAATTTAATTTATCAAATGCCAATTTATAGAAACTAAGCTCCTTAAACCTACAAAATAGACATTAAAAAGGTCTTGCTAGTTTACTTGACGAAATTACAATCTACTTCAAACAGAGTTAACGTGAAGAAATTGAGTATAAAACGACTTCGTAGATATTATCATTATTAAATCAGTGCAATTAGGTGTTTAAAACATATTTGTGTATTAAAAATCTATTAACTGTAGAATTTATATTAATGACAACTTATCTTGGCTTCGTCTCTGACATCAAAGCACATTTCCACATTATTTTTTAGCTTGTAATTAAAAAAAAATATTTCATGTTTTCTTTGGCATAAATTACTGCAATCAAGTTTTGATTGCACGAAATTAAAGACTCCGAATAAAAGAAAATGTCGACAAAATCGTTATGGAACAGCATCGCGTCTGCAATAGTCTCATCCATTTAGAAATGTCTTAGCGGGTAAACGGGAATCCACCCCTCTAGCGGCTTCGCAAATCGTAATATCTTCTTTATTTATAGACTTATTAAGACCACATAAAACTAAATTTCAAAATTTTAGCTTTCAAGATTTAAAAAAAAAGATAAGTTATATAATATAATTCAAGTTTTAATGTAAACAATTAAAAAAATTGCTAAAACTTAAAATAATTGCATTTACAATTTGTGCAATTAAAAAAAAACTTGATACTTTACAAATTTAGATAGAACAAAATAAAATTAAGAGGTTTATCTAAAATTCTGTGCGATAATTTAAGTATAAAAAATCAATAGCGGTGGTTGCTGTATCTACATAATCTATAAAACAATGGCATTTTTTGTAATTAAAAAGCAGAATATAAAATATTCCTAAACTGAATTTGTAGACAATGCGATTATTACTTGTGTGCACTCATTGCAGATATCTTATATTTAAAATACATTCGTACATTAGAAAATACATATTAATTAAAAATCTTTACAGTATGTAGGTACACTAAAAATACATACATATAATTTGTCATCTTTGAAGACAATTGACTATGAAAATTACCAACCCTTCCCACAATGTTTTTTTAAATTTTTTTTTTAATTTTATTGACAGATCAAAAACGTAACAGACATTATCAAAAAATCAATATAATATCCTGTTAAAAAGTACCTGGTCAAGTCACCCACCTGAGCAGACGCATTGTTTTTCTTCCAGGTCTTGTAACTAAATTTGTACCTTTTATTTCAGCGCTTTTCAATCGCATAAAAATTAAATAAGTATTTCTATATATAAACAAAATAAGACAACAAAAAAGGACGACGATTTAAATTTCTTAATTATAACACAAAACAAAGTAGTAATTGGAACGAAGTGAACAAACAAACAAATCTTACTGTTACAGTTGTTGACCCATTAACATTTGTCTCAAATGTGTTTTTAACGACCCAGGCATTAGCAACTTCCAATCATAATTTATATTATTATAAATCGAAGCGATGTTGTATGAAAATGACCGTCTAAACAACGTCTTACTTTGTCGTGGAACAGATATTAACCCTCGGTGCCGTAGATTTAAATTATGGATATCTGTGCGGAAAGTTATTTTGTCTTATAGGTAAGGTGGGCTTTTGTACAATAGTATTTTATGAACAAAAATACAGAAATGTAGGTGCATTCTTTTAGAGCAAAAGAAATACATTAACGGCGACCTATACCATAAATAAAACGTACACAACAATTTTGAATTTTTTGTATCCTATTAGCCTCACGCCAATCTAAACAAGGACCATAAATAACATCGCAATAGTTAAAATGGCTTAAAACTAGCGTATCACAGAGAAGTTAAAAATTTGGTAAGATGATTTGGTTTACAACTATCTTTTCTAAGATTTTTGATAAAGGTGAAATAATGCTTATTGGACGGAGATCATTTAATTCATCACACTTTTTTGTTTTAGATATTGGTAGAACATGTGCAAGAACGAGGAAAAGTGAACTCGAGTAAACATGAATTTATAATATGCGTCAAAACTGGCAGAATGGAAGGACAACAAAGTTGTATCATTCGTATACTCAATTCGTCAGGCCCTACCGCATTAGACTTGATACCATATAATACCTCTTCAATTTCCTGCTGAGAAACCAGCGTAAATGAGAACACTTCCGTAACTCCAGGTTTAACATTATTAGTATAGTTTGAAATTAAGTTATCAGAAAGAGTAATTAAACTATTATAAGAAGCAGCAAAAAAGGTGTTAATTCTATCAGGATCTCAAAGATGAGGAGGTAGATTACTAGCAGGCGACCGTTGTACATTAAGAGATTTAATTGTCTTCCAGAGTTTATGAGTGTTGCCTTTATTACAAAAGACGATTTGTAATAATCCCATTTTGCAGAGTCACCATCACGCTTAAAACGGCGCAAAGCTTTATCACGCAGTTTCATCATTAATTTAACGTTATCAGTGAGCCAAGGAGTAGAAGGCTTATGCGATTTGTATAACTTCAAAGGAGCGTGTACATCAAAAAGTTCAAGTATAGCAATATTGAAGAACGATACTTTTTCGTCGATGTCATTCATGCGATAAAAATTATTCCAAGGGATCGAATTTAAATCATTTAAAAATAATTCTGTTTGTATACCATTAAAATACCTAAATGTTTTGGGAGTCGTATGATCTTTGTTATAATTAAGTGTTACAAACACCAGAAAATGATCAGACAAACCAAGGGAATCAATTACTCCAGATTCAACAACGGGAGAATATGCAGCGGAAATTGCATAATCGATCAAAGTACAAGAGGATCTGCTTACCCTTGTAGGCTTGTCAATAAGCTGTCTCAACTCCAGCCCACTTAAAACAGAAATATAACGACAAACATAAGAAGATTGGCCTAAAAGATCAATATTAACATCTCCAAGACAAACAAAATCATTATGTGATAAGATGATATTTGGAAATACATCCTCTATGGACTCAAGAAAATGTTCCACATTAGCTAAAGGCGGTCTATATAAGACACACACAGCAAGTTTGGTGTTACTTAAGTGAATAGTAATAGAAAGAAATTCGGCGAAATCTCTAATAGAGCTAGAATTACTCGTTTCAAATTTTAAATAATCTATATAAAACGCAACACCACCTGCCCGTGTCGGACGATCCAATCGAATAAAACGATACCCAGGGACATATACCACATCATCTAATACTTCTTCAGTCAACCAATTCTCAGATATAGCAACAACGTCATGCCCCGATCTACAGAGATAATCAGAGAATAAATCAAATTGTGATAGCAATGATCGCACATTCATATGTGCCGTACTAAAATTAACCTTGTCGCAATACTACATAATGTGAGCTAACTTATAGTAACATAATACACAATAGTAACAGAATTCTAACTATTTGTTTACAACCCTTTCGTGTGAAAGATTAACAGTACTTAAAATGGTCAATAACAGAAAATTAAATGGTTCCTTTTTAAAACAGAGTAGAGAAGCGTGAAATGAATATAACAGAAATAGTTATCCAAGTATGTAAGTTATAAAAAACACAAAAAGAAAAAGCACGTAATGTAATGATGGCAAGTCTACTGCTCTTAACGCTAACTACTTAACTAAAATAGTACCAGAACAAAGATTAACACTACTGAATATCTAAACAAACTATCATTAGATGGTTAAAGCTTGTAAGATTATGATATTTAAAGTGTCAATGAACGCATGCAAGCCATTATACAAGTTTACAGTGATCAGCATATGCAATATAAGGATAAACACAAACCCCAAAATTACAAACAAAATATGCAATTGATAATAACTTAATCTTCCTCGTCCTTTTACCAAGTAAATAACTTAAAAGGTGAATTCGCATGACAATTAACCAAAACATTAAAAAAATGCTACTTGCAACTAGAGAAATTATACAAAACTCACTTCAATGCACTAGTGCTTACTAACATGTTAAAACCTTCTTCATTTTTTATTTTATGAATTTTGTGTTTATATTTAGCAAATATATACCTCCATTAATCCACACATCATTATTCTCCAATTTAAGTTGTACTTTTGTTAATTTTAACAGATGTGCTCTAGTTTTAGACAGATCTTCATATATAGAAATTCCAGATCCACGCAGCAATTTTTTCTTTCAGAATATCTCATTCCTAACTTCACGTCTTACAAAACGAACAATAACTTGCTTTGTTTTACCTTCATCACTAAGCAAAAAATGACAAATATCGATATCTTTTATCCTCCATGCGAGCACCCAATTTATTTTTAAATAGTTTAGTAAGAGAAGCACTAAGATCTTCTTTTTTATCCTCCTGTACACCAAAAACTCTCAAATTATTAACTCTGGAGTACTGCTGAACAGCATCAAGACGATTAGAATGTGCAGTTTCCAGAAGACATACCTTCGCTTCTAATGCCTTGATCCGTTCTTCGTACAATTTCCGAATTACAGCCGTCGCAGTTTCAACAATTCGTTTAATGAAAGATTGATTATTTAAGACTTTTTCAATGGTTTTTTCTATTCTTTCATCATCATTTAGCTCCATTCTAGACGCCTGTCTTGTTTCGGGCATTATAAATATGTAAACATCAGTAGTTTTACCACAATTTAGCAGCAGTGTGACTAAACCACGTCTACTCGCTACGATAGAACATACTCTTCTTCTCAAACTTCCAATTTTTTTAATGTCGCATTCAAATTAGATTCGCTTATAAAGGTTCTTCAAAATTTACGATTAACTTAACACGTATGCGTAATTTCCAGTCCTGCTAAGAATTATTTTCAAAATTCTCAACTTATTTAAACCAAACCCAGCACCAGTTGCTCTTTAGCAGTAACACTGTTAAAGTGTTTATAATTTATTGAATGTATATGATTTTAAAAGTTCTATAAATAAAAAGAAAATTTATCCAACGTATTTTAAAGTGTTAAAAAAAAACCGGTGTGAAGACAGCAGATGAAAGATAGCAGAGGAAATGTCCGAAGTTACCCGAACGACCAGTGGCGTCGAACAATAAAAAAGGGACACCTCAATGCGTTCTTTATACTTAAAAACTATAGAAATACTTTAAGTACAAATAATATGAGGCGTTAACTAAATAACACAGTTTATAATAATAATATTAATTATTTATTATTTTATAATTTTATGTGATACAGTAAATATACAAATAATTTCGAAACTCAAGTTAATAAAAACAAAAAATAAAACTTAAATTTGAAATTCTATCTAAACCAAATTTAATAAATAACATTCTGAAAACAATAGTAACCACCACTATAAATTTCGACCCGTTGCAAAGGGGCCTTGGTGGTGGAAAGTGACATTCAATTAGAAAAAAAATCATAAAATTTAAGTTTGAAATTCTATCTAAACCAAATTTAACAAATAACATTCTGATAACAATAGTAACCACCACTGTAAATTTCGACCCGTTGCAAAGGGGCCGTGGTGGTGGAAAGTGACATTCAATTAGAAAAAAAATCATAAAATTTAAGTTTGAAATTCTATCTAAACCAAATTTAACAAATAACATTCTGATAACAATAGTAACCACCACTATAAATTTCGACCCGTTGCAAAGGGGCCTTAGTGGTGGAAAGTGACATTCAATTAGAAAAAAATCATAAAATTTAAGTTTGAAATTCTATCTAAACCAAATTTAACAAATAACATTCTGATAACAATAGTAACCACCACTGTAAATTTCGACCCGTTGCAAAGGGGCCGTGGTGGTGGAAAGTGACATTCAATTAGAAAAAAAATCATAAAATTTAAGTTTGAAATTCTATCTAAACCAAATTTAACAAATAACATTCTGATAACAATAGTAACCACCACTATAAATTTCGACCCGTTGCAAAGGGGCCTTAGTGGTGGAAAGTGACATTCAATTAGAAAAAAATCATAAAATTTAAGTTTGAAATTCTATCTAAACCAAATTTAACAAATAACATTCTGATAACAATAGTAACCACCACTGTAAATTTCGACCCGTTGCAAAGGGGCCGTGGTGGTGGAAAGTGACATTCAATTAGAAAAAAAATCATAAAATTTAAGCTTGAAATTCTATCTAAACCAAATTTAACAAATAACATTCTGATAACAATAGTAACCACTTTTTTTTCTAATTAAATGTCACTTTCCACCACCACGGCCTCTTTGCAACGGGTCGAAATTTACAGTGGTGGTTACTATTGTTATCAGAATGTTATTTATTAAATTTGGTTTAGATAGAATTTCAAACTTAAATTTTATGATTTTTTTTCTAATTAAATGTGACTTTCCACCACCACGACCCCTTTGCAACGGGTCGAAATTTACAGTGGTGGTTACTATTGTTATCAGAATGTTATTTATTAAATTTGGTTTAGATAGAATTTCAAACTTAAATTTTATGATTTTTTTTCTAATTAAATATCACTTTCCACCACCACGGCCCCTTTGCAACGGATCGAAATTCACAGTGGTGGTTACTATTGTTATCAGAATGTTATTTATTAAATTTGGTTTAGATAGAATTTCAAACTTAAACCTATGATTTTTCTAATTAAATGTCACTTTCCACCACCACGGCCCTTTCAACGGGTCAAATTTACAGTGGTGGTTACTATTGTTATCAGAATGTTATTTATTAAATTTGGTTTAGATACAATTTCAAACTTGAATTTTATGATTTTTCTAATTGAATGTCACTTTCCACCACCAAGGCCCCTTTGCAACAGTCAGAATTTATAGTGGTGGTTACTATTGTTATCAGAATGTTATTTATTAAATTTGGTTTAGATAGAATTTCAAATTTAAGTTTTATTTTTTGTTTTTATTAACTTGAGTTTCGAAATTATTTGTATATTTACTGTATCACATAAAATTATAAAATAATAAATAATTAATATTATTATTATAAATTGTGTTATTTAGTTAACGCCTCATATTATTTGTACTTAAAGTATTTCTATAGTTTTTAAGTGTAAAGAACGCATTAAGGTGTCCCTTTTTTATTGTTCGACGCCACTGGTCGTTCGGGTAACTTCGGACATTTCCTCTGCTATCTTTCATCTGCTGTCTTCACACCGGTAAAAAAAAATGTTATACTTCTTTAGTGTAATTTCGATGGCGTATAACTTCAACAATCACAATAATCAAAAAAATTAAATGGATTTTAATTTTTAGATTGACAATCTATGGTTAGTTAACTAATGATTAAAGTATAATGATTTTCACTTCTAAAATAAAAGCGGTAAAGGATTCTTTTGTTTCAACTGCCTCCTCTGAATTTGTCGACTGCACAAGCAAACACATTACATAATATTAAAATTGTAAATAACTAAAATTATAACTATACTGATTATTTTTTAGACTGTCCTGTCAGCCAAACGTAATGAGAAAAATTTTCAAATCCACTAATAGATAGTAGCTGATTACAGCAACTATTTATTCACGTTGCTTAATTGTTTCCTTGTTTAAATAGTTGCTTAAAAAGTTAGCATCGACTTAGTTGTAAAGGTCGCCATTGTGGATTCCTCTTTTAAGATTTTCTGAATTGGCATAAATTCTAAGAAACTGTACCATTAGTCATCTTACTGTAACGAAGACTGGGGGTAAAATTTCCCGATAAAACCATAAAGGTAAATTCGTTACGTAGACATGCGTAGATGTAAAAAAATAAAAAAAATGCGATTCGCAATGCTGCTTAATTAAATAAAAAATAAAACCTGTACAGGTAATAAACATGAGTTAGGGGCAGCTACATCTTCCATTCCAGCCACTTTATATTTCACCAGGCGCCGGGTCCGGGCGCGACGACCACCGAGCGTACGCAGGGTACCTACTGCAGAGGCTCACTAAGAGGATCGCCGGAAATATGGATTTGTAGCATTAAAAAAATTGACACTTTTACTGAAATTTAATTTAAGAGATGCGTGTAATTGTAAACGTCGAGAATTCAACATATTCCCAGAAAGAAAAAATCATCTTCCGCACTTCTCAGGAAAGAAAAGTAGAACAAATAATAAAAGCATGAGACAAAAATAGTCCAAATGGCTTACAAAGAAAATTTATCATGCTACTAGCTGCAAGCTGGCATGGAGAGGTAAAGAAACGACAAAAACATTGGTGCAATATTTTGGAGAAAAAATAAATCATTATAGAAACAAAGAATACAATATAATCTAATAATGTTTAAAATCGCTTAAGGTGAATCGCGCAGGCTAACTAATAACAAATTTTTAATGGCAAATAAAAATGGCAAAAATGTCCGGTACGTATTTTTCATAAATTAATGTCAAATGAGATGAAAATATTCAAACTCATCCTTAATTTTTGACATCTAATCCGTATTGGCAACAATCTTTATGTAAGCGCTGGTATAAACATCTCACGGTAGACTAAAATAGGATAGAAAAATAAACAAAACGACCCAAAAGTTTAGTTTGAATCCTAACAAGATAAAAATTACCAACCATTCAATGCATGCTTCCCCTGTAACTAGCTCAAAATGTAGTAAGTGAGTACCAGGTATTAAAACTAACCAGGCACTCATCTAGAAACTCAATCAAACCCTATCTACAAGGTGACTAAGAGCATCACGGAACTGTAATCAACAACTTAAGAGGACACGCTGTTTCGTCCTCTTCATCTCAAAGAAATTGTACAATTACCTACAATTGCACCGTTAATTACAACAATTGTAAACATTCTTAATTGTTTAATAAAGTTACTTATATGTATGTTCAACATTTTGTGACATAGTTTAAAAAATAAATCATGCCGAATTACAATCATAGTAATATTTTTTTTTATAATTTCAACTAGATTAACAATCATCTTTGTTGGAATTAAGAATTTCCACTCGTGGACTTCGTCCACTAGTAAGATTTCTATAGCATCCGCAAATGTTGTTAAAATTATTAGAAAATTATCACCACCTATGTAATTACGGATGATAATTTTTTTACCGTCTCAATTGACCAATAAAAAAGTTTTAATTTCAATACATTTTTCAAAATCCATCTTCAATCATCAGATACACTTATACATGTAATGTTTAATTTATAAATGTGTTAAAAAGGTTTAACAATATTTCAAATTTTTTTATTTACTACATTAGTTTAGAAAATATACGTAAAATTACCGTCAAGAAAAAAAACGTGCAAAATGTGTTCGAATTAAAACATCTGCAGTCGGAACGAACAATACAGCAAGGTACTGCATCCTTTAGTAATGGCAGTTTCCATAAATCGGTTATTAATTTAAATAATAATAAATAAACGATGAAAATGATCTAGTAAACAAACTTAAATTTATACTTTTAAACAGCTTCAATTTATACTTTGCAAAAAAAAAATAATAAAATTTCTAAATATGAAATAGTATAACATTGGTGTCACAAACAATTACTAGAAGTATATAAATTTTACAAAAAAAAAAATGTAGGTAAACAACTTTTTGCCATATAAAAGACTCGTGGTTGTTAGAAGACAATAAAGATTAGAAAAGGGTGCTTAAATACACCGTTTTGTTATTAGAAAAATATCTTTTTATAACCATGCTGCTGTTTTGTGCCACCCTGTAGTTACAAATTACATACATCAAGCTAGTATTGGAATACATTAATTAAATAAGCGCATATGAGAAAAAACGGTAATGTATTGCAATAAATACATAAAAATAATTGGATGTCATGATGTGACCACAACAAAAATATTCAAATATTCCTAGTAAACGAAATCTGCAAATCCTACATATAACGATTCTGTCAAAAATGGGTACTAAAAACTAACAAAACATCTACTAACAAATTAGATTTATTATTATAGATACGCTTACTTATTCAAAAGTCAATTCACGTTCCCTTGCAATATTTAATCACGAACGATTACAATGTTTTCTGTAATTTTGAGGCAATTCAATAAATGCTGATAAATTAGTCTACTATTTAATTACGGATCTTTGAATATACTTCGCACATTTACATATATTTTATATTCTCTGCAGTTACAGAAAAAACAATTACTCATTAACAAAGTTTCGCCCTTATCCATATTATACTAGACGTACAGTTTCAAATTAAAAAAAAAAAAATATATAATAACATTTTAAAACGAATTGCACAAACAGTAACCAAAAATTCGTTCTTAGAAATTTCTAAATAATCTTATCGATATAATTCATTCTTAATAATCGTTATATAATTTTAAAAACATTTACAGACAATTTATACGTAAACTTCGGTAAGTTTTTGTAGAAACTATTACTATTTCAAATCAGTAACAAGTCAGTACGCGATGAATCATAATATAACAATGAGATGGAAAATTCAGTGACGCTCTAATTACAAAAAGACCAAACCAAGATTTTATATGAGCAATGTAAAATTACTGCAACCTTATCTACTTAATTGTAGTACGCTCAAAATAAAATGTATTTAACATTAAGTAATGATTAAAGCAATAAAATACGTTAAACGTGAAAACTGCATACGAAAGTATGTTTCATCTTTTCTTATTCTTCTTTCTATTAATTTTCATACTTTAAATTTATTGATAATAATGAGAACCGTTTTTATGAAAAGAAGTTTGATATAGGCTATAAATTAGACACGAAAACCAACATTTCTAAAGCGATCTTTTGTTCCACTGCTCCTTTAGATGCATTGTTATTCTTGTTCCTATATCATTAAATATCCCAGTTTCAAGAATTTTGAATAATTAAAATTGTGAGTTGCGACTTCGCAGTAAAGTACCCGCAAGCGATTAATTTAAATTTCACAATCTTGATAGTGATAGAATTTATTCTAAAAACGTTTTAATTTCTTTCTATATTTGCATTTGTAAAATATTTTCGGATACGACGAATTTAAAATGTTTCAAATAGCTCTGTTATTACTTACTACTATTTAGATATAGAAACATTTGAAAGACTTACCTAATTGAACATACATCTTAGGCCTGACATTTTCCTGCCAGGCTGCAAAACACGCGGAAAGGGCCCACGCGGTAAACACCAAAAAGCCCTTCATGTTCGTTCACTGCTACCACATAATTATGTCATAAACACTGCACTTAAAAATTCCAAATATAAACTATTTATAGTGAAGCCTTCATCACAGATGCGGAAAAACACTATTCAATTCACAGCAACTTCATGATTTCATAAAGCGTCACGTTGTGCTTAGACGCCTAACGTCGACTAGTGTATAACAACGTCGCGACGCCAGTACCAGCTGACTTCCCCTCCACTGCGGTGGCAGCGTCGACAACCTGCAACGGACATTCGCAACATTACATAGGATATTATGCAATCTACCATACAGATTAACAAATTAAAACAATTATATACACTAATATATAGATTTATAGTATTTTATCAACAAATATTTCAAAAATATCGAAATGTAGCAATATTTAATTAACTGCACAAATGTTTATAAAATTGCAAATTATGTAATTGTAATGTATATTCATAATATTAGATGATTCATATTAAAAATTAAAAAAAGTAAATTGTTACCAATGGAATACAATAAACTAAATTTTAATATGTAATATCAATTTAAAATCATTTCTATTTTTGTGGTTCGTTTATTATAAGTTTATTCAATTAATTATTCTATTATAAAGCATTAAAAACAAACTTTTTAATGCAATGTTGAAAATCAAGTTCTTTGCGTAAACTAAGAACTTAAAATCTCTTCTTTTTCTTTATGCAATAAAATACACCTTAACGAAAATTCATAGCAGTTATTGCTTTCATGTTTAACGTTATATTTAATGTGAGGTTTAGATTATGATCGAAACCCATCTGCATACATTACGATTATTCATAGTAAATTTTAGTAATTAGTACAGTACGTAGACATAACATTTTTACATTACATTAAATTTGTCTGTTTATGCATATATGTAACTTGTATTTTATTTTCATAATGTAATAAAAGTACACTTTTTACTTTTATAATAATAACAATACTGTTTACTTGAAGTTTCCAAATTAAAGCACAGTATACAAAGGAGTACCTATGCGTAGGTGGTTCTGGCTTGTAATTGCATTTAAATGTTTTAACGTCTAAACTTAATTAATATATACTAAATCAAATTTCAAAATAATATGAAATCCGGTCGTATACGGAAAAGGTTTGGACCTGTTATAGAAACGGCGAATCAATACAAATTTCATTTGAAAATTGAAGGTATTATTTACTTTTCTTTTCAATATGACGTTGATTTAATTAAAATTATGTACCTAATAAATTATAAAATTGAGGCAGAATGTAAGCATATGATCGTTGTCCTATGGTCAATAAAAAAGTTGGTATGTAAATATTATCTTCTACTGTCTTTATAGTTATATAGTGTGTTTAGGTTATTCCTATAAAAATTTAATTTTGTCAATATATTCACTTCTAGTACATTATAAGTCAAAATTCTATAAATCTCAAAAATATGTTACAACGTTGACTTTTAGTCGATTTGTAAGTTCGTGTGTTATTCCAAGCAATTATATCAAATACAAGATGAGATTCTAAATTGTTACTTAATGTAACAACTAAAAGGTACACATTTTGATTTATTAAAGCTTGGTGTTAAAATTTTGTGTAAAACTAATGTATAATGGTTCTAAGTTTTTTTTTTTTCGATAATTGTTTCTAATTAATCCCAGTTACTATTTTAATAATCAAATTAATATATCGTCCACAGATAAAATATAAATGTTAAAAAAATAATGAACCCAAAATTTTAATTATAATCGGCATAAATCGTAATTATTTTTAGTGTTGAATAAAAATCCCAAATAGTTATATAGTAGGGATTATCTTACTTGGTTAAAAAAACTACGACCTTTGTCCAAAATTTGTGTATTATAGTTGTGCTAAGTCCCTGATTGTTCAAATTATTTATAAAGATGCCGAAGAAAAAAATTTGTGTGAAATTCGGATGTAAATAGCCATTGCCGCAACCAACAACTATTTCAAGTAATTTCATAGCAATTTCTTGACATGGGCTTTTCTTTTCAATAGAAAAGTTTGCGTGAACATAGAAATCATCTAACGTCCCATTATTTTGATCGTTACCCCAGTATCAAAGTATTCTGAGTTTAGTTCCCGGTTCTACCTTATCTAATCAAAGCACGCCACCTTTCAACCATAACCCTATTAGAGTCCCGCAACTGCAACGATTTTTAGAGTTATTTTGTTAGATTGTGCATCGGTTTCTTTCTTATTTAGTACATCATTTTTATACGTTTAGCACGTGCAGCTTATGTAAACTTTAAAATTAATAAAGAATTGTTTATAAACATGTTTTGTATTACCTTACAATATGACTTTTATTGCATTACGATCGTTTTATTTGTTATGTATGTACATATTTAAATAAAAACTCCGTTGGCTAACTATTACTTGTTGTTAGTTATTGTCTGGTTTGCTATTACGAAGCCCAAAAGTGCATGTTGTATGTATGATACCAAGCCCGATACCTACTTACGAAGCCCGATTTTGGGCTTCGTAAAAAATACGTGTATCTTAGGGTTGTAGATGAAAAGTTATGACTTATGGTACAATCAACTATTTTCTTAAAAAGGCTTCGTAAAGTAGACCAGATACCTAAAAATATACACGTTTAGTTCGAGTCGAACGTTATAGATAGCGCTACGGTTTCAATGTATATAATTGGATATATTTGTTCGATTATTCGAAGCTCGTAGTGTTTTCCGTATAATACCAATCCCTTAAATATGACAACGCTACAAAAAATGATAAATGTACATAAATATGTTATTAACAAAATGATTGTTTAAGAGTGATACTTCTTGAAAACGAATATTGATTTTTATCGCAATAAAATGCTAAAAAATTTAATGTTTAATTTTTGCAGCACCTTACAATCATTTATGACTTTCCGTTTGGATGAACCTGAAATACTAAGAACTCAAATTTTATTAAATTCCAAAGATGTTTCTATAAACAAGTACTTACGTACCACATTTTACTTATTATTATATTGAAACAGATAATTTGCTCTTGCAACTGATCTTTTAATACAGGTTTACTAAAACGTTTGATTTCAATGAATAAAAGACAATCTTCACTCTAGAAAATAAACGAATTAAATATAAGTGCCGATTCCGGTTTTGGTTCCATCATGATCAATCAATTAGAATTCTTATTCCGGTTCTTTTTGGTATCGGTCTAACCCTGTTTCTTATGCATCTTACAGATTTGGTATGTTCAGATAAATTTTAGTGTTTTATTTTATACATCATTTAAAGTAAAAATAAAATTTATCAGTTTATGAATTTCTTGTATATTTAAAAAAACAAAGCTGCACTTCTACTGTTCTTAAATGTCAAATTTAACTTTAAACGAATTTTGGGAAAAAAATGTATAAAATACCACAACTTACAATATAATAAAGCTTATTTTATTCAAAAAACATAAAAAATAATCAAAGTTAGTTATCAGCATTATCACCATGATCTGTATTAGTTGTCGGCCAGGAATTTTATATGATAATAAAACTCTTAACTGTTTTTCTTCAATGTAACTCATTATTTTATATTATTCATTTTCTGCTGATTATTGGTACTGGAGCAGAATAAGCTTTATTGGTAGGAACCTTCGGGTTTTGATTTTGTTTTTATAACCTGAATGTATGAGAACTAGCTCCGTCTAAACATTTAACATATCCTGGAAATGACGCATTGTACACAAACTCCATGTATTTTGAAATGGCGAAACTTTCATTTACTTTATCTGTGACCGTTTTGCAGGTTTTTTTTTTATAGAATAATGCAATAATGTCTATCGTAAATGTATTTTTTTTCTGGAATTTTTAATCATTGTTTCATATTCCTCGGGAACATATATAACGAAACTTTTAACAATTGCAAAATCCCTGTCGCAGGCCAAAAATGAGTGACCACGCAATGGAAAATGGTGGTGTTGTTTTTGTTTTGCCCTGGACAGCCGTCAGAGAAAATGCGTAATTCTTGAACTTCTTTGCGTACATGCTTAATTTATACCGAATTTTTTTGGTAGAATAATGTAAAATTTTATAAAGAAAAGATTCAATATGCATTTTAATTTTAAGTTTTGATTCTTCTGTTACTGAAGTAGGTCTATTATTGTGCTTTCCTCGCATATCTTTAGAAGATTATCTCTTACCAAGTAACAAATTCAAGCGTTGAACACGAAAGTGAGATATTGCATACAAATTCATGAACGCTTGTTTGCATAAAGACACTCGGTCTTGATTTTTCTTAACAAAGTATTGAAAAGAAGCAGTTTTTGCCTTCTTCCTATTTTCATCTGTAAGACGTTTGCGACGTCTTGCAATGGGTCTTGCTTCAATTAAACCTTACAGGAAAAGTGTCTTGCTCATTTTTCGGCTTTCCGTCGTACAACTTTGAAATTATTAGATTTTTTCCCACCTCTCTAAATTTGTTTGTTGTGAGCATGATCATAAATCAACAACCTATCTGTTGAGAAGAAACAGTACAAGTCCTGTACTTGTACTGTTTTTAATCTCAATGATAGGAAGCGAGCTTTAATATGCGCCTTAATAATTTGGATTTAGTACTGGTTTTCTACTCATTCGATGCAGATTCGAATTTAAAACAAAATGGCTATGACAGATAAAAATGTAACATTTTGGACTTGTACTCTTCTCAATCGCACCGATTCAATTAATCTATCTAGTTAATGTATGTGTATATGTTTTTGAATACTTAACGAGAAGAAAAGATCAACGTTGTGAAACTCTCTCTATACGTTAACTAGAATCAGGACATAGAATTTTAAGCTTTTGCAGTTTTCTTGTTTAAGATTATAAGCGACTTTTGGCTTAGACCACGTCGTAATTAAACACCCAGACTTGGTCTTAGTCTCTGACCTGTTATTTATTTTTGTACTACTAGATCATTATCTCTTAGTTACTAAGCTTGTTTTTAAGACGGTATGTTTGATTTACTAGTAACCCGTCGGTGAGTGATTTATTTACCGTTCTAGAACGGTAAGTACAAGACAAGTAACGTAACAACACCTAGAAAGCCAACTAGTTCGAACAAAAAATTAAAAATTCTTACATAGCACAAAAATAGTTTAAAACGTCATTTTGACGTTTAGTAAGATAATGTACTAAGATTAAAGAAAAAATGTTTCTATCGTGCAAAAATAGGATAAGCATCATAAGCCCTTACTGTTCTTAATACTTAATATACTATTAATTAATGCTTCTACACTTTTTGTTATTTAATTTTTAATAACCATGGCACTATAGTCTGGAAATCTGACTTTATTTGTCGTAAATATTTATTTTAGTGAAGCAACAATTGTCATAGTTCAAAAATACAACTGTAAAACACAGGTAAGTTAAGGCACAGCTATAAACATGCCTAAATAAAGGACTTACTTTGCATACTTGATCAGAAAGCAGAAACTTTCTCAAACTTCACAATTAAGTCCGTACACAATAAAATTATGTTTATATAGCAGTTAAAATAACCTACAATACAAATGTTACTAATAATTCAATAAGAAGTTCTGAAAGTAATGATATGCAGTAAAAAAAAGAGGAATTAAATGACCTACAAAGGTATCTTTCAAATGCTGTAAATCTTCAAAATGCTGTAAGTAGTCATTAGTATTTAAAATATGTGGTATATATAATTTTTATTAATAAGTCAAGAATTTATAACAAACGGTTTTTTTAGTTCTAGATACAGTTACAAAATAAAACGAGCAAAGAAACTATTTCAAAATATAAAATTGAATATACTAATTCGAAGTAAGCGTATGATTAATGATTAAATAGTGTTTAGGTGATTTTTTTCAGAATCTTCACTCAATATATTTCATGGATGTTATACTTATCATATTTTATTTAATTTACCTATATGATATCAACAATTTTAATGATTTTTAAGTTTCAACTTTGTAAGTATTGTGTGAGAAACGTTACCATGCTATTAAAGATACCTTATCAAAATTGAATTTCATGTCAGATGTGAAACACATCATATTTATGCAAGAAATTAAAAAATGACATGAAGAGTAAACCAAATGTTTCAGACCCGTACTTCCTTTCTTGCTACTGCAGGTTGATGCAAAAATAAATCATGAAACAGTAGGTTCATGTGGACAACCTTGCGTGGCTTTGTATCATCAGTGAAATATATAAAAATATACAAACGGGCTTCCAAATTAGACAAAATGTATAGGGCTTCGCAATATTTTTTGTATATACATGCCTCCGGCACTCCCCATTACCTGGGCTTCGATTCATCCATAGTGTTTGTCGGGCTTCGTATTATTTTTATACGAACTAATCAACGATAAACAACAAATGCAAACCAAGATATAGTTATATAACAATTACTTAAAATCAACAATTAAAAAACTGCAAATATCAATTAAAACATGTAAAAATTAAACTTAAATGCAACTGCTGTCATTTTATGAAATGGTCGATTTCTTATTTTCCGTTGTTACTAAAGTAAATCAATTTTCTCGCCAATCCAATAATAAAGTTTCTGTACTTCAGCATAAAAAATTCCTATTTGATACAAGAATGTTGCACATATTTCTTTATTTCATATAATATTAACCCTAGAGTACCTTTCAGACTTAATTTATTGAGTTTCGATCAAACAATAAACCATAGGGAATACAAGATAAATAAAATTAGGAGACGGCAAAAGGGAAACACCGCGAAACCTTTTGAAATTTAGATCTATTGCATTAATCAATAACATTTTTTGTTACGACAGTTAAGTGTGAAAAATTACAGCATATGATTTAAATTCTTGCTTTTAAATTTAAAAAATCTTATCATTAGTATAACGATGCACACGTTGCTGGTAAATGTATAATTTGAGATCAAATTACATCACGCAAAAGTTTAATCTCTTCCTGAATTTGGCACTGACTGATTACCTAACATGAAATTGTTTTTATTAACTTTTTATTCGAAGAATGAGCGTATGGAAATTAAATTCGTTAAATTAGTATGTATGATGTAGTTTCGCACATACAAAAACATAGAAGAAGTCAAGATTTCATAATACAAATAAACACCATTATTATCAGGAAGTTATGAATAAAACAAATAAAGGTGTATCTAAAAACAAACATGCAAGGAATAAACAAAGATAAGAAAGTTAAATAGGCGAAGAAAAGGTATTTTTAAGGTAATAATTATTTATTGCTTCGCTTAACCTCACAATAAGAAAATATATGGACACGAAAAGGTTTCTAAAATACGAACAAGGCTAAAGAAGGTATAAAGAAACAGGATTAACAAAATGCGTCTTCCATCACTCAAGGAAAACGTAATAAAAGGTTACTTAGTTTGTGATTTGATCTTAAGAAATAAACCAACCGGGTTATATCTAGTTTTCGCTTCTTCACAAATAAATTTTATTAAGAATATTCAACAATCCTTAACTGACAGTAATATAATCTAGAATTATAGCTATTTAAATAAATAATTAAACATTTGTTTTACAGTTAACCTCTTTACTTATAGATTATTTTATGAGTGGTTTGCAATTGCATATCCATGATAATTGCTTTATTAATGTTAATAACGCGATCATAACAAACTAAGACAACTGTACAAGAAGGATTCAAATTATACGGTAAGATTGGAGTAAGATTATACGGGATGGTAAGGAATTAAGTTAGATATAAAAGGGTACATAAAGGATGTTGTGCAATATCGTTTCTTTCAGTTTTGATCGTGTTTTGTTGTAGCATTTTAATTTTACGCAAATGTTGGAATATATTAAAAACGCCGCAAAGCTTTATCATGCTATATAGTTGTATTAATTTTAAATACATATAAATTAAAACATATGTAAACTGATTTCATAATATGCAAATTTATATTTATTTTAGAAAGTTTTAAAAAGCCTGGTCAATTGAAAATGTCATAAATGCAATTGAATTACATATTAAAATATTTTATATTAAACATCCAAACAAAAATGTATATGTTTGTTAAAAAATTCCTATTAAATGTAATGTACGTAATAGTAAAAAATTGTTAAAATGTTATTCTAGTTTAATATGCTCAAAATATAATTTCTAGAACAAAGTTATAAAATGGATATTAGCATTCTATCTTAAGTGTTCCAATTATTTAAAAAAATACGTTTAATAATAATTCTGCATTTTCTACATTCGCCATTTGCAAGAATACTAAAGTGAGATCTGACTTCTGTCATTCAACATCCAAGTTTTGTGGATTTTACACGTAAGTGTTGTGGCATACGCTATCTCAAGAAAACAAGACCACACGTGTATAAATAATATGTACCTAGTGTCCCGAATTGTTTATACGCGAATTATGTTGGTGTGGCTTATTTCATTTAAGGTTGGTAGTTTGCGTTTGCGTCACACGTGCAAACATTCGAATTGACCAAATTCATATTAAAATGGTATTCGGGCAGGGTATGTAATAGTAATTTACGTAACAAGCGTCAAAAGTACATCATAGCATAACAAACGAACAAGCGTTGCATGTGATTGAGTTATGCTATGAAGGTTTCGACGAGACTAACGTGCATTATTTTGTGTGTTGCCTTTTGTAAAATTACATTCCTTGCTAAATAAAATAAAAAAAAAACGAAATATCCTAGTACTACATATATTAATAAATCTCTCAAATTTAACTAAATTCTAATTTTTTTTTAAATGACTATTCCAACTGTCGCATACTCGTTCTAATATAATGATTCACTTTAAACACTTAGTTTTATGCGGATTTCTAGTTTTCATTTTGCTACACTAGAACTTTTTTCGCCCATTACGTAACGAACGAATATTGACGTTTGCGATATTGATCAGCACAAAAATAAGCATTGTTTGACCTTTCATTAGGATTGGAATCATTCCATGAATCCATGTTTTAATTTGAAATGATCAACGAAACGTAATTGTTAAAGAATATTGTGGTGAATAAGTTAACA
The DNA here is from genome assembly GCA_035610365.1 of Aquatica leii. Classification (NCBI taxonomy): domain Eukaryota; kingdom Metazoa; phylum Arthropoda; class Insecta; order Coleoptera; family Lampyridae; genus Aquatica; species Aquatica leii. The sequence continues at coordinate 124,630,924 of CM069432.1, forward strand.
TCTTTAATTATCTATAAGATTAGTGTTGTCCAAATATGATGATTTTAATAGTGTTCTGGTATATAATGGATGGTAAACCATTTAAAAGTTAATTATTTACAAGCTTGCCTTTGAATTAAATTAAATAAAAGAAATATATTGACAGAATGCTTTTGTTACTGCGTGCAAGATTGAAAATAATAAATAAAATTAAAAATAACTAATATAACTTTACAGTTTATAAGCTTACAAATACTTAAATAAAATGCAAAAAATGATTCCTACTATTTTGTAAACAATAGCAACTCGTCTTATAATATCTAGAACTAATAACAAACAATACTACGAATCACGACAAGCAAAAGTACAATGAATATGAGAGTTTTGTTATTAAATGTAACAGTGCTAATAATCGAAACCAAAAAATGAAAATGTACACGGACACAAAGTAGAATACCTAATACCTTATTAATACAAAGTGTACATTAGAACATTGCAAAAATAACCAAAAACTTGTAAATCAAGACTTTTATTTTAAATTAACTATGATTTGTAGGTATTCAAAGATAGTTTAAAAAAGCGTCATATCAGTTTGCTAACTGTATTTTTAAGTTAATAGGAATTGTAAGGTTTTGCTCTTATAAATACTATATACTATATTTAGTATGTATAATAAACGCCTAAGTTTTGTATTTGTTATAAGTAAAGCTTCAACACTGGCCCGGTTGCTCAAAACTAATTTAATCAAACGGTTTGTTAATCATATGTTAAAATTAACCATTAATTTAAAATCGAGTTGCACAAAACAAAAATGAACCTTGGTTAAGTAATCAACAGCCATTTGATAAGTATACGCAAAACAAATCGTAAAATGTCAAATGTGTGTCGGTTTTGTCGATTTCGTTTAAATTTGGTTTGAATTTTGATTTGTGTTTGTAGTCGGAGTAGGTCAACACAAATCAACATTTTAACTTGAACAAGGAGAAACAAAAAAAACCCTATAGAAAGAGAAGGGTTCGTAAACATCATAAACAGGTAAATTTCCATTTCCATTTAATTAGTTATAGTTATGTATATATAATAGTACTTAAATACATTCTGACATGATTTTCTAGTCAAGCATTTCGTTACATAATATTTTATACACATAAAAGTTGAACTTAAAATTTAAAAAAACATACTATAAACACAAAGTTGCTAATAATAAACTAATTTATAGAAAAACACTGAAAATTCAAAAATGTCACTGGTATTTAAAGTGCATTACGAACAACATTTTGGTTTGCACCTGGCACCAATCTTACCTCTTCTACTACGTCTTCAACAAAAACATCATCGTCTTGTTGTAGCTCTACTGCAACATCATGTGGCGGTTCAACATCTTTATATTGAAGTGCGATGTACAATTGTAGCTAAACAGCGTTCCGTTTTAATGCTAAGACCAACTGACAAACGTCGAAATCAACGTTTTAAAACTCCAAAGCAATGTTCTATTGAATTTCTTGTTTTAATGTGAGCTCAGTTGTATGCTTCCTGTGATAGAGTATTAGGGTTTATAAAAAGTGTTAACAAATAGGGTTTTGAAAGATAACCACTGTCACCTAAAAGGTAGCCATTTCCATACTGTCCTTGTTCGAAATCAACAGACAGGGAACTGTCATTAAAAATAGTGCTCTCATGTACAGAATCAGATCATCGTGCAATAATTTGCAGAATTTTTAAACCACCATCACATATTACCTAAGTATTAATAGAAAAATACCCCTTTCTGTTTCTATATAATTTTGAGTTGGCCCACCAGGCGATTGGAGTTTGATATGAGTGCAATCCACTGCACCGAAAACAGCTGGAAAATTGCTAATTAAATAAAACTGTTGTTTAATTTGCCCAAGAGCATTTTGATTTTGAGGCATAGTTACATATCGAACCTTTTGTCATGCAATGCAGTGGGTTACTACTATCGACAAAAGATGTAAAATTACTGTCAATTTCTTTTAAAAAACGAAACCTTAATTTAAATTTGACAGCATCATAAATGTCCATGGGATGGTTACGGGGTTTTTCTTCATGAGATGACAGTGACTATAAAGATGAAAGGTATGACATGTTTTATTAAAAAAGTTGTATAAGAAAAAGTAGGAATTCAATATTTATATATTTTAAGTTTTTAATAAAACACCATTAAAAAAATTTAAATTAGTATAAATTTTTTACTTACCTAAATAGATAAAATGAATCTCACTTAAAACCTATAATTAAATAAGAATACTAATTTCAACGTAAAATTAATTATATTTGTAATAGTTTATTAAAAACAGGAATAAACTGTGATTGACAACTTTTTTAAAGTTAATCAAACGCTAATCGACTGTTAAGCTTTGATTACTGTAGCAATTGATTAACTTAGTTTGATCAATGATTATGTTTTAAAATTTGTTTTGTGCAACCAGTTTCATGCTTAACCAATGATTAACTTCGCTTAATCAGAGCTTTTTTATTAGATATTTCATCAACATATTAAATACTTTAACCAATGGTTAATTGTTTTTAACCCATCGATTAGTAGTTAATCATTGATTAAATATTTAACAAAAGCTTTGTGCAACCCGCTTTTTATTGTTGGTACTGTCTTAGTAAGCATTAGACTTATAGTCTTCAATTAACATCCATTAGATGTAATAAGAAAGATTAGATAAATTCTACTACACTTCACCGGCCTAGGCCGGAAAAATAAAATTTCCGGCCGATTATGCCTGTAAAATACGTCAAAACAGACGGAAGCACAAAAATAAGTATTTGTGCTTCGGTCCGTTTTGATGTATTTTGTAGGCAGCATAATCGGCCGGAAATTTTACTTTTCTGTCCTAAGCCAATAAAATGTAGTAGAATTTTATAACTCGAATTTAGCACTAACAATAATTAATTTTTTACGTCATCCGTCATTTTCTTAGATTTATTAACATACACCATTATCTGTATTTTGTTTTCTAAACAAATATAATAAATTTGCTTGTATGGTACAATTGCTAAGAACAATAATACTTTAATTTTCATATAGGTCAAATTGTAATGAAAAATGAAATTATGTAATAGTCAAATTAATTTCAAAAACAATTGAATTAGTCATTACAGGTTTTAGTTTTATAAACATATGTTATTAAATTTTACTAAATATCAATACTTAAATAACTGTTTTTTAACAAGATTATACTATAAAGGTTAGTACAAAAATTTTTTCACACGTCCCGAAAGTATTTTGCGAGTAGTCGCCGAGTGGTCAAATTGCACTTTCCAGACTAATGATATAAATAATTATTTCATAACATTTTTAAAAAAATGCGAAGAGTCCTATACATGCAGTTTAAAACAGTGAACACTACCCTTATTTTATTTTATAGAACAGAATTTTCTTAGTAATACTATCATTGCCAAAAGCTCCATCTGATTATATACCTTTATAGATAGTCGGTCCTTCGTTAAAAGTGTGACGCTCATAAAAAGGATACAGGAAATTTTAGTTCTGGATACTTGGTACAGCACTGCGATCGTTGACATTTTCAGTGGATGTCGGTAACAAAACTGTACTTCAATAGCACCTTCTTAGCTATTGTTTTACAGTTTTCTACTGTATTTGTACAAATGTTAGATTGGATCTTTCGCGCGTATTTTATTGCCGCCAGTCGTACTTAGATGATTTATGACTGTGATAACGCTATGAATGAAATAAATACCTCTTATCTTACGTTGAATAATAAATTTAAATAATAAGTTCTTACAAAAATGATTACTGTTAGTTTAATGTTTAAGGAATGGTTTAAGTTATACTCTGTTATCGGTTATAAAAAAAAATAGCGATCATAACTGTCGCATACATAAAAAATAGTTATTTATTTAACGGGTTTCTGTGCAAATTAGCATTTTTTTTTTCACTAGTATACATTTTAAACCCGAGCGCAAAAACTTGCATAGGCGGTACTTATACAATAGTGAAAAATTAGAATTTATGATAGTTAACAACAATAAAACATATTGATTTTAAGTAAGTAATTTGTTTTAGCTGATGCAACATTATTTTTCTAGACGAGATACTCCGGTCATAAAATTTATGGTACCCTTGCAGTAGTTTAAAATTTAAAAAAAAATGTGGTTAAAAAACAAAAAAAATATTTGTTAAATCGCCTGAGCGCCGATGTATTGGTAATTACAAGTGCAATCAATATTTAATTTGTAAGATGAAAATACTTTAAATTAAATTTAAAGTAAACACAGATCATGCAAAACCTAATGCAAAAATTAGAATTTATCAAAATAAATCATTTGGTAATTTTATAATACCATAGCAAATTGCCCTCGGAAATAATACTATTAGTACAAAAAAAATATATCTGTTACCCACAGCATAATCTTCACAAATTCTGTAATCGGATTTGTAGTGCTGCACTTTTATATCTTATTTTATTCGAAAAACAGTATTTTACGTGATTTTATCCCAGACATAAGTTAAAACATTGATTCCAGTAGTTGAGCGTTGATTCGTCGTTGATTACGACTTGTTATAAGAATTTAGAGTAAAATAAAATCGTTTGTATATATTCATAAATGTTGTAAAATGTTTAACTTTCATATTTAATAATAAAATAATTTAAATTTAAATGTTTTAGAAACTGAATTGTTAAAACCACATCTTGCATGTAGAATAATTTAATGGTTTACATAACAAGAGATAATGTTCATACACCTAACAAAGTTTATACTTTGAACACGTTTATGCCATTTCGAATTCACGAGCTAGTAAACACGCAGATCAAGGTCAAACAGCACCTCTAAGAAGAAATAGCTGTAACTAAAAATAATCGACTTAGGTTGCACCGCTTGCTAATTATTTTAAAATTATTAATCTTAGCAACATCTACTGGAAAAAATTGAAGCATAAAAATTGAGCACCCAATTCGACCGACTATCTATAAACGTATATAATCAATTATACTACTAATGTAAAAGGAAAAAAATACACCGGCTAAGCACATGTCAGGATTCAGTTAAGGCCTCGCCACATAGCTTATGTCATGCTATGCCAATGTAAAACACAGAAGTAGAAACATAGTATTTTACTCATGAACTGTCACATAGTAGATGTTTGATTCTATGCTATTTTCGCATGACCCTGAAGTAACTTAACATAGCACAGAAGTCGAACTCGGCCCAACTTCTGTGCGGTGTGCACGTGCTTTTTCTGATTATTGTGAGGTTATAGCGTTTTATTTATTTTCGTTTGTAGTGTGATTTTTTAAATCATAAAAAAGGTTTAAACAGAAAAAGATATCTATTAACGACAAATTACTAGTTACCTTAATTAACGGAAATCCTTGCATTTATAACAAAAAGTTGAAAGAATATCCGGATTTGTACCAAAAATAAAACGTTTGGAATTTTATTGCTTCGTCCTTAGGTGTAACAAGTACGTAAATCAATCGTTTTTGAATTTAAATGGAGTACACACATATGACACGTGTATATCGTCGCACATCTACGCTATGTGACATAACTGACATAGCATATGCTGCATTATGTTATGCGCTGTGCGTTAACATAGCATAGCACGGCATGACATAAACTATGTGGCGAGGCCTTAAAGCACCAACGGCTTGTTTATTAAGTTTTCGATAGTAGATTAATCTATCTGCTTTGTAAATACGGGTAAATACTTTTATTCAAACTTGTTATTTCTGATTTAAATTCTTAAAAAAGAAAAAATTAATTTTCAATATTTGCACCAAAGCACTTACTTTTCCGATCGTACCTTGTGCGATGCCTATTCCACCAGACACGCTTACTTAAATAATAGGTACATATTCTTTACAATTTTTAGCTTCTATATCAAGTTACCGTAACGTGAATTTTTGTATTACATTCTTTTTCAATTTTTTTAAAGATTAGTGCACCAGAAAAAAGTACAAGTATATGTAAAAAATCTTTGCTACCTTATTTTGTGGCAAGACATAAAAAGTAACAGCTCCAGAAAGCCTGTGAGCTAAGTACTCGATGTTAAAATCAACAATTTTTCTTCACGATTATTAATATATCAAAGTTTTTGATGTTAAGTAGAATGAACATGCCAAAAAACTGTGTTTTTACAAAACAAGAGTTTATTAAATATTTACTAGATAATTTTAACATTTTGTATATTAAATAAACTTATCTATTTATTCTTTAAATACACCGCTAAAGAGGTTTAGGGTACAACATTTTAGAGTTACAGTATACAGGTCCACAGAGCAAACAAGATAGTTGGAGAGGGGATACCGGCGCTACAGTAGCTTGTACGGTACAATTTCAAAAAAAGTATTTGGGCGCTTAATTTAAATGTATATTGTTAGATATACATAAATGTATTGTGTGCTGCGTAACCAGTGTAACTTATTTTTTTCTTTACAAAATCAGAAAAGAACATATCTATAAAAGAAATACTTTATTACACTTAGAAACCAAAACATGAATATACAATGTTTAGTAACAATATTAAATTTTACAGAAACAGTTTTAAATAACCTAAGATTTATAAAATTCCTTTTGCTTATTTTAAATGTATAATGTTGAATATTTTGTTGAATGAACGAATAAGTAATTTTTAGTAACACGAATTAAATTAATAATACTAATGCTGTGATTTCACGGTATACATCGACCTATAGTACATTAAAACAATGTACGTTTTCATTGAATTTATGTAATTTACATTATAAGTACATAGTTTTTTTTATGTACTTTACATTGATTGAATGTATCAAGTTGTATTTGTTATCTTTCAAAATAATTTGTTATGAAATCATCCACAGTCAACCTTCAAATGTACCATTACGTTAATTTGAAATACATTGGGTTAATGTAATCGTACGTTGTATCTGTAGTTTTTATAGATCCATGTACAGTTTATGAATTCAATGTATTTTTACATTAAAACGGTTAATGCATACGTTAATTTTAGGCAAGAGATACATTGATTTAATGTAACATACACAGAATCAAGTCTTATCACTATCACACGTAGCACTAAGAAATTTGAGTACGTCTGAACCTCAGAGTAAGCAATAAATTAATTTTTATATAGCGTGTCAGGTGGTTTCAGTGCATTTATTTTTCTTGATGCAATTCCATAGTGCAGTAGAACAGAAGCAAAAATATGTTTAATACGCTGTCAACGTTTTAGTTACTACTAAAGTTTGTTTAATAGGTGAGTGTGACGTTATTCCCTACGTTATCAAATTTAAAACGAAAAAGAGAAATTAACTAAATAGTTATTCACATCTTTAATTATTTTAGGCTCAAAAGACGATGGCGAAACATGCATCAAGTCGATGAAATTTGGTAAATTGTCAACGGATGAGTTGGATTTTTACTGGACAGCATGCATAAAATTAGAAATGTATTCAAGTATATCAACAAAATATTTAATCAATGGCCATTCTGCAAAAACCATCTGATTTTCGTATGGTAAGAACATTGTATAAAATAATGTTTTTAATTATAAATGCAATATTTTTTAGATTGACTTTACCTATCTATACCCACCAGGAGATGAATTACTAAAAATCACCAGTACGAATAACAATCTATTTTTTTTTTTTAATTTTAGTTATTTGATTGATGTTTACTTTAAGAGTGTAATAAAATTGGATCGCTTGTATAATATGTAAATATATATTTTACGAACTGTTAATGTTTATTAATACATTAAATTGATGTAGTGCATTCATTAGATTCATGAAATCTGGTACATCAAAATAATGAAATACATACATAAAATCAAACTAATTGTACAACAAATAATGACTCACACAAATTGCGTCAATGTAATCGTACATTTTGTTTATGAAATTTTACATTGATTCATGAATGTTGGTACACGAAATTGATGAATCATGTACATTCAATTAAAGTAATAATACATTGTCTTGATGTACACATTCTTGTTCAGATTCAATGTTTTTTAGTACATTAATCTAACGTAACAGATTCAGTGTGCTCAGAGCTGGGCAAGTAACTTTGTAAAAGTAATTAACTACTAACTAAAGTTACTACTTTTTAAAAGCAGTGTAAGTTTCTAATTACTAACTACCGTTAATCGAAAAGTAGTTAGGATACTAACTACTCAACAGTTGTATTCTAAAATATAAGTTATTTTTTTCAACTACTTGTAGAAAAAGTAGTTCTGAGACAATTTATGTTATACCACTTTCAGTCATATAAACATAAGTACCTATAGACACTAAATTATTATATTAAAGATGCAGCGGGGTTTGCTACAAAGTAGCCGTCTAGTTTTTCAATCTCAAGAATCTTAACAGGGGTTGAATAAGGCCTACAAAAACTGCTAACCGGAAGATGGGAAGATGTATTGCCGACTGGCTCAGGCGTGGGTTTCGTTGGGCAGTTGTGCGTTTTGCGGGTATTCTAAAATTCGCACTCAACTTACGCGCTTCGCCAAAGGGGAGACGTACAATAATAAAACTGTAAAGAATAGGTTAAGGGCGCCAGATTCAATAAACGTCCAAAGGAAAGGAGAATTCGCCGAATCACACGAATTCGTAGGAGTTTCTGGTTGCATAGGTGAATCACTAGAGACTTGAGTAAAACGGCGGATAAAACAAAAGAGTGTTCGATAACCCCATTTAATTTAAATTATAATGAACTGGAATATATCTTAATTATATATATATATACAAGAATTAACGACAAACTATAATGAACGAGTTACCGGGCACGTTTAGCGCGACTATATCGATGAGCTTCTTCATCCGCAGTTTAAAACTGTACAAGAGCTTAGTATGGACAATAAAGGTTTAAAAAAGAAGGTGACCAACATAAGCTTATGTATTATGATACCCCCTATATATAATATGTATGAATTAATTTATGTGCAATAATATACCGACCGTTCGGTAGTTCAAACGACCCTTCGTAGGTCAAGTTTACTGAAGTTTACGCTTGTACGGGAGTTAAACGTAATCGCGCGAACGAGGAAGTTTAATTGGTTTTCCGCAAGAAAAAAGGTAGTTAATTATATATTTGATTGTGTAATTAAAACACACGTATTTAAGCATAAGGCAAGGACCGGTAACGCCGCTTAACAAGGTAAGTTAAACTAATTATAAAATTAATAATAAGAGGTTAGGTGCTTCATCTTTAGCACGAACCCTTATCGCTCAAGAATAACAATTCCCGGAAGTACTGGTGCGGTCGTAAAAAAATTGGATCGTCACTGACCTTAATTATCGGCATAAAGGTGTGAGTCGGTGAAATCAGGGTTCTTACGTAACTTTAAAAATGAGAGGATCGACAGCTATGAACTTCAACGCATTCCATCACGACCAGAATAAGTATTGGACACAATTGGACACAGCTGTAATAGGTCAAGCTAGTTTATCTCAATAATGATAGGATGATACTAACCCAGGTGTTATGGCTGGAAACCTGCCGAACTAAATAAGTTTTATCAAGGATGACATCGTACACCTTACAGTACTTCTAAAATTTAACTTAAGTATAATTAAATGACTACCAACTAATTGTAAATTTCTTCTTACCGTAGCGTGGAATATCGAAACAAAAAACGAAGATCGAAATTTTACAGAGAGCGTCCTAATATTTCCCTAACTAGGTAATACAGTAGCAACTACTAAAATCAACCGTTGCTAATGTAAAAATTATTTATTTGCCAGGCGAAATCCGTTTTTTAAACGAGCCAACAAAATCAGACATTGATGCCTTTGACAAATAATATAGGACTGACCCAAACCCACTAACTTTCACTCCAGATAACGCCTTTTGGAGGACGTTGATAGTGGACGAAAAATAAGAATTTATTTGGAAAGAAGAAAATTTACGTTACTACACCTATGTATAAACTATTGCCTAACTTATTGTAAAAACATATAAAATGAACTGTTACAAAGAAGACAATGTAAATTAATCACGCTCACACAAAAATAGTAAAACAATTTTAACGTAAGTACTATTATTCTATTATCATGTATATCTATGTTATTACAGATTCTCAAAAAAAATTAATAAAATTGACCTTTAAAAAAAAACAGGACTTAAAGTAATAAACTTATTGCAGTATTCGATATTCATTTCCTTTTCATAAAACTTTTTAAAAAGAGCATCAGCTACTGCATTTCTTTTGACCGAATTTATAAGTGGAAAACGAAAATAATAGCTTGACAGCAGCTGATGAAGGTAAAATTCTACTATATCTAGAGAAATTTTTTTTAATGATCTTAAAATCATCTGATATAGATATATGAATTCTGTTATCTTTCAGGTGTTTTAACAATTCCAGTTCTATTCTTCTGGTTTTGTAAGCATGTTCATTCTGAGTATCAGAAGAAACATTTCAAAACAAATTAGGTTTGCTGCATTTATAAAAATTCTTGAACAGTCTTTACATCCATGTTTACTTCTGCGTTACCGTTCATCACTTGAAGGACACGTTTTAACCTGCGAAACTGCAATGCAAGCTGAATAATTGTAGCTAGCATGTAATTGAAGCCGTTAATAAAGTAGTTTAATTACTAGTAAAGTAGTTAAGCTATACAAAGTAGTTTAACTATTTTTGTAGTTAAAAAAGAGTAGCTAACTACTTTTTAAATACGATTACACGAAAAAAGTAACTACAGTTACATTATTAAATTAAAGTAACTTGACTATGTAGAATACAACTAACGTCAACAATAAAGTAGTTAGATTAGTAGCTTAACTACTTTGTAGTTAACTACTGCTCAGCTCTGATTGTGCTGATGTACCCATTCATCGGATGCAAAATTCTACGTCACTTTTTCTTTCAGTGTATCGATATATTTTTTAAACTTGCATTTTTTCAAATAAGACCTACAGTTTAATAGCAACTTCAATCAAAAGAACCTAAAATAATCCACTAGAATCTCAAATCTTTGAGGAGTCACCTCAGGGTACTTTATATTCTATCTACACTTCCTTTCTTTGTAATAGCTTGAAACACTGTGGTTTTGATATGTATGCTGATGATACACAGATTTACCGGTTATTTACAACTTTAGAAGTGGATTACAATATTAAATTAATGAATTGAGATCTTTTGCGCCTCATTAACAATTCCAGTATTATAAATCCTACTAAATCAGCAGTTATGATTTTTGGTAGTCGACGCCATCGGGATTTCGTTCACGACAAATTAGCTATCGGAATTAACAACGATATTCTACCTATTGTTAAATTTCATAAAAATCTAGGTGTCTATCTAGATTCAGATTTACGGTTTACTAAACACATTACAAAGTTAATTCAAAAATCTTTTTCCACATATACGATTTTATTTGCCCATAAAAATGTTTTAAATCAAAAGTTTATATTATTATTGTGCGATTCCTTAATCTTATCAAACTTTAATTTTTGTGATGTATTGTACAATAAATATTTAACGACTGTGGATATTAATCGCATTCAAAAAGTACAAAACGTCTGTTTAAGGTTTATCTACGGTATCCGTAAATATGAACGCGTCCCGCATGCGTTAAAATGGACTGGTTGGTTGTGCATGGCTGATCGGTGAAGTCCACATCTGGCATGTTTCTTTCATAAAATAATAACTTCTCTCCCCCCTACTTGTACTACAAAATACACTATAGGAAGATGTTCATAATATTAATATAAGAAGTAAGTAAGTATTTATTTAGTAAATATATACTAATTTAACATAAATCGTAACATATTTCTATTAATACTAATTTTTGCTTAAAAATTATTCTTAACATATAATCACTTAGACCTCTTAAATTTATAAATATTTTGCTCGTGTTTAATTTCATCTTTGTACAGAAGAGAATTTTGTGACTTTGACTTGACTTGGCAATCTGAAGTCACATCGACTTCTCGTATTATATGAATATATGTCATAGTTACGTATCACTAATTTTGACATGTAGTTTGGAAGCAAATCATTAATTATTTTGTATACTAACATTAATTAATTGAAATATACATTTAACCATTGTAAACAATTTAACATTACTGTGATTTTGGTATACTTTGAACAATGTAATATAATCCTCATAGCCCTATTTTGTTGTTTCTGTAAGAAATAGAAATAGAAAGCTCCTATCCATACCACCTCATAATCTAGAAATTTAAAAAAATTCTTTTAGTTACAGTATTGTACACTTGTATAATACAATACCCAATAATCTTAAAAAATTATCTGTTGTTAGTTTCAAAAGTCACATTAAACGTTTATTGGTCAACAAAAAAATTGCAATTTAATGCGCATATCTTAAAGTAACAGAGGTTGTCTTTGGCAACCTTAATGCGGGAAGATGATTTTCATGAGCGGTGGAAAAAAAATTTGAATTAAAAAATATATATATAATAAAAAGGGTTATTTTGCTGTTTAATAGGTGTTTAGGGGCGGATGGAAGATCAGTCGACTTTTACCAGTCAGGCTGAATTCGTTCTTTTTGGCAATGTTATTTTTTTTCTTTTCTTTCTTTCTTGGATAGTATTATTTTTGTTTTTAGTTACTTAAGATTTTGTATATCTTAAATTAATTCTATTATGTAACATGTCAAATAAAGGATTTATTATTTATTTTTGTTAAATCAAGCAGAACTCATTTTATTTTGTCTTTCATCTAAACAAATCGCATCTCAACGAAGATTCTAAGTTAGTGATGAGCTTACCGGCTACTTTTTGGTCACCGGTGAATTGGCGACGGTTACTTTTACAAGAGAACGATATCACTTGTAACTCGTAACTAAAAAAAAGTTCATAAAAATTTTGATAACGCAAACAATTAAAAAGCTTATAATTTGACCAATAACCGTGCTGTAGTTGCGGAATCAACAAGTAACAGCGGCAAACTCACCGGTAACGATATTTCGCCCATCACTATTCTAAGTACTGTAATCTAAAACTTTTTTAACAGTAATTTTAACATACAATTTAAAAAACCAAAATCATGTGCTAATTTTTATTCTCATTTTAGCTCTTGTAACTAAAAATAAAAAGCCTATATTATCCCAGATAGCATGTAAACTTACAGCAAGTTTGCTTTTAGCTTGCTTTTTCCTTGTCAAGTTTACGAATCTTGCTGCAAGTTTACAGGAATATTGGTAATATTGGCAACTTTGAGGACACACGCTTGAGAAATTTGAGTAGCTTGCTGCAAACTTGCTGCAAGTCTCCAAACTTGTCATGACAATACTGCTGCAAGTTTGTCGCGACAAGGTTGTCACAACCTTGTTATTGCTTCCTTAGTCAACTTGCAGCAAACTAGCTGCAAGTCTCCAAACTTGTCACGACAATATTGCTGCAAATTTTATAGTTGTCACGACAAGTTTGCTGCAATCTTGATACAAGCTTACATTGCTGTTTGGACCCAGATAGCATGTAAACTTACAGCAAGTTTGCTTTTAGCTTGCTTTTTCCTTGCCAAGTTTACGAATCTTGCTGCAAGTTTACAGGCATATTGGTAATATTGGCAACTTTGACGACACACGCTTGAGAAATTTGAGTAGCTTCCTGCAAACTTGCTGCAAGTCTCCAAACTTGCCATGACAATATTGCTGCAAGTTTGTCGCGACAAGGTTGTTACAACCTTGTTATTGCTTCCTTAGTCAACTTGCAGCAAACTAGCTGCAAGTCTTCAAACTTGTCACGACAATATTGCTGCAAGTTTTATAGTTGTCACGACAAGTTTGCTGCAATCTTGATACAAGCTTACATTGCTGTTTGGGATACCTCTTGTTTAACATAATTTAAAAAAAAATAATATATCACTGTTTAAATTTATCTCGAAATTATCCATTTGGTCACCCATCCAGATTCCTAGATCTAATATTTCCATTACAGAAACAAATATTCTTTAATTTGAAATTTATTTATTTAAATATCTTTACTTTCTCTTTGTATTATATAAAATAAAAGTAATTATAAAGATTTTTCTTCAATGAAACTAACTTTTTGGGCGTTTGCCGCATGTCAACAATTTTATTATTTTATAAGTTGCATTGCTTTAGTACGTTCTGTTTTTTTTGCGATATTGTCTCTTATTGTGAAAATATCACTTAATAACACACACTATCAACAAAAATTCAATTTTAATCCAATATATAACCGAAAATATGTAAATAACAGGTTGTATCAACTCCAAAGCTTTGATACTGCAACCAAAAATAAAAACATATTTCACATTTGAAAAAACTGCTGTAATTACATTACACATTAATGAAATTTGTTTTGCAAATAACTTTGAAGTTGGAATTTTTATTATAGGTTAACGAAAAACCGCTAATAAAATTGTTTACAAATGCTATACGATTTTTATATAAAAAGCACCTGCTTATACAAAAATGATTTTGCAATAAACGAACATTATAATTGCAGAACGTAAAATTCGTTTATAATCGAAGCGAAAACATATTTTATATTTAATTAAAGCATGGGCTGTTCATTACATTTTTATTTTAATGTGTAATTTAACTTCCGCTTATAAAATGTTTCCTCCACGTTGTCTTCGAACCTCAAATATCACTACTCCACTTTAATGTTGTTAGCAACGGGGACGGTCATAACAAAAGAATATGTGCACTTGGCCTGCTGTAATCAAATTACGAATCTAATAACTCTTTTGTGTTGTCGTATAACAATAATAAACTTGCGAGTTTTAATATTATTAGATTCTCTTATTTCCCTTATACTACAAATACTAATGAGTATTTAGAAATGATACATATAGAGAGATGTATCCGGAAAAGTAATAAAATAAATAATAAAAATGTATATTCTTGCAAACCCAATGATAAACTATTAGATTTAATTATAGGTTAAAATCTCTAGAGCCAATACAACGTTAATAATATAAAATTGCAATGCAACAATTAAAAAATTCATAACGCCTATGAATAATTACATGCAGCGTGAGTGTGTACAAGTAAAATGTCTTCCTTATTATACAATATAAAAAAAAATATTTACAAAAGTTGTAGGATCGTTAAGTTTTACATTTTAAAATTATTTTCTACTATACAGGATATACTATAATATCAAGACAACAAAAAACTAATTTCTTTTAAACGCAACACCTTGTATAATACGATTTTGGAATCTTCCTAAGGTCTACTTTACAATGATAAGTTATAGGCACTTTAAGTTAGTAAGTTAGTAGTTACAAAATTATAAGCAATTTCAAAGAATGACATGCTTTTGAGAAACAAGGTACTGCGTCAAAATGATATTTGGATATGAGGTTTATCACTATTTGAGGTATCCGTAAAGGTTTCGAACACGTAATTGTTTAATATAGGGTTTTCTCGATTAAAGGTCAAATATGCAGAACTTCTAAACGTCAAAACATGATTTTTTTAAGTGTAACGATCTAAAAGACACTTTTCAACGGTCATTAATATTAGATTATTTGTTAGTAATCTAGTATGGTATAAAATAAATGCAAATTCTAAAAAACAAATAAATTCAGTATATTTCTAAAAATAAACAAATGCACATTTAGTACAACATGCCCGTAGTCAACATTTTTTTTGTTTGGCTATATAAAAGACGACGTGTACAAAATCTTCCTAAAAAAACAAGAGCTGCAAAATCGAATTTTTGCGGCAGCAAACGCAATTATACACAATTTGCAACTATTTACGCAAGTAACAAACAATTTTTGACGATGTGTTCTAATCTCTCCCTGGTTTTGGTAACTCGTTCGGTTGATATTGGTTAATTAAACACTAATTATACTAGTAATAAAACAAAACTTTATTTATTTTTTTTTATTTATACACAGTATACATGTGTAATTAAAATAAAACATGCAACACTGTAGTTATTTTTTTTCGGGTCGGTTCGGTAGAGCCCTCCACAGATGGCGATGGCGTAGTTGACTATAACCTGAAAATTCCTTCTTTTAGAAATAAACTGGTGCGCAGTTGACAATATTATTTCGACGATTACTAGGAATAAAATTGATAGAGTGTCGGTATATTCCCCGGTATCTATCCGAAACAAATAAAAGCAAGATTTAATACGAATTACAATGAGTTTTGCTAACATAAACTGTCGGTATATACGACAAAAGAAACAGCTGGTAAATGTGGAAGTGATCTTCCGTGTAGTTTAATATCAATTGGCACGGTAAGGTCTGCGTTTGTTTGTGTAAGCTATCGGCGTTCCCCGCACTTACTTTAACAACAACAATGAACGAACGTAAAAATTCTGTCTCGGTTTAAGTAACTTGGCACAGTGTCGGCTGCGTTTATTCACATAAACTAAACATCTGTAAATACGTTATCTCTAAATATTAGCTAGTGTACTTAAAAAATTTGGAGTTCTTAGAATAACAAGCCATTTAAATAAGCAGTATCCGATAACATTGTCTTTATATTTATTTTTAGTGTCAACAAATTGCTGAAAAGAAATTTGCATCTCTTAGAACTTAACGGTGTCAACAACCTTAAGAAACTATTTAATGCAACAGGTGTGTAATTTAAGATTTATTTTTTTTGTTTTTATAAATGTTTTAGCAGTATTTTTATTTTGACATTTATGCTTTAATTTCCTTTTGTCAAATTAATTATTGCTGCATACTAACTATAATTTTTTGTTGTATCACAATTAATATTTTTGTATTTTGCATTTAAAACTTCGTAACTATGGTACATCTGATAACGCCCAGTTTTAAATAATTATTCAATTATCAATGAAGAAACGTTTGACGATATGTAATTTGGTTATATCCTGTGGTGTATATTTCATTATCTCTGTTCATTCTAGAAACTTAGCTGTATTCTAATTTCAACGAAACTTTATCATCCACACAACTGATTCCCAAAGCCTGGAAATATTTAAAACTGAGAATTTAATCTATCTGTACTTATGCATGTTATTGTGTTTACCGCAAAATTTGTATAATTATTAAACAGTAACAAATTTATTATTTATTAAAAGTGTTTGAATATATAGATCCAATAAATATTTGAATTGCTAAAATATTCCAGTAGTAGTATAGAAATAATTGTATTTTACTCAAAGTTTACTTTATAAAGTTGTGTAAACTTTTAACTAATCAACACTAATATTCAACTTTATACCATTCCTTCCATTGCATTATTTTAAGTTAATAAGCACTGCTAACAAAATTTAAATAAATGCAGTTACATACAAATCGCTTTTGTTTCTCAAACAGCACAAAATATTAGTAAAATAATGTTTTAGGTTAGCATACACATTTTTAAAATCATAACGGCGACTAAAAACTGTAAATAATTAATGCATATTGTTACGAATTTATTATTAAAGCTAATTTATTTAAACGACTAAAAATATGTTTTACTTATACTAGACATATGTACACTTGTAAATTAATCGAACTAATTATATCTAATAATGTTTAATAAAAACACTTACACTAATTAAGATAAGATAAAGTCCGCGGATAGCTTCACAAACTTGTTTACACTAAAATCACGTACGAGATTATTCTCTGAATATTTATGTACACACACGAGCTAACGACTTATTTATTTCAACTTGAATAATCTTAACACTGCAGGCTTCGCATTACGGCAATAACTGACCTACGATTTGTTTCGTCGGTATATATACACATTTGGAAATCCTATCCCCTATCTTTCGGTATATCTTCTAGAAGATGGATAACAACTTCCAGAAGGCTCTTGAATTTGCAGATAACTTCTCGAACGTTTCACTATATTTAATCTAATACAAAATGAAAAACTATGATAAGCAGTAAAAACTTTGATTCAATAAATACCATATATAAAAATATGTCTAAAAGTAATAATAACTGAATGCAAGATACTGTTTAAAAACTATGTAATTACCTACTACGCATAAGACCAACGTATTTGATATTCACTTAATAATAATAATAATAAATTTCTTCCATAACGTCATGTTACATATCCCTTTATTTATTATTTAATTTTTTTGTGTTTTCCAAGTAGTTCATGTACTGGCTTTTGATGTCGTGCACTAAACACGTAACAAAAATGCAAACCATGCTATTACAACAATTACATTTAAACACAGAAACAAGTTTGTTAATTGAGCTGCACGAGACAGCATGGCGTATGCATTCTATTAAGTGACGACCTTCACATACTAAGTTTAGAGAAGCGTAGAAAAACATGATTTACATATTAGGTATTTTAACGAAAAAAATATTTAATCAATTTAAATAAAAATAATAATACAAGAAACATAAAATTTACAATTTAGATAAACTACGTTATTGCCTAAAGATTACTGTTTACGGTAATATTTAAAATTTAATAGGGTATTTAGAATAATTAAGTAACTATTGATATGAGAATATAATGGGTTCTTAAAAGATAAACGGGTTTCAAATAGTAATTATGCATTAGAAACCAAAACATTCATCTAAATTGATCTTTATTTTATTTCAATGCATCTATTCTTTAAATGTTCTTTAATCATGAGTAGTATCCGTGCAAATGAGTTGCGCATAATAAATATTAATCAATGTTCAAGGTATAGAACCCGCTATGTTACTAACAATTCCTAAATCCAAGATATAAAAAAAATATTTATTAAGTTAAACTAATTTTATTTTGTTCAAAAAAGCCAATATGTCATTCCAAACATTTAAGAATTCTAAATATTGTTATCTGTTATTATTTTGTAAACTGCTTCACACTTTAAGAATTACGTTGCATCAGTTCGTGTTCTTCCCCAAAAGTGCCACTTAGCAGTAGTTGCAGAACAACCAAGTGAGGGTGGAATTCCTTGTATTATCTTTGCTGTTACTTGAAAATTGTAACATGTAAATTGTTACTTTCTTTTAAATTTTTTTTAAGTGTTTTCCAGTCGCCTTGCTAACAAAGAATATAATCTAACAGCAAAAATAGTTTCTCTATTTACTAGCGAAACGTCCTCGACTTATTATGCCCCAGCCATAAAAAATTCCCAAACAAGACCTAGATGCAAACTAGTAGATAAATATCGATATTTAATTTACAAATGCTGTGGAGAAATAACGAGAAAACGCAAGCGTTTGTCAGCGGAACTGAACCTAAAAACTAAAAAACCAGAATAACAAATGGGAATACTTTTTTACTTTTTTTTAAATTCATATGTTTTATGCTCTTTTTAGAATCTGTAAAAATGACTTACACACGACTAAAATAGAACTTTGGAGTAAACTAGTAGAAAAATAGAGAAAATATTTTTAAATTTCAAGTTTCTCAGGTTTATCTTTTAATTTTTTTTATGCAAAGCATAAGTTTAAACTTAGCGTTTCCTTTATCCAAATGTAAATATTTTCCTATTAAAATATGAGTTAATACGTAAAAAAAAGTTTAAAAGTTAAAAGTTTATTTCTGTTTACTTATTTACTTTATTTGCGGTTGTTTGATCAGTATTTGTTAAAATTAAATTAAATTAAAAAAAAACGCGAAGTCAAAAAAAAAATTGGAAGAAGTGGAAGAAACCTTAATAAGTATTGTTGAAGATATCAGAAATATGTATAATAGAAAATAAAAGAACTGATAATGTTTCGGCTCATACTAAAAACCAAGCATGAGACCAAAGTGCAACAATTTATAATAGTACGGCTCGGACGGGACCTCGCACCGACAGTGAATTAAAATTGTTATGGGAAAATTTAAAGCAAACTGCAAAAAAAAAACACAAGAGCGATATAGTAAGGTAAGTAAAGTTCTTCTGATTAACTGGATGGTTTCAGGTGAAACTGTACAAAACTGGTGATGGAATTTATGCTCTAGTTGCCAATGTAGCCACATCTGTCTTTGTTTTTGTCAAAAGTCATAACCTCACTTTTTTATATTTATATAATATTTATGTGTCTTTTAGAAACGGTGGAAACCAACAATATATTCTCTCTGAAACTATCATTAACTTGCTTTTCGAAATGTTAAAGCATTGTAACACAACTTAAATAGTTTTGCAAATGATAGGACGATTATTATTTTTCAAATTTATAGAACAAAACAATGAAATCATTATGGTCGAGCAAAACAACACGACCACCACTGATTCTGAGGCTCCACAGATTGCAACTCTGGCCCCACATACGACAACTCCAGCATCGTGTGTAACAAAAAAAGTTCTTTAAAAAGGCAAAACAGAAAAGCTTTAAAGAAGAATTCTTTCTAATGAAAAAGGAAAGAGATGAAAAAAATGGAAATCCTACAAATAATGAAAAAAAGTAATGTGAATTAGAATTAAAATTAATAGAATTAAAAAAACAAAAAAATATTGTAATGAATTTATTGTACTTGTCAATATTTTTAATTTTAAGTTTCTTTACCTGGTGAATACAATCCTGATTAAAGTTGTTCAAACAGACGTGTTGCCATTGACTACATTTGGCGCCTGTAGTAGAAACTCAATTGGTGCCATCACAATTTCTTCATCGACATCAGGTTTCACTTCTTCCATATCTCTAGCTATATTGTGCAACAAAGTTGTAGCTTCGATAACGGCGAAGATAGTATTTTTATTTAACCGTAGTCCTAATGAAAAGCAAGGAAAACGTCTTTTAAGCAATCCAAATGCTCCTTCAACAGTATTCTTTTATTAAATACGTGCACTATTATACAAAATTTCGAGCCTAGTGTGTGTTTATAAAAGGCGTCAATAAATAACGCTTATTAGCATAGCCACTATCCCTTAATAAACAACAATCTTTAAACTCGTTATTTTCTAGTCTTTCCCGAAGAAATCAATTATTAAATATAGAAATAGAAATATAATCATGGACGCTTCCTGGCCAACGAGTAACTACATCCATAAAATTTTCAATCACATACAGCTTGCACATTAATTGAAAACCATCCCTTTCGGTTTATGTAAATTTCAGTATCATTTCCTCCAGGTGATTGAATTTTAATATAAGTTCAACCAAATGCCCCTAAAATATGTAGAAAACCACGAATCCTATAAAAACTATTGTTGATTTTAAGAATTTCTTCTCTACTCGTTGGTACATTAATAAAGTTTGGTCGAAGCATAACAATATGATTCAATACATTTTTTACTATGTGACAGACAGTTGGACGGCTAACATTATAATTATCATCTGTGCACATTTGAAAAGATCCAATTGCATAAAACCGAAGAGCAATCAATACCTGATTAGCAACGGTTAATCTTTTGTAAGTGATGTCCAATTAAATTTGTAATTTCTTGGACGCACCTTTTTGAGAAACAAAACCTCATATTAAAATCTCATTCATCATAATCAGTGATAGGGTTTTTATGGTTTAAAATAGAACTTGGTCTTCAAATTGGTACTTCATATCAGAAGAAGATGAAGAGGAAAAAGATGTTAATAGCCTGTTATAAACATGGTATTGAAAAAAAGAAGTGAAAAGTTTATATTGTAATTACTTATTATCCATATTTATAGTGTTTAATGAAAACTTTTGAACCTGAACTCGCAGAATCAGCAGTTGTAACAAAGGTAAACAGAAACGACAAAGTGATTTTGTGAGGTTAAAAACTTCCGTTAAAGTTTAACTAAAGAAATTTATCCAGTTAAATTTATTAAAAGATTTATTCTTTGAATAACACTATTTAGCGATGATGAAATGAAAAGTGTTACTTTTATTCAAATAATAGTTATATTTTCCAAATAAATAGTTATTTATTATTGGTGAAACCTAGCATTAAAAAATTAATTGTTATTAAGTAAAAAAAAAATGTCTTTAATAAAAAAAAAAGCTACAATTTCAAATAAATTCTAAATTTAAAAATACAAGTTTTTAAACCAACCTTATACTTATTGCAATCAAATTATATTTTTTTTATTAAAACTTAAACTCTGAGAGTAAATTAAGGAAGTTTTCTGGTCTAGAAATTTCAAAAAATCGCTTTTTTTTTCAGGTTACATACATAATAATACATAATTACAATATTTAAATATTAATATTATTAATAATATTATTTTAAATACATGAGTTTTAAAAAGTTTCACTTTTGTGATATATAGGGGTCTATTATAGTTACTTTTTACTTTCATGTTATAACGTGTCGCAAAAATCCTAAATCTATCAAAGTTGTGTTTTTTTAACGAAATACTTTTTTTAATTCTCCGGTCAAAATTAGTGTTTAGCCTTAAGGCTGTTTTATCACTTGAGAGAAATTTAGTTTTCAAGTGGGTAGACTACTGTATTTAAGATCGTTCTTATGTTAGAAAAGAAGAGAATATAAATGAAGAAAAATGTCGATATATTTAGCTAATTTACGACACGTTCAGCATTGTCATTGGTTGAGACTCTTTTGACATAAAAATTTAGTCCACGTGGACCAACTCTCCGCAACATCTGGTTGTAATAATTTTTGAGAACAATGCAACTTGTGCTAAAACAACTAATAAGTGTAAAAATGCATTCGTTTTTCGACTCTTGTATAAGTAAAACTTATATGTAAATTATCTACAAGCGTTCTTTCTTGTATTTTTTAAATTTGAACTGTTTTTATATACTAAAGTGATAATGCCTAAACAAAGAAAAACAAGAATAATTGTTTTATTTTTTATTAGCAATTTTCTAAAATTCATAAAATAACAAAATTATGATTATGAACTTATGAACTTGTTTCGTGTATACCTTCTCTAATGATAGTTTTTTTAGAAATTTGAAGATGAAAAAGGATAATAATCGTTTTTCTGATCAAAATAATGATTCCAATGAGAATTTTACAAAACAATCGCCTTTGTTGACCAATATTGAAACGTAGGTTTTTTTTTGCTATTTTGTAGTGTGGACTGTGAAAGA
Source organism: Aquatica leii (assembly GCA_035610365.1). Lineage (NCBI taxonomy): Eukaryota > Metazoa > Arthropoda > Insecta > Coleoptera > Lampyridae > Aquatica > Aquatica leii. The sequence goes on from CM069432.1 coordinate 124,653,720, forward strand.
TTTATTTGTTGAAAAGGTGACATTAAAAACTTAAACTTGTTGTGAATAAGTTTTTTTTTTAATTACAGATAGACAAGATGAAGAATTTTGCACATCGATGGTAACAAAACTAAAAAAATTTTATTTAAATGAGATGTTGCCGGAATTATTAAAAAATAATTAACTTTAAAATTTTGTTATTATTTACTTATTTTTTTTTTCATTACTCTGTAGGTATACGTACTAGAAGATTTTATTTCCTGTTACAAGTACTATAATTAATTCTATATTTATATAAATAATAATATACAATTAATATATTAATTACTATTTACTTAATTTTTATATATAATAATTTTATAATTTCTAATTTTTAATGAAAATATATTTATGGGTTCTCAGTTTCAATTTTTGTCGTTAGAGCAAACGCTTGTTTGTTTAGTTTACTGTTTGAGGTTTTGTAATATGATACTTTTAAAAATCATTTGTCAGTTTTGCATCTAGAAATGCATTTACAAGCTCCGCCTGTAACGTGCGCATAGTTTCACGTTTCATAAAGAAATTTTAGTGATAAACCGTGTTTTAGCATGAATTTAATGTACGTTTTCCTGGAGTATTTTTTAATAATTACGGTTAAAACTAAATGGAAAGTGTTTGCAATGTTATCCTCTATGTCGTGCAGGACTTATAATTCGACCTTATCAGGAAATCTATTTAGCTATACTTTTACGTTTTTTTAAATATAACGACAAGAAAAAAGAAAATCAAAAAAATAACTCCTGCACGACATAGATAATGATTTCAACTATATTTCGGCCAAAAATTAGCCAAATATATTTACAAATAAGCAAGATAAATTGACAAAACTAATATACTTCTCTGATAGAACAGCCTTAGGGTTTTTTCTAATAATTTGAATTTTGTATAAATATAATCTAATTTTGATGTTTTATATACTTAAGAAATATTTAAGTTATAGGAACAAAATTTACAGTAAAGTGTAACAATAGATCATATTTTACATCCCAATTATAATAAACTTTACATCTTATGGAAAATGTCCAAAAATTACAACCTTTCAATTAAGAAATTTAAGCAGATATAACTTAATTAATTTAAAAAGGACTCCATATTTTTTAATTTACGAGCAAATGTATTTTTTATTTAGATATCAAATAAAATTAGAATGTTCTATAGTCTTCCCGTTTTTTACACAATACGCCAAATAATCGTTTTTTGCACTATTTGATGTATTTTCAATAAAGGTTCTGATAGATCTAGTGGCCTATTGCGTTTAGAAGTATCAGATAAATAACAATAATCAGAATAATACTTTATAATCGAACAAACTATAACAGCAATAATGATAATAAATAAAGCAAGTAGATTGGAAGAAATGGATTTCACAATTAGCCTCCCAGATCCCCAAAATTAATTACACATTTTTTTTATAGGGATACATAAAAAGAATTGTCTACCATACGTCATCGACAACACACACGATATGAAACTACAACCTCGGAAATGTTTCCCAGACTTAACAGTGGTTCTCAATATGTAAGTGTCTGGAGTTCAACATTTCGAGCATATGTTATAAATATTTTACTTCTGTTTTATGATATCGTTAGTACGCTATTACCATAATTGCTGTTGGATTATAAATTACCTTCTAAGTTTCTAAACATTTGTAAAAATATTCGTTATTATTCTTATGCTCGTTGTGATATTTCTAAAAACTATAAGCAACTAGATTCATTAGAATTTTTATTTTAAATGTGCTAATAAATCAATGTTTGCTTACTACAGAAGAAAGATATATGATGCAGAAGGAATGGCATCTGTCAAAAAAATGAAAATCAATCAAATAGTGCAGAAACAATTATTTAGCGTATTGTGTAAAAACGGGAAGATTTAGCTATAGAGTTCTAATACCATTTGATAGGTAATTAAAAAGTACATTCTCTGATAAATTAAAAAAATATGGGGTTCTATTTAGATTAATCAAATTATAGCCACTTACACTTCTTAATTGATAGGTTTTAATTTTGAACACACTGTATACGATGTAAAGTTTATTATAATTAGTATATCAAATATGATATATTGTTACACTTCACTGTAAATTTCGTTCACGTAACTTCTAAGCATTTCAAACACAAAAATTAGGTTATATTATATGACAAAATTCAAATTATTTTAAAAAAATCTTAAAGTTTAGACATTGTAAACGTTATTAAAACATACAGTTTTTATTATCGGAGAATCCCAAAACGCGATAATATAAAGCGGGTTTGATTTAAAAAAAAACAACTCTGATACTTTTAGAGCTTTTACAACACCTTGTACATCATGAAAATAATTTTACAAAGAAACCATAACAAACTTTTATATGTTCCAAAAGTGAAAGGTTTTAAAAGTCACATATTTTGGCCACAATATTCCGTACCGTATAGCGTGAATAAACACTATAATTTAGAACCAGATGCTTGTTTAAATGAAGTTGTTAATTTTAATTATTATTTTCTATTTCAACATTCTTTTTTTATTGATATTACATATTATATTCATTTTAAATATCTATCTTGGTTAATAGTATATTGTATAGTGAGTAAAAATAATTATCAAAGTCAACGAGTACTTAAATTTACAGCCGAGTTGAAGGGGATGCTGGCAGTTCACAGAAGTTGGCATTGTACATTCGTTACGAATTATACACTATTCTTTTTCTACGAATATATATTTAATTGATAATCAAAGTAAAACAAAAATTAAACTTTTTAAATAAACAAATAAATATTAATTAAAAAATTTATGCTGACAATACCTGTAGTAATTATAAGTATAACTATATATAAGTGTAACTATTTTTACCTGATGATTTTTAGGTACTCATTTCTATTAAGAAAAAAACGTAAGTATAATTTACATGCTTTAAATATATGCAGTTTTACTTAATCTCAAATCGTTTACTATTTTAATTTTTTTAATACATTAATTTCAACTTAATATGAATAAGCTGGATCAGTTTATACTATTAATTATTTACAACATTTTGCTGTTGCAGCCAGTAAAAAAAGTAAAGTGTCTTCTAGAAATTTCAACAAATACGATGTTGATGTCTGAATTTTTTACAATGCCATAGAATAACATGGATATCACTTACAAAGCAAGTAATGTAAATTTGTAAATGTTTAAAGATAATTTGTAATTAATGGATGTTATTCTTGAAAATACAGTTTTACGAGTTCAGAAAGTAATAAGAAAATTTCAGTTACTGAATTGGTGGTTTTAATACCATTGTTTTGATTTGCTTTAAAAAATAATTAAATTGATCAAACACAATGCACAACATTGCCTAATCACAAATAAACATACAATCGTATTACCTGTTAGTCGTAGAAAAAAATATATTGTTTAATTTATGTTGTCATTTTGACATTTCTTATATATTTTAAATTAATGAATTTAATAACAATTCAGGTTTAGATTTTACTTCTGATTATAATTTTAGAGGACGGATGATAATCAAAATTATCGAAACATGTCAATAATTAATAAATAAGATGTTTATGGAAAATGCTTGAATTTAATTATCTATAATTATAATTTGAATCCCACTTATTGTTGTAAGAAACTGTATAATGAATAAAAAATCTTACAAATTTCGATACCTTCTACTATGAAGGAGCAAAACACAAGCTACAGTTATTTTTAACAACGGTCTAATGAAAATACATAATGAATGTTATAGACATTCGAATTGGCAATATGGCGTTTGAATTCTGCAAAAGACGTAGCGCAGACCACCTTGTACGCTCGGAGTACCACGCGGCTACGTACAGCAAAGATCTGCGGCCCAGGAGGAAACAGTGCATAATAACAAATCGTAGGAGTTCAAGAAAGGCGTACTGTTTAGTCCGGATATTACAGACTCGTAAAAGTCCCAAAAAACCAAAGAAAATTGTTAAGAAGACTTTAAATGGAATTTTTCAAAAATCACTTTTTATGTGGGATTAGGTTGCAGAAAAACTGCTCGGTCGGTTTTGATATCGCTTTGAGACGTTTGTAGATAATTGAAATGACTATAGTTGTAATAAAAATAAAACATTTTCCAAAATATTAATTTTTTATGTAGGTTTAAATGCCAAAAAAGCCATATTTATTTACCTTTTTTCCAAAAGGCTTTAATTTTGCAAAAAATTTCATTTTTGCAGGTGTTGTTAGTTATAGCCAAAGCTACACTATTATACAATTGTTAATTTTTGGTTTCGTCTGTTTCCGATTATCCAGTTTGACAGACCACGGGCGGATTGGACAAAGCTTTTGTTAAGTATTTGATCAATGATTAACTCCTAATTAATTGGTTAAAAACAATTCAACCATTGGATAAAGCATTTAATCTGTTGATTCGATATTTCACAAAACAGTTCTGTTTAAGCGAAGTTAATCATTGGTTAAGCATGAAATGGGTTGCACAAACAAAATTTTGATCAAACTCATCTTATCAATTGCTAAAGTAAATGGTGTTTTATTACAAACTTAAAATATATATAAATATAGAATTCCTACTTTTTCTTATTAGCAACTTTGTATTTCTACTATGTTTTTTTAAATTTTAAATTCAACTTTTATGTGTATAAAATATTGTGTAATGAAATGCTTGACTAGCAAATCATGTAAGAATGTATTTAAGTATTATTATATATAACTATATCTTATTCTTAAATAGATAAATAAATTTACCTGTTTATTATGTTTATGAACTCTTCCCTTTCTATAGGGGTAAAATTTTTTCCTCGTTTCCCCTTGTTCATTTTGAAATGTTGATTTGTGTTAACTAACTCCGACAACAAATACAAATCAAAATTCTAACCAAATTTAAACGAAATCGACAAAACCGAAACACATTTGACTTTTACCATTTCTTTTGCGCCGTTGCCAAACATACTTGACAAAGGGATGTTGATTAGTTAATCAAGCTTCATTTTTGTTTTGTGCAACTTGTTTTTAAATTTAATCAATGGTTAATTTTAACAAACGATTAACAAACCGTTTGATTAAATTAGTTTTGTGCAACTAGGCCCAGATGTCTCTACCCATCAGTGGGTAATGGTGCACTGTCTTCGCCTCAATGTTTATAGAATACTATAATTTGCTTGAATCAAGAATTTGGCAGTAATCATTTAAAATTTCTTTAATTTATGGTTAACATTCTAAATGAATTTGAATAAATAAATATACTGACTTTCAGAAAAATTGCAACACCTAGAAGTTGTTGAACGGTTTTATTGAAATTTTCAGAAAACGTCTATTTTCATGAAACAAAGTTATAATTAAAATTTAAAAACAAAAGAACAAAAGCTTAAAAAGTTTTTTCAATAACGAGTTGCTCCGCCACGATTTGTAATGCACTCATTTAGACGTCTTAGCATGCTATCAATCAAGTGATCTATAGCTGCTTGTGTTATATCGTCCCAAGCTTCTTGAATCCGTAGCTGGAGATCGTGTAAGTTATCTGGAGGGTGTGGTAAATTACCCAGTCGCCTACCAATCATATCCCATACATGTTCAACGGGCGACAAATTAGGCGACCGAGCAGATCATGGGAGGACGGCAATGTAAGTATGAGGGCGCGCATTATCCTGCTGGAAAATGGGATTTTGTAGCCCCTGAAGATATGGAAGCCCAACTGGTTGTAGCACACTAGCAATGTAACAAGCTGTGTTTAGGTTGCCGTCAATAAAGACCAAGGGTGATCTGCTGCCATAACATATTGGACCCCATATCATAACTCCTTGAGTGAGAGCTGTGTTGCGTTCCACAAAAAATGTTGGATTTTTACGTTCTCCACGCAACCGTCGACCCTCCTACGACCATCGTAGACCCACAAGCAAAATCGGGACTCGTCACTAAACACGGTTTGATGCCATTCTTGCGCTCACGTAACCCTTTCGTTAGTCCACTTTAGTCTGCGTAGAAGGTGAAGTGGTGTAAGGAGAAGACATAAAAATTGACGATATGAACGCAACCTATAAGATCTTATCCGGCGATAATCAGATGAAATTGACATTCTGAGTCCTATACCTCTCATCCAATCATTTGCAATTGATCGAGTTCTTGAAAATCTGTCTCTTGTGGCCAAAACTCTTAAGCGACGTTCTTCGCGATCTGTAGTCCTACGAGGACGTCCAGATCCACAGCGACGATGTTGAACCCCTTCCTCGGATCACTTGGACCAACATCTCAATACCGATGAAACATTTCGGTTTACACGACGAGCAATTTCTCTCAGCGGAAGTATGGCCTCTCTCATACCAATAATACGACCACGTTTAAAATCATTTAATTGGACAAAATGTTTATGTTAACGTACTCTCGGCATTGTTATCAAGTTCAGAATGAAACTGCGAACAAACAACAACAATTTGCAAACTTGAGAATTACTAAATGGTCTACTACTTCAAATTTATTGTTACTAGGTTACTATGGAAACAACAGGAAAAAAACAAAAAATTGCTGGCTAGATTTTATTCAAATTTTAATCATCACTTTGTTTCATGAAAACAGACGTTTCCTAAAAATTTCAATTTTCAATAAAATAAAAAATAAAACATAAAATAGAATTTTTTCTACATAATGCACATTTCGCAAACACCACATCTGTTCTTATTTAATTTATTGTAGCATTTAAAGTTCGAATAATTATGCGGAAAATGAGTGCGTGAAAATCAGTTTACCTTTGAAATTTCCAAAACATTGTAAACCTAACAGCTGTATTCATAAAAATATTCAAAAATACTCTTTAAACTTGTTTTATTTAAAACGTGTTTTAAGGCTTACAGAGCGTTTTAACTTTCGTTCATTCATAAACGGTTAGTAAACTCTCGGTACTAAAAATAGAGTTAAAACACCGATTTCAGTAAATTTAATGAAGCCGTGTTGATAACGTCGAAACATTAGAACTATTTTTTGCGTTTATTAGTTACGTCTGTCAAGTAATAATTATGGTAGCAATTAATAATGACAGATAGTAAAAAGAAAACAAGAAGTGGAAATTAGCTTGTAGAAGATAAGGTTTGTGTCAATTTGAATGTGTTCAAGATAACTTATTTAGTTTTTTTAGCATAAATTTCAAGAATGGGTGCAAGGAAGGGTCAGGATAATTGAAAACAAAAATGTTGACGCCAACAAGCAAAAGAAAATGCTGACATAGTTTGTTGGGTAGATAATTTTGCAATTGATAATTTTTGGAGAGAAGTTTGGTATTGCATAAAATACATCTTTCTTGAATGTAAACTGCTTATTTCTTTAAAATGCTAAATATAAAATTATTTAAATAAATAAATTATATAAATTACATTTTATACCTAAAAGAAATCAAAATTATCTTTCTGATCGTATGGCACAGACCAACGGGCAGTAAAACATTCGCTTGCCGTAATATTTAACTTAGGTACATTACAATAAACTTGATTACAAAAGAATTAGAATAAGTAAAACTATGAAGACGTGTTGCCAAAAAGTATCAAGATTTGTAGCACCGCCAAGATGACATAATTCACTTGAAAGCTCAGTCGAATTATATCAATTATATTATTTACAATATTAATAGATATTAATATCATCTATTGCATCCGTGTTAAATTAAATACAGAAACAAATTAAATTTCTTTTAAATCAATTTTTTCACTTCAAAAAATCTGATTATACACAATTTTTTAACTTAAAATAGGATTAAAGAAGGGTAGGTCCTATTTTAAATATTGCTAAGTTACAGCACTGTTACAAAAGGTTTGTTAAGCTAAAACGCGTTTATGAATAGTGTTTTTTGACATTTATGCTAAAATAGATTTGAAGAGGTCTGTAACCCAATTGTAAATTTTTATGAATACAGCTGTAAGTCTTTAAATGAAATAGATGACAGATGTCAGTTTGGTATAAAGTAAAATAATTATTGTAATAAATTAATAATTTTATTAATTAAAAATCCCTTAATTTCAAATGTTTGTTACGCAACCAATGTACTGCATCTCTGGCCCGCGGTTTAATTTTAGACATGTTTTATAGTGAATGATAATTCTTAAGCTGTTGTTCAGTAAAAAATTAATGAAACAATTAGCTACGGTTGACTTATTTTATAATTTTTCTCAACTTTTTTATTGACTTATAGAAACGCATAATTAAACCTATTAACATAAAACATGAAATAAGAGCTAACAATAGAAATTTAGGTATAAGAATAATGCAAATTTAGACAATATCCTAATAATAATGTTATTACAATAGATATTTATTATTTTACATTATGTCAAACTCATATCTGTCATCTATTTTATTGAAGACTTACGTTTACAATGTTTTGCTAATTTCAAAGGTAAAGTGATCCTCACGTACTCATTTTTCGCATAATTATTTGAACTTAAATAAGGACAGATGTGGTGTTTAGGAAATGTGCATTCTGTAGAATCATGTCTATTTTATCTTTTTAAATAAAAAATTGCATCAAATCCAGACAGATACACAAGTTAACATGAGGATGAAATATTAGCATGTAAATCCCTATGGACACCTTTAAAAAAATGTACTGTATACAAATATAGCGTATGTTCAACTTAAAACAAGTTTTTTTGTTTTAAGAAATTTGTTTATGTGTACAGGTAGCGTTGTAAAGAATCGACCCATACAAACAAAAACACTTCTGAAAACTGAGAACAAGTTAAAAGAAACAAAATTGTATTCCATAAAGATTTAAGAATATACAAAGCAAGAAAATTAACACAGTGGTTTTTTAATTTCCTGAAAAATAAAATCTCGAGTACGTTGGTAGAATTAATATAGCCTATGCATCTGAATTACAACTACCGTGATACAGGTCACGGGGTAGATTTACAAAAACCAAGAAACATTATTAACTAACAAAGCGATCTACACAAAGTTAATCGCAATGAAAAAAGTAACCTAAATTGTGACAAACTTGTAACCGTCAATCGTAAATAGAAAGCTTGTCGCCCAAATGTATATAACACATCGGGTTATAACCACAAAAAATAGAACACACTACTGGCTACATATGAAATAATTCCACAAGATACGCTTGTAAAACATGCGTTTATGTAAAATAGGAATTACTTTAGATAATATTTTATTCCTGATTTTATTTTATTGTACTTGCAATTTCTAAAAATTAGTATCTAAATACAATGTAAGTTAAAAAATCAAAAACAACGTCTTCTGTAAAATGACATCATTTTCACTTACGGTATTAGAATTACATTGCCAAAGTTGTCAAGTTGTTTATTGTGTTGTGATAGATAACATCCAATATACAAACTACTACTAAAAGTTGTCTATGAAATTAGTAAACGCATAACACACATTCTAATAATCAGGTAAACACATATTTGATAAATTTGTAATAAATACTAAACATGCTTTTAATATTAATAACGGTATCGTTCTCTCTTACTCGAATTGAATTATAAAATAAAATTAATCAAAAAATAACAAAAACCGTCGATGATCAACATACCCTAAACTAGAAGCCAACATATCCTTAATAAACTTTAACAAAGTTGTGGAAAGTTCGGGTAACTTTCGCAAAACTTTTCGACTAATAAATAAAGTTTGGTACATTTTTGGGTAAATGTTATAGAAGGAACAGATTTAACAATTAATTATTATTTCTTGAACCATTTAAATAATAACAGTCGCAAAAATAAGATTTCATCTAACTAATGTTTTTACTTACCGTTATACTGTTGTAATTATTAACTCGGTAATTATTAGAAACGTTCACATAAATTGCATACTAAAAAGTTATTGCTCTAAGCAATATTAGACTGCTTTATATTTCAGATTTAAAACATGAGAGTTTAATTTTGACTGTCTAAGAGCAGGTACCGTCTTACTGTTTATGCGATTAGGCAACTTATCTATGTACATAATAAAAACATTGCATTAAGCATTGCTTGACTATTAAACTATAATTCCATTACTTGATAGATGTTATTCTAAGGAGATACATAATAACAGAATCGTGCTTTTATACCTAAAATTTAATCGCCACTGTACCATAAAGTTAGCAACTTAAATATTCTAAGGTTTAACTACGTGTTATAATTGCTGATGGTAATCGTCGTAGCGTAAACTAACAGATACCCCGGAATAAACCGTAATTACTGGTTATTAAAGGGTATTACAGTTGGCAGTCAGTGCACTCCACAATAATACTATGTTACATATAAATAATGTTAGAAATGCAGATATATGCGTGTGTTCTCTGTTTTCAAGCTTACTCGAAATTAAAGCCGTGTATGCATTAGAGGGGCAAGAAGTGACCTTCAATTTGCATAATACATTAAAGCATTTGTCAGTTTAATTACTTTTTAATTGGCTAGTACAAAAATATCGACAAAAAAGTGAATTATTGGCGTAAAACCAATCTAAAACGAATGTTATCATAACAACACAATTTTCACATACATTTTATCTACCCCTCAATAAGGTCATTGCACGATTCATAAAACTACCACACAAAGGTTACTCTAGAGTCAGAAACCCTAATAAATCAATAAGAAAATATTTCAGGTTTGAGTTTAAACAATGTAATTGTAATGTACTTATAGAAAAATTAATTTCACAGTTTCTATTGTACTACCTTTGAAAGAACCAGTACAAAGAACGTACAAGTAAATTAATAGTATATACAAAAATCGTATAGTAGCATATACTATATGCATATAAATTTGTTTTTAAAGAAATATCCTATTACCACTAAAACGTCATATTGTCGCATTTGCAAATAATTTTTACATCAGATACCTAGCAGTTATAAGATACAAAAAATACATTGACTACATTTATTCAATGTTTTATTTCTTCGTTTATATATATACATATAGTATCTTATTATAAATTAAAACAGATTTTCGAATTTCTTCTCGAGTTTTATTATAATTATTTAAACAACGGTTCAGCAATATCTCATTTGCCATTTTCAAGTTAAATGTAAAATTAAAGTTTTATAAATTACAATTAAATGAAGTTGTCACTGTCAAAATGTTTTTGTTTGATTTCTTGTCACTAGACGCTCTCGTATTCGATTTATATTTTGATTTTTTGATGAAGTAGGTAAAACTGTATTAATGTTATTAGATGAACTTATTGGCATTTACGTTTTTATGGAAGGAAGTATCGTTTTCCATATCTTATGTAATCTTGTGCTATCGTCTCGTTTGTTTAAATTGCATGGACGCTTTTCAATTTCGATTGCTTCTCTAGCTATTCCAGGCCAAAAATGTTCAATATTTGCTAAAACTTTTGTGTTAAAATTAATTAACATTTTGGTTTTACCTGCCGATAAAGGAAATGCTGCAGTTATAAACAAAAATGATTATCATACAAAAACAATGACACTCCTCAACGATGAAGCTTATACTAAAACAGTCAAAGATCCTACGACATATTTAGAGAAATCTACAAAAGCTAAAATACAAGCTACACTTTTAACCAAATGTTCACGACTCTTAATGTACCATGTGCCAGATTTGTCTAAAAAAGGATCTATTATTGCTCTAGTGATTATTAAAACGCACTGTGTGGTTGCAAACTCTTTTTTGTTTCCCAATAAACTGGTAGCACCCGAACTGTGGTTTTGTTGGATTGGCAATACTGATATTTGACAATTAAAATACAATAATCCAACTATCGAACATGTCAAATTTGAAATGTTGCAAACTTATAAAAAAAAAAATAATTTTCCCTAATCAATAAAATAAAAGTAACTGTGTAATTTACATTTATTTTTATATATAATTTCCAAAATAGAAAAAATAGTATAAAGTATACGTTTCATAAGACATTTTGTCGCACTAAATCATTAGAAAACGACGTTTTCTAAATTATTGTCGCGTGTGCTAAAATGGTCTCTTATGAAACTAGTTCTTTAATATACTATTATCAGTACCTTAAAGTAAAATAAATGAATGATCCTTGCAATATGTAACATTTTAGAGATTCAAAGTGGCGTGTAAAAATATACATACAGCATACTGTCTAAAGCACTAAGGCACAATATATTTTCCCATGGGCAACTCAGTATTTGGTTTGTAGTAATGTGCACCGTATTTTGAATTGTACCTGGTTTTATCAAATTAAAGTTTGCCTGAAAAGTTAACAAATTCAATGCGGTCAATTGTTTTTACCACTAAGGGCGACTGTTAAGATTTAAACATGTCGAAATAGTTATTTAACGAACAAGGTTGTTAATGATAGCGATTAATAATCGAAAAATTTAAACGCCATAAGCGACTGTAGCGAGCGAACGCGTTAATACTGTCGAGATTATTTGTCGCCGATTAACAAACGAGTTAGTTCTTAATATAGCGCGTGAAGTCCAAAATTTCAGTGAAGGAGACTAGCACCAAATTCTGCAATTACAGATTTTAATCATACGTTAAAAGACGAATATTTTAATGTACAATACTCTTCAGCATCTAATTTTTTAAGGTAGTTTTATTCTTGTTAATATAGCGCGTGAAGTTGTCCTCCAAGTCCAAAGTTTCAGTTAAGGAGACGAACAACAAAATCTGTGATTGCAGATTTTAATCACACATTAAAAGACGAATGTTTTGATGTACAATACTCTTCAGCATCTAATTTTTGAAAGTAGTTTTACTCTTGTTAATATAGATGTGAAATTGTCTTCTCAGTCCAAAATTTCTATTATGAAGACGAGCACCAAATTCTGCGGTTACATATTTTAATTATACATTAACAAACAAATGTTTTGATGTAGTAATTTTTTAGTAAAAAATTGTTTAAGCAAATAATAGGTATTCTCCATTGATCACTTAGCATTTTGTTGATTTTAGGATAAAAATGCAAATATTTCGGAATTATATTAACCTATTTAGCACTTAATTATTACAGGTTTTATTTTTCGATTAGTATGCGTGGTATTGGTTTTTGTAAATAGGGGAATTCCAGCTTAATGTTAAGTCAGCACCTCCCAATATAAACATAATTTTCTGCCAAACCGGTCGAGCACTTAATTGTGGAGCTTGGCACTAAATTAACCCTTAAATAGTCAATAAGTCATAATTAATTTTCCGTTGGTGATGGGCTAACTTTCTCTACGTGAACAATTATAGCGCTTCTGGAAATTAGAAGAATATAACACAAAAAGTCAGTATACAAACGAGAAATAATTTTGTAAACATTTTTTAAATAATTTTAAATGTGATTTGTCAGGTAGATTTCAAGTTAAGTTACCAATGCAAGATGAAAATTTTGATTTTAAAAATTCTCTTGACAACGCAATCAAAAGACAGCTTTCATTAGAGAAACGTTTTCAGAAAGATTTAAAATTTAAAATCAATGATTGTAAATGTATGTTTAAATGCGAACGTCTCGGACATATGAGTCAACTAAATAATCCTGGTGATAATCAAACTAAATCTGTATTTTATTTATATAAAAATTCTAGCTTAACAATAAAACTAAGAGTAGTGTTTGACGCATCAGTTAAATCTAAACATTTTCCAAATGCAGTTTAGAAAGTAGTAGATTAAATTCAGAAAGTGTCAAATGTAGTTCAGATTAGTCAGATGTATTTCAGAATGGGTTAATTGTATTTCGGAAATGTAAAATTAATTTTAAAAATCGTCAAATGTAGTTCAGAAAAGTCAAATTAATTTCAGAAAAGGTAAATTAATATAATAATATAATAAAATCGACTCCGGGCGCGGAAGCCTTCGTTATTATATTAACAATGTCTACGGGGAGAATATTACTTCTAAAGCCTCCGTATTTTCCAAGCTTCACCACAAACTTTTGTGCACTTTAACTTTTCTTAGTCGCTGTCGTGACCACAACATCATTCCTGCATTTCTCAGAATCAAATTCTACATTCAGACACGTTCTTCTAAAAACATCTTACAGCGTTGATATGCGAACGAATTAAGCAAACTAGACAAGAGTTAAACACCATTTCGAAACAACTGTTTTATCTTCATCTTGAGTTGGCCAACACTCTTTCCCCGGATGATTGGAATCTCTTTGACAACATTACTTACCAGCAGTCTGATACCACTCTACGACTAACCACTGAAGGTCATCTCAAAAAGTTTCAATTATTGGAATCCAAGGATCGTAAAGTTTCATCCACTACTAACTCCTTAAAGACGGTTGTTAATTTATCTAGCTTGGTCCTCACTTCAAAACAGGAATCGGTGCTATCTAAGGGTTTGAATTTTGATGTTGCTCCCAAACGTATTCTTAGAGAAGATATTTTATGTGCTGTCGAGTCTTCTATAAGGCATCTTCATCGCCACGTCTCAGATCACATTCGTATTAACACTGGAAAAATTCTTGAATCATCTAAAATTCCTAAATCCAACATTTCTAAGTTGGAAGAATTAGCCCTAAAAAGTCTTCGTAAATCCCTGATATTATTGTTCTTCCAGCCGACAAAGACAATGCTACTGTCGTTTTGAACCATATGGATTATGTTGCAAAAATCCATTCTATTGTGTCTGAGGAAATGTACGCTCTTCTAACTCGTAATCCAACTTCGAGGATTGAACTAGAGGTCAGACAAATCATCAAATCTTCCAATCTACCTCCTGAAACTAAACGTCGACTTACCCCTTAAGATTCTAAACCACCTCGTCTATACGGACTTCCCAAAATTCACAAACAAGGTATTCCCTTTCGACCTATCGTTAGTACTATACAATCTCCCACCTACAAGCTAGCCAAGTTGTTGACTAACATTCTTTGCGAGTTTACAGTTAAAACATTTCATCACATCCTCAACTCTCAGCATTTTATTCAACGTCTACAAACTATAAAACTTGGGCCCCAAGATCTTCTTGTGAGTTTTGATATCACTTCACTTTTTACTAAAGTTCCTATTAAGGATTCGCTTATTATCATCGAACATATTCTGTCTCAACATGGCAAGGACTTGAGTTTGGTTCCTCTTATTGAGAAGTGTCTATCCTCTACTTACTTCCAATTTGATAACAAGTTTAACGAACAGGTTTCTGATGCTGCTATGGGTTCTCCTCTATCATCTGTTGTAGCTAACATTTTTATGGAATCCTTTGAAACGGTTGCTTTGGAATCATCAATATTAAAACCTAAAGTTTGGTTTAGGTATGTTGATAACACGTTTATTGTCTGGCCTCATGGTCATCTGGAATTGTCTAAGTTTCTTGAGCATCTTAACAATCAACACTTGGATATCAAATTTACTATGGAAATCGAAAGTAATGGTTCTCTCCAATTTCTTGGCGTTCTTGCGACTCGTAAGCCCGACGGACTTCTGAGTCATTGTGTTTATCGCAAACCCACCCATACTGATAGATACCTTCATGCTTCGTCTCATTATCAACCTGTACAGAAACGTTCTGGTAATGAATCTTTGGTTCATCGTGCTTTTTCTATTTGCCAACCTGAGAATCTAGACTCGGAACTCTGTCATCTTACTAGAACTTTAGTGAACAATGGTTATATGAAGCGAGATATTCATAGTTATTAATCGTCGCCTACATCCACGTAGTCGATTACTTAAGGACACTTCTACTCCCGAATCCAATCCGAAATTGGCCTTTTCACCCTACATTCACAAGGTTACATATCAAATAAGGAAACTTCTTCGTAAGAATGGTATCAAACCCATTTTCAACTCGACAGGCAAAATCTCGAAGATTCTTCCTTCTCCCAACGACAAATTTCCTACACTTTCATCTCAAGGTGTATACCAAATTCCTTGTTCATGTGGTTTAGTCTACATTGGTGAGACCGGTCGTTCCGTCATTACTCGCATTTTAAAACATGATCGTTGTGTAAGGAAACGGCATAAAGTCTGCAGTTGCTGAACATCATTTCACTACAGGTTACAAGATAGATTTTGATAACGTTTCGGTGATTGCCAAATCTCTATTCTTTTTTAACAGGAAATCATCATCACCCCAATAACTTCAACCGTGATCATGGTTTCGAGCTATCCCCTCTTTGGTTCCGTGTCATTAGTCTTTTATCGAAAACACGCCCCCTTTCAACCGTAACCCAATCAGAGTCGAGCTTAACCAGCCGTGACGATACTTCTTCTTTATATACGGAGACTATTTCTTTTTAAGTCACTTCCATGGAGTTTAGAATCTAGTTAGTTCAGAAGTTGATTACCTAACCCTGTAGTGGTTCTTTCTTATATTTTCGTTTGCTTTTTTAAGTTTATCGTTTCTTTATTTCCTTTCGCTTGGTTCACAAGTTGATTACCTAACGTTTGAGAAGTTGTTATTTAGATTTCGGTTGCTAGTTTGAGTTCTTCAATTTCTCTTACGCCCTGATGAAGCCCCTTACGAAAGTGAGCAAAACGTTGGCAAGTTCGGTTACAACAATGACACGGTCCAAACCCAGAAGACGTTCTTATCTTAGTAAAAGAAAAAGTGATTTTCGAAAAACTGTGTCTATATCTACCATTGAAAATGATTTAGAAAGTATAATATTTACAATGAAGCTAGTTCATAAACAACCAATAACAATAAATTCGAACGAAAACAAAAGGAAGGAGCTGAATATGTTGCAAATTTAAATAGATATATTGAAAGCAAATCGTGTGGATTGATAAAACAAATCTGTATTGCCGTCAAACCCGAAGTCGGGCTTGAGCTAGTGTGCGAACTGTTCAGCATCTACTAGCTGCAAGAGGTCCGAATGTTCCTTTGATAGGTGCAATATCTGCAGCAGGAGTTGTGTCAATGGAACGTCATAGAGGTTCATTTTCATCAGAATCTGCTAAGATTTGGATAACAAATTTATTGCAAAAATGGCAGGTATGTGACTATGCACCTTGTCATTCAAGATTTGAAGAAGTCATTAGTAATACGGAAGCTACTTTGTTGCGTTTAGAACCGTACTCCCCGATGCCTAATCCCATCGAGAATATATAGTCAAAAATTAAGACATACGCAAAAACTCATCTTCGGCTTCCACAAGTTAGAGGCATTGGCGTTGTCGAACAAAGACTTCTTTACTTAGAACAAATTATAGAACTGGCAAAAAACAATTGTTGGAGAAGAGAATCACAACATACAACTATTTTCAATACAAAGTTATGACATGTCTGTAAAATCGCTAAATTATTATTATTAAAATTATTACATACAGTCATGATGTTTTTGAAATACAAATGACACTTTCTGATTTACAAATGACGTTTCTGAATAACAATTGACGATTTCTGAAATACAACTTACTAATCTGAAATACACCTGACATTATCTGAAATACACTTGGAAAAGGTGTAGTTCCAGGTTTTCGTTAAACGATAAATTATGGGTAGGTCCTCATATTCAGGATGATTTATTAGCTATTTCTTTAAAGTTTAGAAAGCAATGACTGCAGATATTACAAAAATGTATAGGCAGATTAATATAGTTAAAGAGCAAACAGATCTTCAACGTATATTATTTGGAGAAACGACCAATCAGGCAAATGCGTCATTATCAATTAAACACAATATCTTACGGAACGGCACCAGTGTCATTCTAAGCAACAAGATGCTTATATCAATTAGAGAAAGAAAAAGTTGAACATTGAATTAAAGAACAAAATTAGTAGTATTTTAGAAAGCGCAGGATTTGAATTGAGGCATTGGACATCAAATGAAAATTTTTAACTATTACGAAATTAAACGTAATTTAGTTAAATATTATTTCACAGACGATCAATCTTCAAAAACATTAGGTTTATTATAGGATAGTAAAGATACTTCACTGAAAGAAAAAATGTACATAAAGCGTCAATGTACGGCATACATCGACCTATAGTACATTAAAACAATGTACGTTTTCATTGAATTTATGTAATTTACATTATAAGTGCATAGTCTTTTTATGTACTTTACATTAATTCAATTTATCATTGTTATCTTTCAAAAAAAATTGTTATGAGATCATGCACAGTGAACCTTTGAATATACCATTACGTTAATCGTATGATGTATTCATTTAACATTTGAAATACATTGGGTTAATGTAATCGTACGTTGTATGAGTAGAGTTTTTATAGAACCATGTACAGTTTATAATTCCAATGTATTTTTACATTAAAACTATCAATGCCTACGTTAATTTTAGGTAAAATTCAATGTAACATACACAGAATCAAGTCTTATCACTATCACACGTAGCACCAAGCATTATCTTACTAAGAAATTTGAGTATGTGTAAACCTCACCGTCAGCAATAAATTAATTTTTATATAGCGTGTCAGGTGGTCAGTGCATTTAGTTCGTGTATTTTTCTTGATACAATTCCATAGTGCAGTAGAACAAAAGCAAAATATGTTTAATACGCTGTTAACGTTTTAGTTACTAAAGTTTGTTCAATAGGTGAGTGAGAATTTATTCCCTACGTTATCAAATTTAAAACGAAAAAGAGAAATTAAATAAATAGTTATTTACATCTTTAATTATTTTAGCCTCAAAAGACGATGGCGAAACATGCATCGAGTCGATGAAATTTGGTAAATTGTCAACGGATGAGTTGGATTCCTACTGGACAGCATGCATAAAATTAGAAATGTATTCAAGTCTATCAACGAAATATTTGATCAATGGCCATTCTACAGAAACCATCTGATTTTCGTTTGGTAAGAACATTGTATAAAATAATGTTTTTAATTGTAAATGCAATATTTTTTAGATTGATGATTTTTCCTATCTATACCCACCAGGAGATGGATTACTAAAAATCACCAATACGAATAACAATATATAAATATATATTTTACATACTGTTAATGTTTATTAATACATTAAATTGATGTAGTGCATTCATTAGATTCATGAAATCTGGTACATCAAAATAATGAAATACATACATAAAATCAATGTAATTGTACATCAAATTAATGACGCACACAAATTGCGTCAATGTAATCGTACATTGTGTTTACGAACTTTTACATTGATTCATGAATGTTGGTACACGAAATTGATGAATCATGTACATTCAATTAAAGTAATAATACATTGTCTTGATGTACACATTCTTGTTCAGATTCAATGTTTTAGTGCATTAATCTAATGTAACAGATTCATTGTGCTGATGTACCCATGAAAACACATTAAAAGTCAAGATAATCCTACAAATTTAACCTCGCGTGGAATAAGTCTACAAAATCTAATAAACAGTAAGTTGTGGTGGAACGGGCCAAGTTGGGTACTTATGTTATAATCAATATCCAATAACGCAAAATAAAGAATTAAACGAATAGCCGGAAAAGCGTACAATTCATCGATTAAGCATAGTCAATGCCGACCATTTTAATACTAGTTTAAAGTTTATTGATAAGTATTCTAGTTTAATAAAATTGCAAAGAGTATTTAGTTACGTATGAAGATTTATTAATAATATTAATATTAACAAAGCAGAAAAAACAAAAGGCGGATTAACTATAAAGGAACTAAAGCAAGCAATCAGAAATTATTATTAATAGTGCAACTACAGCATTTTGCAGAAGAAATTCATTTACAAATAATGGGAAAAAACTAAAGGACAGCAGCATTATATTACTATTAGGTCCATTTATGGACAAAGACGGCTTGATTCGTGTAGGATGTAGGTTAAGTAAGTCTTTGTTAAGAGTAGATCCTAAACACCCTATAATTTTACCGTCAAAATCTATCAATTTTTTTTACCAATTCAGTAGTTGCACATGAGCATAAACGCAATATGCATATTGTAGTTGCAGCAACTCTAGCAAGTATACGCAAACAATTTTGGCCTTTGCGCGGGCGCAATGCAGTTATAGTCTTCGCAATTTAACTTTCGATGCACGTCATTAACGTCAGTGACGTAGTTATTCAACCATGTTGTCGGTATTATCATGTAAACTTACTGTTTTCGTACATTCTGAATATTACATTCCGAATTACGTTTTCATTAAAAGTTTCTACATTCGTAACAGGTGTACTACGCTTATGTTTTGAGGAGTTCTAAGAACCTCGTTGTTAGCAACCGCTGTAGATACAGAAATAACTGTAGAATATATGTATGTATTACCACAATTTAAATATTATGTAAAAGGGTACCTCTCGCATAGCATTTACTGATATCAATGGACCACCATTATCGTTCAAGCTCAAAATAGTACAGTTTTGTATCAAAAATAATTATAAAAAACAATGAGCACTTTGACGTAAAAAACACAAATTAAATTTGACAGATGCCAACAACCCTGCAACTGTAGTAAGCACACCAACAACTTGACAAAAAAAATTCCATAAGACAATTCGGTATTTATTTAATTTTTACTATAAATAGGGTGGTATTAATTTTACGTCATTAATGACGTGAATCGAAAGTTAAATTGCGAGGACTTTAAAAAAAATATTTTTAGTTGTATTAAATGTGCTAGATTTCGATCTAAACAAATAACACCATTAATGGGCAGTTTGCCACCGGAACGTATTAATCCATCTAGACCCTTTTTACATACCGGTGAAGTCTATGCTGATCCTTTTTTAATTAAGAACAGAAAACTAAGAAATAGAAAATTAATTAAGGCATATATATATATGTGTATTTGTATGTTTCTCCAGCAAGGCTATTCACTTAAAATTAGCAAACGATTTATCAACTTTAAATGCATGTAAAAGATTTGTTGACAGGAGAGGCATTTGTAAGACAATGCATTCAGATACCGGTACCAATT
This sequence comes from Aquatica leii, assembly GCA_035610365.1. Classification (NCBI taxonomy): domain Eukaryota; kingdom Metazoa; phylum Arthropoda; class Insecta; order Coleoptera; family Lampyridae; genus Aquatica; species Aquatica leii. Next base: position 124,674,426 of record CM069432.1, read on the forward strand.
TTGTCAGAGTAAATAACGAATTAAAGCAAATAATTAAGTTGTTAACAGACACGACGTTTGATGAATATTTTAAATCTAATTCTATCGACCGGCGGTTCATCCCAGGCAGGTCACCACATTTTAGTGGACTTTACGAAACAGCAGTAAAGTCTGCAAAATCAATTTTAAAGAAAGTAGTCAGAAACTTAAATTTAACTTATGAAGAATTATGTACAGTATTTATACAGATTGAAGCAATCCTAAATTCCAGACTACTTACTCCCATTTCCGAAGACCCTAGTAACTTATTAGCTTTGACACTTGAACTTTTTTTAATTGGTAACGTGCTAAATTGTGTTCCTCAATAAGATGCAACAAATGTTCCAACAAATCGTTTATCGTATTATAAACAATGTAATCAAGTAACACAGAACATTTGGAAAAGAGTGTCTGCCAAATATGTTCACACAATTCAGACACGCAAAAAATGGCACAAGACTTCTTCAGAAATCAACATCGCACAATTGTACTAGTAAAAGGGGAGAACACACCACACTATTGTGGCCACTAGGAAGAGTTGTAGAATTACATCGCGGATCAGATGGGTAAAACGGCGTTTAAACTAGAGAAGCATGCATTAGTAAGGCATATATAAAGTGTCTTACTCACGAATTAGTGTAAATTAGTGCGCAATTTTAGTGTAACCTATTTATAACATAACAAACATTAGTACCTAGTTATGAAAATCTGACTGATTGCGTATTTTATAGTATTTAATGTGTTTTGAAATTTGTTATATTTTAAGAGGGGGTAAAAGTACGCATGGCTGTATTTAGAAATAAAAACTAATAGGGTAGCTTTAAGTATTCATTAATTCAATGTCATTTCATGCAGTAACAACCCCAAACATTGGGCAGGTTGTACATTTCAATAATGTAAAATGAATTCAAGTTATTTGTCAATGACGTCATAAAAACTAAAAACTTCAATCAAGAACTAAAAGTTTTCAAGAAAAAAAAAGTTTAACCAAACGTTTGCGAATGTTCGTGAAATTATTGGCAAGAAGATGTGTGATTATCGTGGAAATAGGCGCACAAACTGACAGTCGGTTTAAAACTTATTTGAGGTGTGATATAAATGATTTACAAAGTAAGAATTTTATACCTATTTCTTCTACCAAGAAAGTCTTCTAAAAAATCTATTGCTTGAAAAATCAACGACTCTACCTAGAGAAAAGATGTTTTTAGCCGGAAACTACAAAAAAAAACAAATAGTTTTTCTTATATGTTTATATTTAAACGGTATATATATTAAATTAAAGATTATAGTCGCTAAAATATGCAAACTTATAGCATTTAAATATTGTCTCTTTTCTATTGACTAAAACTGTAATGCTAAAATGTTTCAATCTGTGTTTTGAAAAAAACTGGATAAAACCAAAACGTAAAAGACATTGGGAGTAAATCAATGTCAATGCAATTGTGGAAATGCCAGCAGAGTGAACTGAGGACGGCCGTTTCGCTCTTTTGAAGCTCATCAGCAGCAGGAGATACACTCTAATGTAATTCCCGCAATTGCACCGACGAACCTTAGCTTTATATTCACCTACGATAGGGATAAACATAAACAACAAAACAAAAGATTGATGGCAAAGTTATCTCATAGTATAAAGTACTATGTATAAACAATAACACAATGTTCTTTACGTTGTGGTATTATTCCGCAGTTCTATTTAAAACTGTTTTGAATTACGTTGGTGTAAAATCAACTTACAACGTTTTCCACCGTTATAGCTATGTACAGTGATCGTTTATACATAATACCTTATACTATGAGATGAGAGATGCCTATGCTATATATTACATAAACCGTTATAATTAATTAATATTTATAATAAAATGTAATACGTTTCATTAAATAATAAAATTCAGTCTAACTCACTGGTATGCTGCAACAAGTGAACGAATTTTTAAAAAATTCACAGTTTGAACAGTGGATGATACATTATAAACCAATATTCAACATCAGTTATAAACATTTTTTAATTAGTGAATTGCTATTATATATTTGATTATCAAATAAACAGAGGTATCCTTGTTAAACTGGCACCTAACCTTAACATTAATTTAGATACAGATATTTATCAATTCCATTTAGTAACTTTTGTTTTACTTCATACCAACTAAAGTAATGTTAGTATCCTAACATATAAATCATTCCAAAAATGAACAATTCTGAAGACTCTGTACAACCGTAGGATCCTACAATATAAAATCAAATAGAGAATATGTTTTTTTAAGAAAACGATATTTCTTTGGCTTATTGACAATTATATTAACTCTAATTAGGAAAAATGTTAATGTCACAAAAAAACTATTGTTATTACAATGTATTCATATCTAAACTCTTACTGCCAAACAATTTATACAATATTTGATTAACTTTAGTAATTACATTAGCTACTAACATGCGTGAATAAACCACGGTAAGATTGTTAAATAAAAAAAAATTGTCTGACCGTAAATATAATTTATTCCAGAAACATACATAAATATTGTTTATTTTAAGTAAACGCAAATTGTTCTTTATTTTTATTGGCCTCGTTTGTATAAATAAAACATCGCATGATTGCACCCAGAGCATTTTATAACAAAGTTAATTACGTAGAACTAATGCTTTCTGATTTAATGGAAAATTGTACACTGAAATAGAAAACATTTAAATGTATTTGGTTATATAAGACGCGCAAAAACAATTCGAAGAAAAATTATATTAAAGTTTTTATAAATATCTCTTTATTAAACCAGTAGTAACTGCTTTTTACTTTGTGCGTGAAATTGTAAGTTACAAGAAAAAGGTTTCTCCCATAAACTTGCATTACATTAGCAAAATTTATTGATATTCAGTTTTAATATTAACTTAAATTACAAGAACGCTTGTTCCCTTGGTAGACAGTTTCTGATACTCTGGTCATGGTATATCACACATGAGCAAGGCTCTAACAGACGAATTCTAAAGATGCAGAAGAGAATTCAAGTCCCTGCCGTCATATTTTCTTCGATTTTATTATTATCAACTAACAGTGCAAGGTTTATAACTCCTGCAAACGGAATTGATAATGGTGAATTATTTACCAATCGTGCTAGAAGCAGTAGCATTACGTGCTTCGAATTTACATTATCAAATAATAATTTCAAACTCCTAATTTAAATTTTGTAATTAATTATTTTACGTAACTATTTTAAAGAATTTATTTATTGCAAAAAAAAATTTGTATTGATTTTGCAATTATTAACATCGTGTCTGCACGTATTCCTCGTTGAAATTTCGTATATAACTAACAGCGTCCCCTTTGGGAAAGAAACTCTAATACCACACTTATCAGAGTTGTTTAATCAGCATCCTTTTAAAGTGGAGTTCAACTTTCATCAATCATTACTCGATAGGCACTTAAGGTTGGCATTCACATATGTGCTACTTAAACTCAATGACCACTAATTATAAAAATAAAAGATTTTATCATTTATAACTCATTTCTTACTAAAACTAATTATACTTTATACAATAATGCATTACGTTTTTGAGTTTCAAAATAACACGATATGACTTAAACGCCTAAATGATTATTTTGTTTATTATATTATTGTTATTTTTACAAACACATTTTTTTATATTTATTATCACGGCAACCGTTTATGATAACAGTTTCTTTAAAGTAAGTAATAGGCGCTACTACTAAATAACCTTTCATGCCATCACTATACTGTTTTACGGGCAATAAGTTAAATTTGACAGAAATAAATATAAATAGTATAACATTGGCTATTAACAACTTAACAAGTCAAGTTTACCTGAGAAAAATAGCATTTGTAGCAGCGGCGGCGCTAGATTTTTTGAAATAGGTGGGTACACAACCGCACTTTATTTTTGGGGCAAACACAATCATTTGCATAATAACATTTAAATAAAGTTTGGTAATTTCCAAAAACAAGTACAAGTTTTTTTTAACTGACTATCGCCCTGTTCTCAAAATACATGTAGCATCTGTTGAACCACAGAATTTGCAAGAAGCTCTCTCCAAAACTCAACAAACAACCTCAGAATAAAACAGAAGAAGCTCAGAATAATCAACAATCTTGCTGCAGCTGTCAAAATGTAGCACCACCATCGCCAGATGTTTAACGAAATTCTAAAACCAAAGAGGTTCCTGAGAAAAACCCTACTCCTAGAAAGATGCTTAATTTTATTTACCTGTTCGAGTTGTTTCAACTCTTGTTGACTCTGTGAGACGTAGAAGCAACCAGTTAGCGGAGATTTAGACAGAAAGAGAATTTATCAATAAAAGCAGAATTAAACCTATTAAAAGAACAAAGAGAAACAAAACGAACAAAGAAACAAAAATGCCTGAGAAACCAAAAATAGTAATGGCTAAGAAATCAAAAGCAGCCATGAAGCATTCGTCTAAACGAACAAAAAAATTAGTCGTCGTCGAACAAAGATGACAGAAACATTTCTTTGCGTGGCTCCTTAAATGATTTTAACTGATTTAAAAGATCCTGAGGAAAACTACTGGTTATGGCAAAATTTATTCACATACTGGGTGAAATGTATGCATTGGTTTCACAATTCATGCACCAAATTAAGTTTGTTAATTTTTGCCATTCCTGTGGTCTGTGGTGTTATTATGTGTAGAAAGAAGTAATTATTTAACGACTTTTTGCACAAAAGCAAAAGTTACATTTACTTATAAGTTGCGCCATCTCACCTTAACATAAGAGGAGAGATGGTTTTTGAATTGCTTTTTATTTTTTTATACAACACTGTTTAATGTATTTTTTCAACTTAACTGACCTAATTTGTATTACATCTAGTAAGTCTATTAAATATTTTTGAAACATATTCAAAGCGAACTTATATTAATCTAAAAAAATACGTGCTATCGATCCTCAAGTTACCATACCATTGTTTCACAAAATTGTGATTCATCGGTAGGTAATAAGTCACTTCCACGTGACGTCATAGTACAAAGTGGGATAAGTAATATGGCTGATCTAGAGTAAAACATTGCAAAAATTTACATATCATCTATACAGCATTGCAAAACCTTTGATACATTGTGTGTATGTGTGTGTAATTATTAAGTGTACAGCTGCTTAGACAGCTAGTTTTATTTATATTTACAGTCAATTAATTAAAAGTGTATATAAACAAATAGTAAACGACTAATTAAATTCGTTATACCATACAATAGGAAACTGGAATAAAATATTTCTTAATTCCATCAGGAAAAGATAATAAAGGCAGATTAATCGAACAAGTTCACAGACTCACTTTGACACAACGTGTGTAAAGGTATTTAAACTTTTTTACGCACATATTTCATATTGGGTGAATGGACTTGCATTAAATAATAGATATTCACTTATGAGTTCTTGTTTTTAGATGAGTAGATTACTGAAATTGTCCATAAATTGTTGTTTATCTATAGTGTCAATATTATTAATCAACTTCAATTTCTCTAAATATCGCATTTTATTCAAGGTAATTATTCATATTTGTACACTAATTAACAATCACTATTACAACGAATTAACACAAAATCCAGATCAGAAACATAAATAAACTTAGTTGTTTTACTGTTGTAACGTTTACATTTTTTTCGTTTGAATACGTCTGATTTTCGTTTACATTTTTGTATTCACTGTTGATATAAATTCTTTTACGCAATAAATTTCGCGCACTGACATGCGTATGAGCCTTCTTTTTAAGTACGAAGTGATCCTCCATCTTACGTTTAGAAATGAGTTGAAGTAGTAGACATTTTTTTGCGTGCTGCAAAAAGTGGAATTACCACTTATTCAGTTATGTTTGTGAATTTTTGCCCTAATGGTGAAAATTAGTTATGCCGGCGTCTAGTAGTTGCACTTTCGTTTCGTAGTAACACTTGCGCCTGTAGTAGTATTTGCGTTTCGTTGCAGTATTTACGAAAATTAGAATAAAACCCGTAATTAGAAGGGGTAAGTCATTTTTGTTTTGATTCAAATTGGTAATTCATCGCAATTTACGTTTTAGTTTTTTTTTCTTTGTTCCGGATTTTTGATTTCGTTCTTATACGATGTTTTTAAGTATGAAAGTCTTATGAATACGTTTTCGATCTTTATACGTCTGCGATTATGGAAATTACGATCTACGATTATCAATTTTAATGATTTCAAAGGCAAGATATCAATCAAATCTACGAAAAAGAATTAAGAATAGGAATTATGGAAATTGCATCATATTGCATTTCAATGAGTCATCGTGATCACACCTTAAAGTAAGAAGCTGCGCAATTCGTAAGTTATAAAACCTTCAATGACACGTATGTAGATATCTGTAATTATTAGTTTTAAGTTACGTTTTTTGGTTTCAATATTTAACCATTCATATATAAAAAATATTGTGGCGTCCAACTTATAAATAATTTTTGTTTATCAAATTCTAAATTAGTAATCTTAAGTAACGTAAGAATTCCCACGACTCTAATTAATTAAATATAAAAATGCTCATTGCTCTTATGTATTTTGTTTTTTTATAATGTGTTTTAAATAAATATTTTTGTGAGCTGGCTGGTGCATTCATTTATTTGTATGTTACATATTTGGCACCGATTATTTGTGTGATGTTACACTGTAGATCAGCTGATTGAACGCCATCTTGATGACGTCGGTGAAAATGATCTATTCCGCTATTTAAAGATACGATTACGGCTTCATCAGTGGGTAAACTTAAGCAAACAATCCACTGCAGGTATATAAATAATAAATTAGAGAAACAAGAAAAACAATAAATTAAAGATAATCTGCAAATAACGGTTTAAAATAAACATTTCCACTTGCATCTCTAAACGTGCAAGTTTTGGTTATTACTGTAATTAATATCAATTGTAGAATGTAAAAAATAATAATCAAAAACAATTCGTCTAGTTAGTTCGAACAATAAAAATAAAACTATAATTGAATGAAGAGAATTACACGTTAACGAAGTAAACTGTTAAAAATACAATTAAGCGTATAAAATAGCGTTAGTTAAGCGAGTACCTAATTTTAACACTGTGATTATATGCAACCAATGAGGTAAACATTCTACAATCGGCACAATGCATTTTAAAACAAAGCGTAACACAGGCGTCATTACCGTCTAACCAACACTTAACAATAAGCTTAAATTTATAAAAGGGTGTAAACGCACAAGTAAGTTTTTAACGATTTGCACATGTATAACTGAACAAAAATTTTCAGCGCTACAATGCATCTGCTTCATCATTCTTTATAGGAAATAACAGACGACATGGGGTTACCCCCGCGAAGGTCACTGCACCCACTACAGAAAGCTCCATAAACTGAAAATGCATTTTATATATTGATACATACAGAACGATATAAGTGGATACAAATGATTACCATGTATACTAACTTGCATAAAAAACAGTATTGTAGTATATATTTTCTTAGATAATAAATTTTTTGTGTGTAATAATTAAGGATTGTAGATGCCCGTATGAAAATAGTCAGAAAATGCCAACTGAAAAAATAGAAAAAACCCTAAACTCTTTTTATTCCAAAAATGCAGTACTAAATCGGTATTTTGTAAGCGCAGCCATAAACTAAAAAAAATTAAATAATTACTATAATTTACAAGAACTAACCACATTAATAGAAACCTCAATATCTATTTAAGGTTACGCCAATATACAACCAATAAAATTTGAATAAACATCGAAACCTTTTTCTCCGCAAAATAAATAGCAAATCCATTAGAAATTCGTTCGTATTGTAAAGGTTAGAATCAACATGCTTAGCATTTCTGCAATAACAGAAAAAGGTAGCGGAAGTGAACGTAGTAGAAGGGAAGAATCATCCACCCTTTGTAATGAATGAATAATGAGTTCCCTATAAATCGGCCAACCCTACGCAATTCGTACGTTCTAAAGCTCCCCGTATGAGTTCAAAAACTCATTGGGATATGTTCGAAACCATACAAAAGTTTATTTGTGGCTTATTAAATTAAAATAAGTAACTGAAAATAACTCTAAAAATAATTAACATTCCAATAACTTTATGTAAACGGTATTTCATATTTATAATAAAATTTATATCCAAATTCGCAATAAACTATATTTAAAATCAACGAGCCATCAAACGCTACATTGACTTAATATAAAAATCAATTAATTTGAACAAATTGAGTGTATTCTTTGTCAGTGGCTTCCTTAAGAACACTCAGCAAGTATTCCACAGACAATAAGAAAACTTATTTGTAAAGTGTTACATACGATATTTAAACTTTGATTTAAATCAAAGCTTCTATGACGCCACTCTCCTTGTATCGATGCGTTGACAAACGATTATTTAATTTTTTTGTTATGACTGGCCCTACAATATTCCTGTCGTATTATATTCGTTCATTAAGAAATTCTAAAATATGATGGCTTATAAACCACTTTATCAGTACTCAAACAATTTTTAAACAATTGAGAACTTCTTGTCCTAGCGATTATTCGTACTTACTATACTAAGTAAATTTTAAAAAAATTATAGTTACCAAAATATTCGTTTTTGAATCTATTCAAAAAGGTAAAATTATTTTAAAGTTAATCATTTCCGGTCATTACTTTTCACAGCTTTTGGTTCGCCGAACTCACATAATTATATTGAGAAAGGGTTTCAAGTATTTTAGGTAGTACAAAAATACTCCGAGCGCATTTCCCTTCAAAGAAATTATAATTACAAGAAATCGCAGCAAAAACTTTAAAATGTAAATTATAGTCGTGACTTATATTTTAATTAATGTACATACGTACTATATACTACTTCGTATTTAAACCCAAGTTACGTTCATATTCGGGTTTATTAGGATAACAAAACAGTGCAAACTAATAATCATCATTTCAAAACCAGCTCATATACATGTATCTCGACGATCTAGGCGACCAAAAGTCAAAGGAACAAAACTCAAAAATATTTAGAAAAAACGATCACTTATGTCAAAAGATTAGTGTAAGTGCAAAACCCAGGCACCCCTTTTTTCTTTACGTGCACGAGACACCTGCACTAACAGTTTGAATTCGATTATCTCACTGGGTGTATGCGCATATGTTTTCGGCGTATTTCGCGTAAACATACAAATTTAAACAAATATTTTTAATATTTTATGTTCACGTCTGAAGAAAAAATAATGGATACTGATAAAACAGGTTTACTTCTAATATAATTTTAATTGTTTTTGTTATTTGAAAGATAGATTTAGTGTATTAAAAGACGTAATATATAATATTTTATTTAGATATTTGTCAAATTTGTTATACTTCCAAGTTATATCCTGTTATAATTCTTAATACAACCCAAACTTTAAAGCCTTAGGTAATGAATAATAAAAAAAATAGCCGCGGAATATCACGGATAAGACCTATTTTGGCACTTTAAATTTTTTTAATGAAAAGTTCAATAAACTATAATTGACGTTAAAATTAGTTTTCAAGAACATCTTTTTATTTTAGGTTCACAAAAGACATCGGGGGTAAGAGTTGTGACTCGTAAATATTTATTCGACCGCATGCAGAATCTAAATTTGCCTAATCTAGAAGAAAAACTTAATTCCTTAAAAGAGCAACTTCTGTCGCACAAAGAATATACAGACGACTAAAAAGAATACTCGAAACGCAGTTATTCACATTTTAAATTTCAAATTAAACAAAGGTGGTTCAAAGCCCATAATAAAAAAACTTATTTTGTAAATACAACGCTTCATGGCTTGAAGGAACCTTTAAGATCCCCGTGGTGAAGCAAACATTTTGTGAATTAAGTAAAAAATCTTGAAAAAGGAAAACTGAAATGATTCGATTTATCTCAGATAAAACAATAATTGTTAGCGCAGCACAGATTGAGTTGCGGAAAGCTGAAAATCGAGATACTTTTGATATACTCAAAGAAATCATTAGTTCTCCAACACGTGCAACAAAATATAAAAAAGCCTTCTCTAAAACAAAAACAAAGAAACTAGCTCCCTTACTCCATTACAAGCGTCGGCAATGTTTGTAGAAGTTGATTTGACTCGTCGACAGTATGAAGTAATTAGAGCTACCAGCAAGAAATATTTTCCTTGTTATAGCCTTCTACAAAAGGCAAAAAAAGAATGTTACCTCTCAGCAGAGTCGTGCAGAGTATCGAGTACCTGCGTCGAAAACGATTTACAGTCTTTGATTGACCTAACCGTTATGCGCTTATCAACCTTTCTAGAAGAAATCCTAATAACATTGAAAGAACAAGAACAAGATACACTGAAGATAATTTGTAAATGGGGCTGTGACGGATGTCAGCAAACTCAATTCAAACCAAAATTTGAAAATGATGCTGATTCAGACGCGAATTTATTTTAAAGTTGTTTCGTCCCTCTACGGTTGCTTTGTGGTAAAGCAGATGAAAAGATTGTATGAGAAAATCCAACACCCTCTTCTCTCTGATATTGCCGACTTCAAAAAGCTTTAACCAATTGAATTCAAAAACAGAAATTTATCCTGAAGCTTTAAAGTTTAGAATTTTAAATTGATTAATTTCAGTACCCTCTTCTAACTAGTATGAGAAGCGCAAAAAGAAGAAAACTAAGTTCTTTTTTGCCAGAAACAATTCATTTACTAATGGCTTCAAAGCCGAATATCAATTATTAGAAACCAAAGATGAAAATATTTTAAGATAAAGTTAGTCAAATTGTATTTCTTTGTTTCTAAATGATAAATATAAGTAGATTAAACGTAACATCCTTTGCTTTATTCAATAAAATTGATTAAAACTGATTTAAATCAAAACATAATTTTGGCCGCGCAGATCGATCAAATACAGCGTACGCCGATAACTTAATCAATGTTCTGTCAGTTTCATTCACATTGAATTAAATTAACTGTTAATCAAACAAACTGTTTTTAAGTCAAATAATTATAATGTTATGTATTATAATTTTTCATAACCATAAGAGAACATTTAAATATTAAATAATTTTTTAATTTTATTCGGTGATACAAATAGTAGTATAATTATTTACATTTCGATCCTAGTTTTACACTTAAAAAGTACACCGGTTAGGATCGCAGTACATTAATTTCGGATCATCCATTCAATAGCCATGATCTTTCATTGGGTCAAATCAAACGCTTGTAACCTACAAAATACATTAAAGTTGCAATATTTTGATTCAAACAATTATTGTTTTAAAATACCTTTTCAGTAATACTAAATATAACTCGTAATGTGTTATTCCTATGCTACAAATACAAATTAATTTCTCTTTTCCGGTTATTAGCGTTAAGTTTTTACCTTCATATGTGCAATTACCTAAAAGGAAAATACAAATCATTATGACTATTAAGTAACTATGTATCACCTCTTCTTGAAACATATTTTATTTTATCTTTCAACTTTGTTTCTAAGCTATTCTTGCTACATAAATTGACAGCTGTTTTCAAAATCTCAATATTTTATTTTATCGGTATTACATGTATCACTTATTATGCGCGTGCTAGTCAATAAAGACAGACGTTTCAAAAATCTTAAACCTTACGTTGCCTACCGATGAGTCATAAGACACCTCTTGAGATTACGACTATAGACGCCAGGATTTAGTTTACAATGTAGTTGTTCTAGTTTAAGTTCTCCAATCGTTATCCATGTGTTGTTTATTTACACAGAAAATGTTTTTATTATAATTCCAAGCAAACTTAAGAATACTTTGAATTTGTTAAATTATTTTTATTTTTATTATTATTTTTGAAGAATAATTCACAAATATTACCAAGATATAGTAGAAGAATAACTTGTTTTACAAAAAAAAAACCGTAATCTACATTTTATAATAAATATCTCAACTGCTGTTAGAATAAAATTTAAAAAAACTTAGCATTTAAAATTTGAGAAAGTCTTTCCTTAATATTCGAAATTAATACATGCTTGTCATTCTCAATACCCAAAAAATTAAAATTAAATTGAACAATTTGTTTGAAAATTTAAGAGAAAGTTTGTGCATGACGCAAATTAATCAGTGTCTAATATTGATTGACGCTTATATTTTCTTAAACAATTAATTCTTCTAGAGTTAAGTAACAATTACACTTTCTTATCAAATTTACACTACATTAACATTTTAAATTTATTAATTAAAGTTAAACTCTATATAAATAATAAAGTGCTAAATAAAAGACACGATTTCATTTTTACAGAAGTTGCACATCAGCTGCTGCAACTTAAAGATCGCAATTTCTTAAAAACAAGGAACGACAAAGAGTAATGTTCGGTGAAAGACAAGATAAGCAAGGAGAAACAGAATGAATAGAATTCGTTATGCGGTAACCTTTAGATCAAACTTAATTGAAAAAAGGAGTTCTGACCGTTGACCTATTGATAAAACTTTATATAAGTAAAATCTTTTGTCTCCAAAAGGATTTATTGCTTATTTATAGACCAGAAGTTACATATTAGTTACACAACATATTTATAGTGTATTTAATCCAAGATACATGTAATTTAAGCGAATCAAAAAAATAGAAACTTTACAGTGTACAATTTTCACTTCTCAAATTAACAAAAGAAAGAAAACAAAACGGTACACACCGCACACAGTACGTACAACAAAAACAATGTAGTAAATAATAGCAAGATTAAATTAATATTAATTAGAAATTATTAAAATTCAAAATGATAAGTTTTCGTTGAGAACCTGATCAAATTTATAACAAACGGAAAATGCACGCCTAGAGTTGTATGGAGAACTACATATTGCACAATAAGTTCTGAAAAAAGTAATTTTAACATAACTTCTAACTAACATAACATAACATAACTTGAAACATCTCAGAATTTCTGCAATTAGAATTAAATCAAACAGTAAAACACTGCAATACTTTAAATTCAACAAATCTTAGAGTTATTAATCCATTTTTTTATTTATCTTTTATTTATTACTGATTAAACTTGTTATTGAAGTTCGGATTGCTGACTAATGAGTTGTGTACGATTGATTACTGAGTTTAAAAAGCGAATTATATCAATATAAACAGAAAAACCTGTAGATTGATAGTGAAGCAAAAGATAACACACCTGGAAAGTAAAATCAAATAAGTAACACCACGACAGTGAGTAAATTCAGATTTTATTTAATTGAAATTATTTTGAGGTTAAATGAGAAATACATAAGGAAGAGAATTCGATACAGCTAAAACTAGATAAATAAATAAGTGATAAGAAGAAGTTACAAATAAATCCAATAGTAATTTCAAACTTTCCTTGGACAGGCAACACACCCTACAGAATTAGGCAAAATAATTAAAAAAATATAATTTACTGGTTGAGGTTAGAGGTTCGACTGGTCGACCGGCCCCTTACCTCTCACGAGAAGGGATATAAATAATTTGTTGTTGTAGAGAAAATTGTAGCTCAAGAAAAAAGAATCGGTATTTTAGAAAGAGAGATAAGAAAAAATATAGTGATAAAAGAAATGATCGGCAGCACGAACAAAGACGGAAAGAAACACAAGATAAAATCTCCACAGTAATGCAGAAAATAAGAACTAACATTAATTTTAAGAAGGATGTAGACAAAGTAAGCAGAATTGGGAAATATAAGAAAGGATAAACAAGACCAATAATGATTAAACTGATGAAAGAGTCCACAAAAACATTTTTTTTTTAAATAGTAAAGGGCTAAAAGGCACTGATTTATGAATGGACGAGGACTAATCTAAGGAAGTCATAAAAAAAAGAAAAAGATTTGTACCGCATTTAAAAATAAAGAATACGATAAGTTGGTAATTAAGGCGATTCTACAAATCCAAATCATACTCTGGTCCGTAAAGAAAACATTCACGTCGTCAACGTAAGCCAACATCTCCAGTAAAATAGAAGCCAAAGAATCTGCTGTAGCTTACACGACAAAGACGGAAGATAAGAGAGGCAGCATTTATATGTAGCGTTTTGAGAAAATAAGGGGTACCTTCAAAGTGATATTGCCGACATAAAATGCAATGCTCGTCTTAGTGCTGATGCAGATTTGTTAATAAAGGTTAAATGTAACATATTTTGGTGATTTTTCGTAGGAATAACTATCACTTTTGTGGCCAAGTCAAGCAATTAGCGAGCTTTAGTTATAATTACATACATGTGTTTTTCCCATTAGATTTGGTGATTTGGTTTTGCTGTAAAGTCTATAAAAAAATTGGGATAATTTTGCCTGATATTACACTAGAAAGAATCCCCTTAATAGCGAAATATATAAGGTAAAAGAAATAAAGATCGGACAAGAAATTGAACACGAAAATAAAGCCACAAATGATAAACCCAGACAAAAAAGGACGGTGAGTGAAAGAAAGGTGATACGCTCAAAGAAACTCTAAAAAAGATAATTCAAATCGCCTGAATAAACCACTAGAAACAGATAAGGTTTGAGATAATAACGACGGACGTAGCAATAAAAAAGGACATGATTTACATAAAACACAAATAACCAATTATAAAAATAAATAAGAAAGCAAGCAAACCGACAGAGCAAGAAAATGATAAACAATGCAGAAAAGAAAGGAATAAAAAGAATAGAGAACGATACAAAATAATATTAGAAACATAGAACATTAGAACTTTATTAGAATCACGTAAAATAAAAAAGATAGAAAAAGAAATGGGAGCGGTACAAAATTGGCATAATGGCCACTACAAGTGATAAGATAGGGAGGTGAAAGAAAAATATATAAAGCAAATTACACAATATTATATGGTGGAAATAAAAAACAAAGGCACCATGGAACGGCATTTATTTTAGATAAAAAGCTTAGAAAAAACTTAATACAATTTAAAAGAATAGATGGAAGAATAAAATAAAAAATACAATTGGAAACATAACCATAGTAAATCATTTCGCACCAACAAAAAAAGCAGCACCGAAAGAAAAAGAAGTCTTCTACGACAAACTGGAAAAAACATGCGAAAAGATACCCAAACACGACACAATAACGGTAGTAAGAGATTTCAACGCAAAAATAGGTAGAATAGGTTTTATAAAAGATGTGTCAAGAAATGAAAACAATGTGAGGTCATACAGAAGAACAAGTGTAGAAACTGATCATAATTTCTTAGTAGCAAAAGTGAAATCAAGAATGGTTAAAAAAACATCGGCAGCAAACAAAAAAGAAGTGGTACATAAAAAAATTAGAAAAAGAAGGAAAGAAGAGGTATGAGACCGATATAAACATTTCACTGCAAGAAGAAAGCAAAAAAGGAAATTTAGAAGAAGAATGGGACGTAATTAAAACAACTATCGTTAAAGTAGCAGATCGTGTAATAGGAACAGGAAGAGTTAAAAATAGAAAAGGGTGGTTCGACAAAGAATTTGAAAAACTAATAGAAAGAAAGAGAAAAACAATAATCAAGCGGAAACCAACAAGCAGG
Source organism: Aquatica leii (assembly GCA_035610365.1). NCBI lineage: Eukaryota > Metazoa > Arthropoda > Insecta > Coleoptera > Lampyridae > Aquatica > Aquatica leii. Next base: position 124,689,868 of record CM069432.1, read on the forward strand.
AGTATTACGAGATCTAGAAGAAAATAAAAAAAGAAGAAGCCAAACTAATGGTAGAAAAGAAACGTAAATAGATAGACGAAATAATGTAAGATATAGAAAAAGACAAACTATACCAAAAATAAAAGAAGGAGAAAAGAAGAATATAATATAAGATTATAGATGTAGATAAACAAACACGAGCAGCATTTATTAGAAAAAACAAAAAAAGATGAAGATAACAAAACTACAAAAAGAAGAAATGAACGAAATAATATAAAACCTAAAAATCAGAATGCGACAAATACAGATAATATATGTAACGAAATGTTGAAATATGGGGGGAAAGAATTGAGAGAAAGACTATAGGAAATAATAAACGAAGTATGAAAAAAGGAAACTGTACCGGAAGAATAGAAAATAGGAATTATTAATACCAGTGACGGGTGGGCAAAAAAATTGTCTGAAAAGCTTTTAAATAGTATATCACGGTAAGAACAGTTTTAAGCGAATTGATAGCATTTATTAGAAACTACTTTGTACAATGTTAGAAGATAAAATAGATATCACTATTATAATCGAAGGTTTAAAATATGCATGACCTAACAATTTCACAAAGCAAGTGAATGTTGATAATTTAAAAGACATTTCCATTATAAAAATCGGATAAAGCTCGTCAAACAAATTGTCATATGCAAATAAAATAAGAACGCAGAATTGTATTAAACAATGCCACAATTTAAACTATTATGCGTGTATAAAGTATAAAATACTTTGATTTATCTTTCCAAAACAACCATTTTTTTAATATATACTTTTTTTCATTGTCAATAAATAAATACAGTTACTTTTAAGCACAAGTTATTATATACATATAGATAGGACAGTGGATCTTTGCAATTATGGCCTCCACAACATTCGTGTGAATCAAGATTTAAAGCTGAAGTCAAATTAGCACTTACTTACATAAGTATATTTGTCATTTTTAATGTCAAAAAAAATTGAGGTATATAGAAGATTCTACAAGATAAATAAAAAATTTCTCTAAACATCTAATTCTTTATCAATAAAATTTATCTTTTCATCTCAATGATTTTGCACACTAATTTTATGAAAGTACTAAATATTAAAATTTTGCAAAAAATAAAAATAGGAACAATTTATTAAATATGTAAACAGATATAAAAAACATGAATGCTTTAATTTTCATTACTCTAATTCAGAATCAGAACTTGAATCATCGTTAAAATTAATGATTATAGGTAAGAGGTCATTTACGGTTGTGCCACTCTTCAATCACCATTTCTGTGTGCTGAATGCACTTTTTCCACGAATGGTTACAATTTGCTAAAGCTTCTTCACACAGATTTAATACAGTTTCGTCACTAAAACCATCTCTACCATTGTGTTGATTATAATAAGATTTAGCTTCAGCCCAGATCAATTCGATTGCATTGAAATCACAATGATAAGGTGGTAGGCTTAATACTTCATGACCATTTTCTCGCAGCAATTCGTCAATAACATACACCTTATCTTTTTTGTTTAATTTTGCAATTTGCAGTAATTCAGCTTTACACAAATGTTCATTATAGTTGATATTGTGATGTTTTATCCAATCGACAATTTCTGATTTTTTCCATGAACTAGTATGTTGCTTTTCTAGAAGTACACTGTGATACGGTGCATTATCCATTATAATTAACGATAGTTTTTTCAAATTGGGAATTCTGTTTCATCCAAGTCATTCATTTCCCGGGTAATCTAAGCTATTTGATTTTGAATGAAATAACAAACCTTTAAAAAATCCATTGCTTGTTCCTGCATGTAAAAGAATAAAACGTTTGCCATCATATCCTTCAGGTTTACAAACGCTTTTGGTACTATCATCCTGCCAAGATTTCCTTTTACTACCTTTTGAGTAAATCCAGGTATCGTCTAAGAAAACAACTTGACTCGGCACTTTCAGTTTTTTATTTGCAGAATACTTTCTTAGAAACTGTGTCCGCATATATCTATATGTAACTTTTCCATAAGAACTCGACGATTATCATCTTTTTTAAATTTAAATCCCAGATCGTTTAATACAATCTTCAACGAAGTGTTACTGACATTGACGATTTCGTTGCTTTTCAAATTGTCGTTGACTGTTTAATGTACTAACAGTTATTTGCTTTTCTACAATATAATTTATAAGTAAGTATATAACTTAAAAATTAATAATTATTACTGTTTTTGTACATGTTGTATAAACAATACGGGGTCTTTTTTTACCAGGTGATGATAAAACAGGATTTTCAATTTTCTCACTGTTTTTGCGAGATTCGAAGTAAAATGTTCCGTGCGCTAAAGTACTGTCTTTATTATACAACTTATCTCCTATTACATTAAACCTTGTTTCATTACACTCTTGTTGTCAACTAACTTGTTTCATTACTACTATTTACAATACTGGTTACTTTCTCCCCTACCCTCAAAATAATTCTAGGTGGGGACTAATTATTGTTACGGGTCATGACGTAACACTCACGTTTAAACGGTTCGCTTAGAAATATTGAGTACGATTACAACCCTCTAAAAACAAATAAGCGTAAATAATACAACGTAGAAAAATTATTATAGTTTTAATCTTACGTCTTGAACACTATTAACCAATTCTAAAAGCCCTCCGTTTTCTTTTTCTTTTTGAAAATATGCCAAAAGATGAATAACCATCTTTTGAAATTGACTATTCAATCGATTGCCAGGCATAACCTAAAATTATAATATACTAAATTAAATAAAAGTTATTTAAAAATATTGTACTTACGAGATGTAACAATAACCAGTATTGAATGCAGTTGTTCTGATAAGATCAGTTTTATTGAAGTAATAGAGAACAGCGAGAATCAATTTTTACAAGCAAAGATACAAAATAACACAAAAATAACACAAAATACACAAATTAATGTCATTTACTATGTCATTAAAATTTTAAACTTTGCACGTGCTTATACTACTCTAATCAGATTAGTGTAGTACAAATGTATGTTTAGTAATAGACAAACGGGTATTTTATCCTTTTTCATCTTCAACTTTCACTAATAACATGTTTCATTAATTGAATCTTACGGAATGAAATCACCTGATAGGCTCTATCCTTGTTATAATGTGAAATCATGAATGCTACTACAATAACGTATGTCGTTCAGGTATACATACAGGTGCAAAGATCCGCCGTCCTAACTATATACACTCAATCGTAAAATAAACGCACCACTTATACATTTCGATTTATTTTAATCGTCTTCAATATTATAGGTTTTGAAAAACATATTAAGAATAGAACACATAAACAGAATGATTTCGATAATAATACTAATAAACGTGACGTAAATAATTGTGAAAAAAAACGAAAACCAAGAATATGGTTTATTTTACAAAATAATGTAAAATTATCCTTATTATTATAAACACGAGTACAGCTTCTTTTGAAACGCTTTTTTGCTTATCAATAACTAGTTTCCCACCTCTAGATATTATTACATCTTGACATTTCCATGGCATACTTTCAATTAGAGATCGTTTCTCGAGAGATATCTTCACATGCGCATAGATATCTTATATATTAAATAGATGAGCAAAGCTTCATTTAAAATGCGGGTCAAATTGAATCTGCGCAGGGGGGTTTGTACGCATGCGCACAACTACGTTTAAACTGACATCAAATTGACATTTACTAACATTTTATCATTAATTTTTTAAATACATATTTTAATGTTAGTGAAAGTGCAAAAGCTGAAAATAAAGTCGAGATGTTAAAACTTAACTAAAGCAACGCAATAGAGATATTTTTAAACATTTTCAAAGTTTACTAGTAAACGGTTGTTGGAGGTTATGTCTCTTTAGTTTAACTTTTGCTGGTTTGTAAAAAATTAAAATGTATTTAATGTTGATCTAGGTTAATGTATTCTTTCAGAGATGAACTCAAGCAAGCTCCGTTCTAATAAATAATAAGTATATTCAACCATAACGAAAGATAAAATTTTGGAGCAACATAAATGGATACGGTAGTTACAAAGCTAAAACTATTGCAATGTGTAATTAGAAATTGTATTTGACTCATTTGCTTCATTGCAGTGCTTGAATTTTATGAAGACAAATCATTTGAGAAATTTATTGAAACTATAACTGAATAAGTTACTTTTGGAAAATGTTATTTAAGCGATTAAATCATATAATTCTGCAGGAATTTTCACAGAATGATAAAAACAACCTTCTTCATGATGAACACATTTCAAATGATTCAGTAACTCATGCTCCAGATTTTGGTTTGGCAAAACAACCACAGCTCGTAATTGCAGATGGTGAATCTGCGATAAAGGTAATTATTGGTCGAATTTATTGGTTGTTTACTGTTACCAAGTGATAATTCAAATGATCACATTTTCCAGCTTTTTGGTGCTGATCAGCCTACCCCAGAGAGTCCAGACGCTCAAATGGGCAACAAAGATACGCAGAAACAAATATTAGTTTTCCCGGATGACAATTCATTGCCGAAATGTTGGAACACTAAGCAAAGAAATGAATTCTGCCGAAAGTATCCATGGCTCATCATCAAAAATGGCAAGCTTGGATGTTCTCACTGCAGAGAAGTTAGTCTTCTTAAGAAATACAAATCTTCCCTTACAATCAAACAAATAACACCTGCGCAGCAATGGGCAAAGGTGGAGGTCGAGGAGTACGGCAAAGACAAGCTGATTCAACAGGTTTCTTTGAGAAAGAAAATTCGTGATCATGTCAATTCAAAATCGCACCAGACCACTGCCGATCTCATTCAGAAGGTGAAATCGAAGGACTTCGATCTTGACAAATATGCTGCGAACAAGCAAAAGAAGTTCCAGTTAACAACTGAACGCGTGTTTCGTACCGTGTACAATTTGGTAAAAAACTGTCGACCATATAAGGACCTTCCCTCAAATATTGACATGCAGAAACTCAACGGTTGTGATATGGGCACTATTATTCACTCGAAAACGACATGTGCTAAAATTGCTGACTTCATTGGCGTTGAAATGCGTAGCATACTGCTTATAGAGATTGTCCAATCGAACGCTAAATTTGGTATAATTCTTGATGAATCAACTTCGCTAAGTCAGATATCGTCAATCGCGATTTATTTGCGTGTCATTATTAAAGGAGCCGAATTACCAGTTAATATGTTTCTACAATTGGTAGAACTTAATGATTTGTCTGCTAAAAGCATCTGTGATAAAGTCCTTACTACACTAAGTCACGGAATTCAGGAGTCTAATCTTCAACAAAGCCTGATAGGCGTAACTTGTGATGGCGCTTCAGTGATGCTTGGAAGAATAAAAGATGTTGCCGAATTGTTGAAGCAGCATTATCCAAACTTGGTCATTTGGCACTGCTCTGTCCACCGCCTTGAATTGTGTGTTGGAGATACCATGAAAGAACTGAATCAAATCAATCACTTCAAGGTGTTTATCGAAAAGCTTCATAGTCTTTATACTACAAACCCAAAAAACCAGCGAGAATTAAAAGAATGTGCGAACAACCTAGATGTGGAGTTGCTAAAGATAGGAAAAATTTTAAGCACTCGTTGGGTAGCATCAAGCTTAAGAACTGTCCGTGCTGTGTGGGAAAACTATGCTGCCTTGTTTGCTCACTGCAAGGTAAGAACGATTTGCTTGTCTGGTATAATTTCAAGTTATTCGATAAGTTGTTGACAAAATGCAAATCAATTTTTTCGTTTGTTTATATTAAGTTATTCGAGCAATATAATTTTCTTATAGAAATCCGAATCAGACAGAAAACATGATGGTAATGACAGAGCCGTATATGGTGGTTGTGCACGTCTCCTCAGTTCGGTTGAATTCGTCAAGAACTTGGGCCTTATGTATGATGTTTTATGCGAATTAAGTGAATTATCCCTCGAACCGCAAAAACGTGACATTTCGATCATTGAGGCACATCATAATATTAATATTCAGATCTCGGTTTTCGAGGCGAGAGTGGACAAACCTGGACGTTTCGAGTCTGAAGCTCTGAATGCTGCTGGGAAATCAAAATTTACAGGAGTCACTTTGCATGAAAGTGGTGGTCGAAACAGAGGTGCTGCAACTGTGATACCTCGCGCTCAGTTCTATCGAAGCCTGCAAAACAATTTGAGAAAAAGAATGTTTACGGTGAGATCTTCACTTGTAGGTCGTAGTGCTGTTGATTCACAAGTAGATGAAAGTGCCTATGAACTGCTTGTGGAACAAATCAAGGTACTGTTTCCGATTTACTGGAACGATAATATCGGTATTCTTTATGGAGAGAATGAAGTGGTTGCTCTTTGTGATCGTTTTCGACTGAATAACGAAGCTGTTGTGAGGAGCTTCCGAAAGTACAAGCAAAGCAAAGGGAAAGTGATCGGTGCTGAACTTAATGACTTGTTGATGTGTATCAAGTGCATTCCAATATCAAGTGCTGAATGCGAACGAGCTTTCAGCGCAATGAACTTGATAATTACTGACTTAAGATCTTCACTGGGAATCGAAAGAGTGTCTAACTTTATGTTCATCTTGCTAAATGGACCACCACTGAGTTTGTTTAATCCCTCACGTTATGTTCGTTCTTGGCTTGCAAAAGGCAACCATGCTGCTACTGATATTAACAGTGTCGTACGTAAAGAAGAAACCTACGCATCTAAACTAGTGGTGTGGAAATTGTTCAATTAACATTCACTGAAATGATACTACGCTTGAATTTTATATTCCTATTCATTAGACTTTCATGGTGAACATTTCTCATTGTAAATAAAAATGTTATCAAACATTATTTTGTTGTATTATATTGTTATATTATTGTTATTATTATGATTGTATTAGTATCATTAATATTAGTATTGTTGTATAATATTGTTATAACCGATCAATTGACATATTTAATTAATCAAAATCGCAATTTAAAACCGCCCACGGCAATTTAATAAAAAATGCCCTATTTTGCGCCATTTGCCTTTCCACCTTTAAAAAGTGCCCTTTTCTTCAAAATGCGAACCGGCCCAATTTAATTTACACTTTCCACACTGATTTATATATGATATCTATGCACATGCGCGGATAAGACTTTATTCAGTAACAATATTGTTGCCGCATATTGTCCCTAACGTAAGGTGCAAAAGGTACGACCTGTGCAAGCTGTTGAACATATTCTACCCCATATGATCACTGAGATCTAATTTTATCAATTTGTAGTAGGTAACAATTCTAACAAAACATTTTGCTTGTATCATTATTATAATTATAAGTGACTTAATAAAAAAATGTTTGCATTGCAATAAGAAATTTACTTTAAGTTTTAGTATATGTGTGTTTCGTTTTATTTAAAGATGGATCAATTTTTCTAAAAAAACAATGCTTTAAATATGAAATCGTAATGATTGCTTCGTGTACTTTTGTTTTAAGACCGATCTATAAAAAAATAATAAAATAATGCTATGTAAATATTGTTATTTTAAATTTAACTGAAACTAGATATTACAAAACCATTGCTTACGTTTAATAAATGCGAAAAGAAAATTATTATTTGTACATATGTTTTAATCATTTTCAATAATTGGTATTAGAACAAAGAATTCTACCACACAAAAGATACAAATACAAAAAAGAAAACATAATGACAAAAATTGGAAATATGAAGTACTTTTCAAAGTATTATACGCTGGCGCTGTTAGTTTAATGGAAAGCGTCAAATTTTAAAGTAAAGTAATGTTAATTATTAAAGAGATAATTATATACACGAAGTAAAATGTGGTAATTTAAAATTAGTACAGTAAAACAAGTAATAGAAACTTTGACGTTAACATGTAAAACCATTAAACTAACACAACTATTTATGAATAATTCCACATACCATAGGGTTTAAAAATTATGCTGCAATATTAATAATTACCATGTTCAAATGCGTGTCAGTATTGACTTTAGTAAAAGTAATTGAATTAACTTATCTCACCCCTAGTGAAATCCGCAATAAACAATTTTGATTCAAAACAAAAATTTAATTATTGTATTCCCTTTACAGCCAAATTAAAAATACAATTGGAAATTGTGAACGTAGCATCAAAAAAGGTGACCATTTGACACGGCACGTCCGTCAGGTCGCATTGTGCTAGAAAATGTTAACTGCTTAACTGGACGTGAAAAGTCATGACATTCCAGGATTAACATTGCAATTTGAGGAAATTATTTGAAGTTTTCATCATTACGATTTGTATTAGAACAGTGAAAATTACATACCATTCTACAAATTATTTCGCATCATATATAAAGAAGTAAATTAATTTAAAGGGCATTTTTTCTTTAAATTTAAATTATACGATATTTTAGTGTGGCAAAAACATAAAATAAAACACATTTAATTTAAATGTCTAGATTAATTTCACTGCAATGAATCATCGTCCGGAGAATGAGCATGACACAAATCACCAGCTGAACAAATTGCAAATCGTCTCCATTGATAAATGAATATTACTTTGGATTTCATTGTTTAATGCAGCTTCAGCGAAAATGCATGAATTGCTTCATTAATGGCAAGACTAGATTTATTTAAAAACAATTGAATACGTTATGAAATTCAGTAAATTTGATCTACAGTTTTTATTTATAACGTCATAGTGAAGATTAATTAGACTATTGAACTGTAATGTAATCTTACATTTGTTTAATTTATGTCTACCTAGTTCAAAGAAATTCTTCAAAGACAATTAAACTAAAGACGAAGAGTTCGTATATATTTTACAGCGGTCTATATAGTAATATATGAATGCAGCCAAATTATTATGAACGTCCTAGAAGTGCAGTTTGCATAAATGCCATGCAAATGTATTAGCAAATTAAGTTTGTTACTGAAATGAAAAATATTGTGATCACAACTTATTTGAGTAAGCTACCGACATGACAGTAAACCAAAAACTTCAGATTTCAAATTAATACAATCAAATTCTTGTTTCAAGGAAGGGCATAAACAGTACTCAGTTTTTCTTTATGACGACGTTTCGTACACAAAAAGTATTAAGTACAATATATCACTTTACAGATGCAAAAACAAATACAAAACGTAAGAAACTTGCAGGAAAAGTTTGAGCAATTACTCCGAAGGTTTAACGATATGAGCAACAAAGCAAAAGTTAATTAAATATAATTATGCGAAGTAATAACATTCTGCTGAACTTTCATTGTTTATTATTTTGAAATGAATATACACAACGTTTCGATTGCTGTGGTATCTGCAATCGTCATCAGGTGAATACTAACAAACTTAGAAACTACTGGAGCTTATATACTAAAGACATGTTCGATGAAGCGTTCAAACATGTCTTTAGTAGTAGTTTAGTAGTTAGTTATTAGGAATTTGACATTTAATAACACATATAATCCATAACGTGAAAATTATTTAGAACAATTACAAATGTATAAGCTGGATAACAATATTATTAAGAGTGTTCAAAATAATTGATTGTAATTATACGTTATGAAATGAAGTTGATAATAAAATATAAATTAGTTAGGTTATGTATCCAACTTCATCATGAAGATGAACGTGAAAGCATGTAAATTTTATTGAGTGGCCGTTCAACAAAATTCACGTGGTCGCCACCAATGCTGCCACTTTTAAAAATCATTTTTAAGTGTTCTGAAATTTGATTGGATGTTTCTTAGTTCTCTTGGCCACTTATTGAGTGGAAGTAACTCCAAAGTGGCTGTCCTTAGTTTTTGCCACTTAACAGTTACTTTATTTCTAAGTAACCATATTTATGAACAATCTCCATACCCGCCATTAACAAAAATTTGCCAATTATTCTAAATATATGAAATTTATAAGTAACAACACATTGAATGTAAGAAATTAACGAATTATAATTAAATTTATAATGTAAATACTAATAAAATGTGTTTTAGATTGTATAGTTATTTCATTTTTATTTTATATTTAGGACTTTTTAATTTTGTTTTTCTAAAAAAATGAAAATTTCGTTGGCGCATGGTTATATTTCAAACTGTAACCTCTACATTTAACAGTAAACTTGCATTTGTTGCAATTTTGCTGTTAGCAAATGTTGTACAAATTCAATAATAAACATGTAGTTCATAGAAACTTAAAACAGTTTGATCGAAGTAAACCTTGTTGTCAATTTGTAAAATAAAGAAGGGATGTAGATGAGAAAGTAAACAACATTTAAAAATGAGACAGAGATATAAATACATTAAAGCAGTTACTAAAATGCTCAGGGCCACTAATGGTCAGCACGCCGCCACTTGGCAACGACGTGGATTTTACCTGGCTGTAATGTTATTTTAGAAGTGATAAAATAGTTGTAATCCCGTAACGACCACGCAATATTTGTTCCCCATTTTTGTGGTAGCCACGATATAGAACTGTTCCTGTAACGTGGTAGTGACTAGTGGCACGCCACTCTACAGTTCCTACGACTGTGGCTGTCACGTCGCAATCACCAAAAATGCTAGTTGAGGAGCTTAAGGACTTTAATGGAATTGTCTGTTTTCATAACGAAATCTACTACACATCTTACTACTAGCATACGCAATAATGAAACCCCATAGTACTGTTGTACGTACGCAGAAAGATTGCTTCGGATGGTGCATTTAAGTTCGTGTATTCGGGAGCGTCGTATAATTCAATCTATAATAAATATAGTGCGTAACTACAAACAATATTAATCGCGATATTTTCACAGTGCCTTTAATTACTCTATATATAACTAAACAGCACAATACTGCATTAATTCTTTCAATAAACATTTTATGGATACTTTTTTGCATACAACATCTGATCGAGTTAGCGGCGGCGTCTCCACTGCTATCACTTAATTGCCGGGCTTAGAAAATTTCAAAATAAATTTTACATTTGAAACCCTCCAGTTTCATGTCGAATCCAAACGCCGAGACGAGTCTTAACAGTAGTACACTTTGCAGGTTTGCCAGATCTGCAAAGAGAGAGTTTTTCTTATATAATTTTGTACATATGTAAATTATTCGAATTATTTTTACAGTTTCTTCTAGAGATAATTCTTCCTAACACTTTTATTCAAATAATTTTTTTTTCTAATATTAACAGTTTATTAGATATTTGATTTATAATTACAAGTGAATTCCATATATAATCTAGGTTCGAATCCTGCCTGTGATGATTTTTTTGGAAAAAAATTCCATGTCTTGAATAACAATTTTTCTCTATATTCTTCTGACTTGTTTATAACTCTCGAACCAAAAGTCCTAGTAACTTGAAATTTGGTTAGAGCTGGCTCTTTATATTCTCTCGGTTTTATCAAAAGGTGGTCTGATAAAGAAACCGGAAGTGGATGTATCCGCCATTTTTAACAGATTTTCTTATATAATTTTGTACGTATGTAAGTCATTCAGTTTCTTATAGAGATAATTTTTTCTAACAATTTATTCAAATAAAATTTCTAACAGTAAGAGTTAGATATTTTATTTATAATAAAAAAAATTAAACCACAAATATAATCTGCCTTCGAAAGTGTAGAGATAATCAAGATTATAACAACAAGAATTCACCCTTCAAGAACAATGGAAATTATTTTAATAACTGTAGTTTTTATTTTAATCAATATATGTTACTAAAATGAAGCAGCGTACTTTAAACAGTGTAAAGGACATTACCATTGACGATGTACTTTATAAAGAACATTAAATTTTATTTTTAACTTAACAATCGAGTTTAAATGCACCTTAGAAACGATATAATATATGTCAGTGTTAGAAAAAAGTTATTGACAATTACATGTATTTTTTTATGTTGGCATTTTAGCTACCTACTTACTTAATTACAATCACGGGAGTTTATTAAATAAATAAATTTAAAATTTTATTTTCTGACTATTTATTTATTACAATCTTCTTGAATAACCAATTTGCTTACATAAAAGAAGTATTAAAAACAAATCAAATGCTTAAAAATGGCACTTTTAAATGTACAATCTAAAACCATTGGTAACTTGGCAGCTGTCAATAGCGATTTCTAATTATAACTAACATAGTTGTCACGAGATAGCGCATTTAAAAAAAAATACACAATTTTAGTTTTGAGCACGTTTTGAGTACTGCAACAAGCAAATTGTAATTGAGTATGTATTTGCAAAATACCAAGCAGCAGTAAATAATTTTTACTCTCCTGTTTGTCCGTTTTTTTGAAGAAAGAAGTTTACTACTTAAGATAGGTTTGATTACTTTGCGTAATCATCTTCTATCTAAAAATGTCCCCGAATAGCCTGCACTAATATATTCTAATCTAATCTTACTGTTTACAGAATAAGTTAAGTATATTTTTTAAATGTTTGTTTTACTAGTCTTCGGTATTAACAAATGAAGACTATGTTATGTAGCATTTAAAATTACGAATTACTTACCAATATATTGTATTTTCAATCTAAATACGATTTACAATATATTAATATTCTAGAAACAAGTATGAAATGCTGTAGAATTTCTTTTGAAGCTCATTTACATAATGAAAAAATAAGGGAAAAAAAACTTATACCACAATAAAACTGCAAACTGTTAATTTTAATAATGTAGTATGTTAAACTAAACTTGAGGTTTACAATCGTACAATTCAAATATTCACTAAAGTTTGATTCGCTAAAGGCAAATTAAGGTCTAGAGTAACTCCTATTATACAATCTTATAAGTGATCTTTTTGTTGCCTTATATAATAGCTCGGAAATACAACAATTATAAAGTTAACTTACTTTGACTTACCATTAAAAACTAAAAACTCATTTTGATAGTATACGTTTACAGAATTGAAGTATTTTTATTTTATGTAATGCAGTGGATACACTCTGAAATAAATCATTGCAATGATCTATAAAGATTTGAACCGTTTAGATTCATTATACAATTGCCCTACAATTCAAACAATTCGCATATTCAGTAAGTATATTGGATATATGAAAACGGAAATTTACTAATTAATCACACCAAGGAAGTTCCTTTATACGAGTAACAGAATAGTATTTAATTAATATTGTAATGAAGATTTCAACAAAGATATAGAATGTTGAAGTTCAGTTGGGCGAAGAACTAACGCAACAAACAATTTTTTTATAGAACATTAAAGATTATCGCTCATTCGGAATTAATCTAGTTTGTTTCGTACGACGTAATACAGGCGATCCTTAGAAAAGCGTTTCCACTAGAACGACGTTCTCTAAGCGTACCATGTAGGAAATTTCTAGAGAAACTAACATAAACTTTTACTGTAACATCCTGCAGTTTCCTAAATGTAATAATTTACTGTATTATTAAGTTAATTAGGTCATTGTTCTGTGTAACAAAATAAAAATGTTTATTTGACTGGATTCTTATGATAAAAACCCATTTCTTAAACTGTTTATCTGCAGTCATTTAATTTTTACATAAATTTTTTAATATTCTAGAATGTTTGTATTTCAGCTATTACAATATAAGAAATATAAATGCCATATTAAAATAAAATCACTTTAATAATTTTTCATATTTAAAAGAAAATAAAATTCGTCTATTTCGAACTGGAAAGATTTAACATCCGCTTGCATGAGAAATCCTGACATTTAAATGTCATATACAAAAACCTCAACCCACGATAAATCAAAACCACAATAAAAATATTTACATTTTCTGCTGCTGAAGAATAAAAACAAACAATCGCAATAACAACGACGTATACATCAAATCAAAATGCAAACATTTTAGTGAAGGAAATGACAAAATTAAAACTACAAGCGCGATACACTTAACGTTTAATGTTTTTATTATAAAAAACTTAATTTTTTGAAGCTGAATTTAAGATTCTAGTTTTTCTTAATTATGTTCATATCGCGTTAAAAAAGAAATTATTTCTTTGTCTTACACCAATTTTCCGATAAATGAATAATGGTTTAATTACTTTTCTGTAATGCATACTTTAGAATGACCGATTTATTGTCGGTCAGTAAATAATATTTTGTTACTTTGTTATTCATAAAGTAAAAAAGTTCACCCGAAATACCTTAGTTGATGTGCTGTAAAAGTATTTTAATAAACAATAATTATTTTAGAATAATGGTTGTCCATTTTTTAACTAAAAAAAACAATTAAAATTTTCCGAGCGAAATGACCAACCAGCAATTAATTGGCTCTGACATATTGAAAAACGCTTTTCTTGTTATGGAATAACGTTAATATACATAAAACTGATAATGTATAATTTCGGTAAGCTTACGTTTTTTATGCTTACAGTCCGAACGTCAGCCAGCCCAAACACCGGGCATACAATCGGGCCGGGTATTCATTGTATTTTGAAAAGTCAATAGTTTGTGATAACGGCAACACTGGAATTATCCAGAATGGAAAACTAAGCTAATAATTATAACCCGCGCAAAAAATATTGTGTTTTAGGCCGGCTCAAAAAATAGATACTGGGCGCAGGTTAATGAAGTGTTTATTGAACAGCTGCTAACCCCATATCAAAAAATTAAGAAATTATGAAGCTGTATTGTATCTAATTTTAAGAGAACAAACGTATTTACGAAATGTATACCGTTTAATTGACAACTGCTACAGTTTTTATATACCTTGTGTTCATACTCTAATACACTACGCTGTGTTATATTTCATGGTATCATATAAGTGTACTTACTATAGAAATTTTTTATATCTAATATTAAAAATATTGTAATAATTGTTAGAGGTTTTAAACATATTCCTACTTAATTTTTTGTACTTATTACAAGCCTTGATATTTTTATAATGTTTTTATAACTACACTGAGAGCAATGCTGTACAATCTACATAATACTACCCTTGTTTATATACATTATAGTTAGAGAATGAGATAGCTTTATATGAAAACAGATTTTTTAGTCATGTTAGATAGCGATAGTGAAAACAAGGTAATAATTAAATGCAAAGCCTCAAACCGTTTTTGGTTATTAAAAGATTGGAAACTATGGCGGCACAAGTAAGCTACTTACACACGCTATTAGTTTCGACATACGTGCAAAGCAATGTTTTACCAGTTAACTTGCTGTGATTTTTGAAACTCTGAGTTTGTAAAAATAATTCGTACACTTTAATTTCTGTTTATAAACAAAATATAGATTGAATAAAATCCAGCAAACGTTTCTATAAAATTATAATCGGTTGAGTGGTTTGTTTCATTTACTTTGTTTAATTTTCTTTTCAGGCCGGAAGCCAACAAAGATGGGCTAATTTTATTTTTTTAAATTTTTATACTACTCAAAAGGCCCATAAAATATAAATATACAAGCTTATTAGCACTTTAGATGTATCTTTAGCAATAAATGCAGGGCGATGCTTCAAAGATTCGGACTTCAGAACGAAATTAATAATTTAAATTTTAGTATGAATTACTTACAGCGCTCGCCGCTTATCGGAATCATGGATAATGTTTTCAATCGGGTAATGTTATCACTTTACTAAAGTAACGATCCGGACGCATGCTACTACATAGAAAAAACGCCGCTTATAGTAATCATAATTTAGGTTTATGTTATTAATTTATTGTCAGGTTTGTTTCTATATATGATCAATAACTTATTTTGTATGCATTTTTGAGCTGAATTTTCACAATACGGTAGTTTAGAGTGAAAAATTTTATCATTAAAAATAGTTGTTTTGCATATTTCTCTTATTGTTGCACTGTTATTTATTTATTAAAATAATTTGACTGATTTACGAAACGGTACATTATTTTAACATCTGTAAATACGTTATCTTTGTGAATTAACTTGGAAAGCACGTGCCTTCTTAGAATAACAAATTAAATTAACTACGTCTTATGTGATCACATTGTTTTGTTTTTATTTTTACTGTCAGCAAATTTCTGAGAAGAATTATGTAGTTCTTAGAACAGTAAATGAAGCATCATAACGTTGTTTTTGATTTCTTTTTATTAATGGTGTCAACAAACTGTTTAATGCTACAGATCCGTTGGCTGAAAATGCTGATTTTTTTTAAACGTTTTATAAAACTTTTAACTTGTATTGACGTTTTGATTTCACTTTCTAAATTAACAACCTGTTAATCACATACACGCTGTATGCATTTACTGCTTTCTAACCAATAAGCATTTTTCCTGAATTTCGTATATATTGTTATCATTCGGTTATTGTTATCAAAAACCTCAAGTCCCAACGTGATTCTATTAAGCAGCGTGCACTGCATAGTTAAAAATGCAGGCATTCGGCCAGAAATAATACCAGCATTACCTACAATATACCAGATCACAGTTGTGTTTTTATTATGTCAATAAACAGAAACATGTAGAATATTTCTGTTTATTGACATAAAAGGACCATCCTTAGCTAAACATGCCTGCCAAACCAAATTATCTTTTATATTTTTTTTATCAGCATGTGTATTCATTAACTAGTTAACTTTAATCTAATTTATATCAAATTTGAGTAGAAATTCTGTAAATTTGGTAGTTTATTTTATGGTTTCGATCGCTCGAATACTATAAACATTCTATAAACAAATATATACAAATTAGAAACTGTACATCCAATTATAAAATTGTCTTCTATTAGGGGAATAATTATGTTTCTCAGAATACCAGTTGTTTACGTAGACCGAATTTCATAACATAAGTGTATAGATATAATTTTCTTTCAAGGTTATTTTACATGTAATAAAAAAAGAACGTATGTCTTTTCCAAATCTCTGAAACTGTATCTTTATAGATTTCTGTAAGAGAATATACCGATCTGTAACTTAGAAATCTGTAATATTAACAAAAGCAGCGCCAAATATGCCAATTTTGCGTTTGGATCCAAAACTACTCCAGTTTTGCATCCAAATTAATGTTTCCAATTTTAGCGCAGTCATTGTCTAACTATAATGTATATAAACAAGGATACTACCTAGTTGTTGCTTTAATGTATAAAAAATCTTTAACTGAAGTATTCGTTATTTCATACATTTTTATTCATAACATTAAAAACTCATATGAATTAATTGATAGAACTAGGAATACATTGGTACCATCTGATTATAAGATTATATCATTTGATGTTACATCTTTATTCACCAATATCACTAAAGAACTTACAGTTAAATTACTAAATGAATATTGGGTTGAGCTAAAGAGCCATACCACATTAGAATTAGTTGAAGTTGTACAAATCATTCAATTCCTGTTTGACTCTAGTTATTTTACTTATAATGACAAAATGTATACTCAAAAATTCGGTACTGCCATGGGAAATCCGGCGTCGCCTATATTAGCTAATCTCACAATGCATGATCTGCTAAAATATGTTAAAAACAAACTGACTTACACTCCAACATGTTTATTATGCTATGTTGATGATATCGTTGCATGTATTCCAGAAACTGAAATTAATAAAACCTTAAACGTTTTTAATAGTTACAATCCACATTTAAAATTTACTTTTGAAATAGAAACACAAGGATCTTTAACATTTTTGAAGTGAAACTTCTTTATCGGCGTTGGAAAAAAATTTTTCGCTTACGCGTCACATTTTTTTTTTGGTTACGCGTCACATTTTTTATCGTCACATTTTTTATCGTCACATTTTTTAAATTTAAAATATTTAAGGTTAACCTCAGTTTCTGATTGAACGATGACATTTTAAATTTAATATATTTAAGGTTAACATCAGTTTCTGATTGAACGATGACATTTTAAATTTAATATATTTAAGGTTAACCTCAGTTTCTGTTTGAACGATGACAATGATAGTAATAATTCTATTTCAATTAATGAAATGCTGTAATAATCTTAGTAGCAAAAAGTTAAAATGAAATAATTGTATTATTTGTATTCATGTCTATTATAATAAAATCCTTTTTTTTAAACTTTATCTAATTTTAAATTTAAAATATTTAAGGTTAACCTCAGTTTCTTATTGTAACTATCGGTCAATGTATATGATTTCATTAAAATAGTATTTATTAATTAATAAGACTGCTAATTTAATGAACATCAATTAATTGATATACATGCAACTTTTCAGAAATTGGTTAAATAAAGTTAAATTAGATAAAGTTTAAACAAAAGGATTTTATTATCATAGACATGAATACAAATTTTTGTAAATTGATCTACATGCAACTTTTCAGAAATTGGTTAATGTTAGGATTATTCATAAATATAATTTAAAATTGTAATTAATTTAATTCAAACTTGTCATGGCTGCGCTGACAGTATTAGTGGGGTTAACACATGCGCAAAATGCATATACGTATGTATGCAGTTGCTTATAGAATTGTAAACTGATAGGTTGTATTTTACTCAATAAATTACATTGAAATTACAATCTTATTTACTAAAAACCAGCTACGGTTACTACAGAATTGGCGACGAGGATAATGGAGCATTTTACGCTTCCACCGTTTAATTGCAATACAGAAACGGCTACTTTAGGTACAAAATGGGGAAAATGGAAACGAAGTTTCGAAATTCTCATTAGTGCGAAAGGAATCACCGATCATATTCGAAAGAAGAATTTACTACTACATTTGGCTGGTCAACAAGTGCAAGACATTTACTTTACTTTACCTGAATCCGAAGATTCTGCTTCACCCGATTTATACGATATAAGCATCAATGCCTTGGACAGTTACTTTGCTCCAAAAGTAAATTCAGTATACGAACGTTACGTGTTTAGAACATTAAAACAAAACTCTGATGAAACGGTTGAACAATTTATTACGAGGTTAAAGGAACAAGGGAAGTCGTGCAAATACATGGATTTGGATGATCAAATTAGAGATCAAGTTATAGAAAAATGTTTATCGTCGGAATTAAGAAGAAAACTTTTAGAAAAAGGTGATATTAAATTACAAGAAGTAAGTGAAATTGCAAGAGCTTTTGAAATGACGGAAGCGCAATGGAATACAATGGAAAAACCAAACGTGGTTAATGCGATTTCGTTCCGGGATAAGAAGAAACCGAAACAAGAAAGAAAATCGTTTACAGAAATCAGCGAAAATGCCGGAATTACAAAGAAAACCAATCAAAAGTGCTACAGATGTGGAAGCAACGAACATTTGGCGAACAGGTGTAAATATGTGAATGCAATTTGCAATTTTTGTAAAAAGAAGGGACATTTAGCTAGTGTTTGCCTTAAAAAGCAATCACAATTTTCTAAAAATGTAAATTTAGTTTCTGATGTTGCAGGTGCGCAAGAAGATGATCTGAATGCGAATGAGGAGATCGTACAATTGTATCAAATACGGGATTCTTCCAAATTACGCGAATTACGGAAAAAATTTTGGTGTACAATGATTGTTGAGGGGTCACAAGTTCAATTTGAAATTGATAGCGGTGCAGCTGTAAGCGTTATGGGTAAGAAAGATTTTGATAAGTATTTTCCTAATCTCCAAACGCAACCTCATACAATTAAATTATTTACGTGCGATACTCAGTTAAAAGTATTAGGATTACACTACAGTTCGTGTTCAATACAAAGATAACTTGCATAATTTACGTTTGTATATTTTACATACGGACAGAGAACCTTTGTTAGGTCGGGAATGGATACGTCAACTAAATTTAAATATAAGCGAGTTATTTCAATTACGTACAGAAACTAGCAATACAGTAAATATCGATGCTATACTATCAAAATACAAAACATTATTCGAAAAACAAATAGGGAAAATTCAAGGAATTCAAGCTAAGTTACGTTTGAAACCGAATGCTCAACCAATATTTGTTAAAAGTAGACCTGTACCTTTTGCATTACATGATCGCGTTAAACAAGAATTACAAAATTTAATCAACCAAAATATTTTGGAACCCGTAAATACAAGTACATGGGCTAGCGCAATAGTACCGGTAGTTAAATCGAATAATGCTATTCGAATTTGCGGAGATTACAAATCCACTTTAAATCCAAATTTAGTCGTGGACGATTACCCTCTTCCTACGGTTAATGAATTATTTACAAATTTAGCTGGGGGAGAAAAATTTTCAAAAATTGATATACAACAAGCGTACTTACATTTAGAAATACATGAAGATGACCGCGAATTATTGACACTTAATACGAGTTTAGGCTTATTAAGACCAACGCGTTTATTATACGGTGTTGCATCGGGACCTGCAATTTGGCAGAAAACGATAGAGCAAATTTTGCAAGGAATACAAAACATTGCTGTATTTTTTGATGATATTAGGGTTACGGGACCTAACGATGATTTGCATGTACGTACTTTAATTCAAGTTTTTGAAAGGTTTAAACAATACAATGTAAGAATAAATTTTGATAAGTGTGTATTTTTGGAAAATAAAATAGAATACTGTGGTTACGTTATTGACAAAAGAGGAATTCATAAATCTCAATCTAAAGTAGAAGCGATAGATACAATTGCAAGACCTACAAATAAAAATGAATTACAAATATTTTTAGGGTTAGTAAATTATTACTCACGTTTTATTCAAAATTTAAGTACAATGATTTATCCTTTGAATAATTTACTTAAAGATAGTGTCGAATGGCGCTGGAATTCAAAATGTGAAAATGCTTTTGTAAATGTTAAGAAAGAAATTAAATCGGATAATGTACTAATAGCTTTTGATCCAAAATTACCGCTAGTATTAGCAACCGATAGTAGTCAAGTAGCAGCAGGGGCAGTACTTTCACACATTTTACCAAATGGATCGGAAAGACCCATACAGTTTGCCTCACAAACTCTGACAGCGACACAACGTTCATATTCAAACATTGATCGCGAAGCTTATGCAATAATATTTGGCGTGCGTAAATTTTACCAATACTTATACGGAATTCATTTTACGTTAATTACCGATCACAAGGCTTTAGTGCAAATATTTGGTTCTCATAAAGGACTTCCAGTTTACTCTGCAGCGCGTATGCAACATTATGCAATTTATTTGCAAGGATTCAATTACACTATTAAATACAGAAATGGTATCAGTCATTCAAATGCGGACGCAATGTCCAGATTAGTTAAAAATAATGTTAACAATACTGTTAAATTTGACGAGATCCGATATTTTTAATATACATCAAATTCAGACACTAGCAATTACAGTAAAAAAGTAGCTTTAGCAACATGCAAAGATAAAGAACTACTTCCTCTACTAGAAGGTTTAAGATTAGGTGTACCAGTATCATTTCAAAATAGGTTTAACATAGATCAAATCGAATTTGGTTTACAAGAAGGGTGTATTATGAGAGGGTTAAGAGTTGTAGTACCTAGCATTTACAGAAAAACTATTTTGAACGAGTTACATGTAGGGCATTTCGGTATTACAAAAATGAAAGCACTCGCACGTAGCTATTGCTGGTGGCCTGGAATCAGTTACGATATTGAGGAAATTACTAAGAATTGTTTTTGCTGTGCAAAAGTAAAAAATGATCCACCAAAGGTACAGAACCATTTTTGGGAACGCCCTTCCGGTCCTTTCCAAAGAGTACATGCTGACTTTGCTGGACCATTCCAGAACTCATACTTTTTTATACTCGTGGATGCATACTCAAAATGGCCAGAAATTCATGTTATGAATAATATTTCGTCTAAATCTACGATTGAAGTATGTAGAACTATTTTTGCGACACATGGATTACCCATATGTTTTGTAAGCGATAATGGAACGCAATTTACTTCTCGCGAATTTCAAATTTTTTTAAATTTAAATAACATTCAGTTAAAGTTAACTGCTCCATACCACCCATCTACAAATGGGCAAGCCGAAAGGTTTGTACAAATCTTAAAGAACTCATTACGAGCAATGTTTTATGATAAAACTTATGAGTCAGTTAACCAGAAACTTAATGATTTGTTGTTACAATATAGAAAAATGCCTCACGCTAATACTGGTCAATCACCCTCATTTATGTTAATGAAAAGAGAAATACGTTCTAGATTAGATTGCATTAAACCTAGTATACATTTGGCTGAGAATCTCAAACGCAATTTAAATTTATACAATCAAACTAAAACATTTAATATTGGTATGAGAGTTGCAAGTCGAAATTACTTTGGTGATAAATGGAGATTTGGAAAAGTTGAAAACGTTTTAGGAACATTACATTACCTTATACGTTTAGACGATGGTAGAATAGTTAAAAGGCATGTAGATCAGATTCGAAAAATTGGTGAAAATATTGAAACTGATTACATAGAACCAACAATCATTGTAAAACCAGCGTGTGTACAGCCATTACCTGTACAATCATTGTCAAAAAATTTTACTGAAATTACAGAAAGTTCAAGTAATAAAGATAAATCTTTAGAAAACGAACAACCAAATCCAGTTATAACAACTGAAAGTACGATTCCAACTCCGCAAATCAGAAAATCTTCAAGAATTATTAAGAAACCCGATCGTTTAGATTTATAAAAAAAAAAAAATTTTTTTTTCTTACAAGTACCGGGAGTGTTAGGATTATTCATAAATATAATTTAAAATTGTAATTAATTTAATTCAAACTTGTCATGGCTGCGCTGACAGTATTAGTGGGGTTAACACATGCGCAAAATGCATATACGTATGTATGCAGTTGCTTATAGAATTGTAAACTGATAGGTTGTATTTTACTCAATAAATTACATTGAAATTACAATCTTATTTACTAAAAACCAGCTACGGTTACTACAGTTAAATAAAGTTAAATTAGATAAATTTTAAACAAAAGGATTTTATTATCATAGACATGAATACAAATTTTTGTAAATCAATTAACTAATTTTTGTAGATTCAATTTCATATTTCAGTTACCATAAGCCATTAATTACAAAAATATATAATAACGATGACAATGATAGTAATAATTCTATTACAATTAATGAAATGCTGTAATAATCTTAGTAGCAAAAAGTTAAAGTGAATTAGATGTTAGACTGATCAGGGATGTTAGTACTAATACGATAATTACTGAATGGTATACTAAGCCGATAGCCTCTAATAGAACGATCAATTACTTATCTAAACATCCACACCACCAAAAGATTAATACTATTAAGGCTATGAAAAATAAAATTATAGGTTTGAGCTGTCCTCAACTTCATGAAAAAAACTTTAAGACTCTAAAGAAAATACTTAGAAACAACAACTATCCTAACAATATAATAAAAAAATACTGCTACACACTAACACAACTAATACTATTCCACCACCAGTTAACCCACCTAGTACTAACCTTAACACTACCCTTAACGCTAACCTTAATACTAACATCACTTACACCAAAATCATAAACGTCCCAAATCTAACACAAAGAATCATTCCGATACTAACAACACCTAACATCAAAATAACCATGTATAACACTAACACCATTTACAACATGCTGTATAGTAATACTAAAGATAGAATGAACACTATAGATAAACACGACGTAGTGTATAAGCTTGACTGTACTGGATGCAATGCGTGTTATATTGGTCAAACTAAACAGAAGCTAAAAAAATCGGATGACCAACCATAAATATGATTGTAGCACAAAAAAGGCGATACAGCTTTGGCCGTACATCATATAGACACGGGACACAATTTCAATTTTATCAATCCCACAATTATAGATGTGGAAAACAACTTGAAAAAGCGTTTAGTTTCCGAAATGCTATACATCAATATATATAATAATAACATTAATTTTAACAACGATACCAACAATTTAAGCAGCGTTTATAATAATTTTATATCCAAAATTGTGAGATAACTATATAGGTTGGATCTATCGTTATTCAGTTTTCTTTATCTTTTTATTCTGATCTTTCCCTTGACATTCATAAATTTTTGATTACACAACATTTGTCAATTGTTTGTTGAACGTTTATGTCCTACGTTATATTAAAACTTTAATTATTGACCATTGTATGTTTAATGTTGTATTTATTATTAATTACTAGCTCGTAAAGTTGCCAATGTCCTTGGTCGGTGGATTGATCCACTTGATGTTATTCTGTAAGTTTTATGTGTTAAAAATTATCTGTTAATTTTATTCTGTTGTTACTATGTGTTGACTTACGAGTTTAATAAATTACAGTTGGCCTGATGAAGTGCTAACGTTCAGCACGAAACGTTGCCACAATAATAAATTAAAGTGGTTTTACATGCCCCTCCTAAACGAAGAAGATTGAATGAATTAGAACTAAGTATGTACACATAGTTAGATATTTAGATATTCAAAATACCAAAACAATTTATGATGCAAAAAGTTATTTTTTAATTTTTATATTTTTTTATAGGTAAATAAATAAAATTATTCATCATAATTTTACGTTTCAAGGTCTCCTGAATCAGAAAAATGTATTTTGGACCAACAAAATTAGGTGTCTGTGTGTGTGTGTGTGTCTGTGTGTAACTATGTACCCACGATAACTCTCGAACCAAATGTCCTAGTAACTTGTAATTTGATATGAAGCTGGCTTTTCATATCCTCTCAGTTCTATCAAAAGATGGCTTTAATAAACCGGAAGTGGGTGTATCGGCCATTTTTAACAGTTTTTCTTATATAATTTTGTACGTATGTATGTAAATTATTCGAATTATTTTTACAGTTTCTTATAGAGTTAATTTTTGTTACAATTTATTCAAATAATTTTTTTTCTAACATTAACAGTTTATTAAATATTTGATTTATAATTAAAAGTAAATTCTATATATAATCCTAGGTTCGAATCCTTCATACGAAGATTTTTTTTAGAAAAAAATTCCATATCTTGAAGGGAAGCAAAATACATTAAAAAACAACAATTTTCTCTATATTCTTTTGACTTGTTTATATACCGAGTGCTGCATCTTATTTAAACTATCTTTGGATGTACCCACAATAACTCTCGAACTGAAAGTCCTAGTAACTTGAAATTTGGTATGGAGCTGGCTTTTTATATTCTCTCTGCTTTGTCAAAAGATGGGTTTGATAAAGAAACTGGAAGTGGATGTATCCGCCATTTTTAACAGTTTTTCTTATATAATTTTGTACGTATGTAAATTATTTGAATTATTTTTGCAGTTTCTTATAGAGATAATTTTTCCTAACAATTGATTCAAATAAAAAAATTTTAACAATATCAGTTTATCAGATATTTAATTTGTAATTTAAAATGAATTCACAAATGTAATATAGTTTCGAATCCTGCCTGCGACAATTTTTTTTACTGATTTACTAAGGGGATAGGTAATATCAAAGCGCACAAATATAAGGGTTTGTCGATATGATCTTAATGAAATCGAAAAAAATTTAAAAAAAAATTATAGCATGCTAGGGAATCAACACAAACGTGTACATATCACTTCAAAATGGTTTTATGATAACATAACTTTAAAAAAATATGTAGACATTCCTTCATCATGCCTTATAGGAAAGTCGTGTGGTGAAATCAAAAAGTATATATAAAATTTGAGTGCATAATATACTGTTAAACATAATAAACAATTGGAAATAAAAGTTCATCCATAAATTACATGTTCGTAGTATCAGCTTTTGTGTAATTTTGTAAACACAATATGTTGTTGCACTAACTTAGTCTTGGCAGTAGTGCACCATAAACAATACACACATAAGAACAAGTTACGTCTTTCTTACTTTTACTTCTCTGTCAGATTTTGTTTGCTTTGTTTATAAGATTTTTGATACTACAGCTTACTTACAGTTTACAGTATAAGCCTTTTCAATATGCTGCTGAACTGTCCTACAGACGCCATTTTCTATTTTCTTAAACTAAAATTTATTAAAAAGGTACTGTCAAATCCAACTGTATGACAGAAAACACTTCTGTAGAACACTTCACAACAAACTGACAGCGTGCTGAAATGGTCTATTTTAACCGATAAGGTTAGAGTTAACCAATAACATTTAACTAACATTGACGTGATATATGTAAATAATTCATTTTCAGGTAACATAAATAAATACCTATAAACTAAATTGTTTTTACATTAATAAATCTACAAATTTTATGTTTATTTATTTTAACAAAACAATTTCTCTATTGATCAAGTATGAATTATCTGACAAAAAGCATTTAAAAATGTAGCCATAATGTAATACAAAACCTAAAGTAAAATTGTTCGATTATGTCAGTTTTTTATACCATAACCATTTATGTCTTCCAAACGTAACATAGAAATTTAAAATGTAAATGTATAACGAATACAAGAACTACTACAATCTCAGCACTACTGCATCTCTATACAAATACGCTAATAAAATATCTTGTGACATTTAGATATTTTCTCTGCATATAAATTACTTGAAATGCTTTGTATTTGTTCATAATGCATATTTAAGTGGTTATCAAGTCTTAATATTCGTATAATCTTATAATTAAAAACTCGTTTGCCCTACTTTAACTGACGTATTGTACATTTTTTTGTATAATCACAATTAGCTCATCGCAAGAAGTATAAACGATGACGTTTTTTTTTAAACTATTAATAGTAATAATACTGTACATACTTAAGAAACATACAAAACGCATCCCGAAAAACTTACAAAAACATAAATTACAGATGTTGCGATGAGAGATACGAGTACAGAAATCGTTTTAAAACTAATACATATATCTAACAATACCTACCTTATCTCACATACACATACTTCAATTCATACTTTCTGTAGAATATAATACAGTATACATACATAAACATTTATATTTGTCAATTCGTCAAACGTCATTTTACTTCAGCTTTGATTTGCGATCTTTACGTATTTTTCTCATATTTATCCTTAATATCGATGGTTTATTGCTTATTGAAAATTTTTGTGAAGACTATCTACTTCCAATTTAAAAGTTCAATGTAATTAAGATTTTTAATATATTATTTTATTATTAACCATTAATAATATATATTTATAAATGATTTATTAAGTTTTTGGTTATTTTATTTTTTTATTCTGCCGACAGTTTCAACTAATATTTAGTCATCATCAGGGCATATTAGCTGATATTGTTATGAATTATTTATTAGATACCGTTCTTAACAAATGCAAATTCAATATTCCATTTATATATAAATACGTTGATGATCTTTTAGTATGTGTTCTTTTTGATAACGATGATTATATACTTGACTTATTTAATAGTTTTTATGTTAAATTAAAATTTACATTAGAAAATTAAATTAATAACTGTTTACCTTTTTTGGATATGCATTTAAAAGTAGTTTATAATAAGATCAGTATTGACTGGTGGAAAAAAACCACACAGGTCACATAGATATTTAAATTTTTATTCTCTCCATTCACTTAAACATAAAATTAACTCTGCCTTATGTCTAAAATACATTTCATTTCAGTTTCATAATAAAAACATTAACATTGTTATGAATATACTTTTAAAAAATGAACATCCTATCAAACTTATTAAAAATTCATTATATAACAAAAGAAATGATTTCCATAATGATAGTAATGTTTCATTAATTTATGTAAATGGTCTATCTGAAAAAATAAAGAACAAATTGGGCAGTACTAACTTTAAGATTGCTTTTCGTAATCATAATAATGAAACGTTCGAGAAATTATTTGCAAATGCAAGAGCCTTCAGAAGCTGTTATCCATCTTCTAGAAGATATACCGAAAAATAGGGAACACTCGAGAAGGATTTCCTTATGTGTATACATACCGACGAAACAAATCGTAGGTCAGTTATTGCAGTAATGCGAATACAGCAGTGTTAAGGGGGTACTTAATAAAAAAATGTAAAAAATTATGATTTTTTTTTTATTTTTGTTTTTTAATCTACACTATATTCTGCAAAGAATGCAAAAGATCCGATGTCTCTACAAGGTTTAGAAGTTACTTAAATTTAAGTTTAAACTTGGAAGGACTCTTCTAGCTATGCGTTACACAAAAATTGCCTGCTTCAATGCCTTATAAATAAAAAATACGGCAACGAGGTATGTTTCCATTAATTGATAATGCTAGACCATTCCGAGCAACAATGTTTAGGCTAATCTGCCCATTGCATTTTTTGCGCGAATCAAAAGAATTCACCATCGCACTTAACGCTCTGATACAAACAATATCGAAAACATCAATGCTTTCATACTTCGAATACTCGGGCGATTGAGGTTTTATTTTAGAACCTGAAGAAACAGAAGTTTGTGTTGTCGAGCAAGGTTGTGGTGACTCCACATTTACTGAACAAGTTGCATTCGATGTCATTTCTGCAGGCCTTTTACCTGAAAGCCGCCTTATCCTCTTCTTGAAAACCGGACTTGTTCTCGGCATATTTGAAACGAATAAAATAAAATCTCTGCAATAAACACAAGTAAAACAACAACATTACAATATACGAACAGGAACAAGAACATTGAAAAGCAAAAACGACTACTAAAGATAAAAAAACAAAACTTTTTTGTTTTTTGCTTCTCCTGAACAGTTGTACTTTTTCTATTTCGGTACACTTTTCTTCAAAACTATGACAGGTAATTGAGTGTGTTTTTTGTATCTTATTCATAGCGACGCTAGTAACAAACGCAGCAGAACGAATTTTAAAAATCCAGCTGGTTTCTTTTTTTACTTTACTTTTAATAAAACAATAAAATTTTCAAACTTCCTAAGTCATTAAAAAATTTACTGCTGTAAAGCTTTAAAACAATGTAAAGAAAACGTGTTCAAAATTTCACAAAAATCGATTTAGTAGTTTTTGAGAAAAGTGTACCTAAATTTGCGTGGAAAATGGCTCCGTTTAGTACCCCCTTAAGAAGATTATGCAAGTTGCAATAAATAAGTCGTTAGCACGCGTGTGAGATAAACCTACAGTGAATAATCGCGTACGTGATTTTAGTGTAAACAATTGTGTGAAGCTATCCACGGACCTTATTTTATCTTCTTGTAAGTGATATAAATTATAGTGTAAGTGTTTTTTTATTAAATATTAATAGATATAATTAGTTCCGTTAATTTAGAAGTGTACATATTTCTAGAATAAGTAAAACATCGTTTTAGTCGTTTAAATAATTTAGTAGTAATAATAAAATACGTAACAATAATTTAAAAACTCATGTGTTTACTAATATAAGTTATAAGTACTTACATATTCACTGTTATACTATATCCTCACTATATCCATAAACATAAATATATTACCGCCGCCAAGTGTAGACGTGTACCGGTTTGTGTTATAAATACATACATATATTCCATACATTTAAATTATAGTATTAAATAAAATGCCAATAATAAGCAAGTGCAGTGTATGTAAGTTAGAATTACATGTAGAAAAAGAACTTAAATGCGATGAATGTGGCAATCTAATTCATACCACATGTTCAGGATTGACCCGCGCTGAAGTGCAATGCTTAAACTTAAAAGATCGCCGAATTAAATACGTGTGCGAGCTGTGTAATTGTAACAAGGTACAAGTAAGTGATTTAATTAAAATCATAACTGAGCTCAAAAACGAAATAACTGCGTTGAAAAAACAATCAATCTCACCTTTAAGTGAAGCCTCCTTTAGAGAAGATTTGATAAGTGAATTGAATGAGCGCAATGTTAGGGCGCGTAATGTTATCGTCTATGGTTTGAATGAACCGGACGATGCTAATACGTCTACAGACATCGCGCAAGTAAAAGCTATCATGGATAAAATTGCCCCAGAAGTAGCAAAAGAGAACATTAAGGTATTTCGCATAGGGCGTCGAAGTTCTAATTCGCATCGCCCTTAAAGTTGTTTTAAACGCCAGAAAAGATGCTATCGCAATGCTTAAAAATAAGCGTCAATTACCAAAAGACTTAAAAATATCTATATCTTCTGATGAAACCGTTATGCAAAGAAGTTATAAAAAAACCATCAATAGCACTCTTCAAGAACGAATTCAAAACGGAGAAACTAACTTGACAATAAAATACATTCGTAACGTACCTGTGAAATAAATAGTAAACGAACTAATAAAAGATTCTGCAAGTAAGTAATTTATTGACTAAATATGTAATTATAAAGGAAACTAAAGAATACGTTCTGTTTCGTTTTAACGTAACACAGGTAATTCAATAATTCAATTTCTTATCATTTACTATTCCCACTTTCTTTCTTCACGCATCAACTCATTAGTTGCGGCGCACACGAAGTCGTCCTTCTTCTTTTCTACATCCTCCCGGGCGGCAATAGGAACTTCAAGTGGGTACAACAACTGCACCGGTCGTCTTAGTACGGTTTTATTAGGCAACTGAACTTCACAAGCGCGAACCTTACCATCTCTGCCTGGATACATTTTTATAACACGTACCATCTTCCAACTTAGACGCGTCACCGATTATCCAATACAACGTTATCTTAGAGTCAGTCCACAAATTTACAGTGTCAAATTTTAAATTTACATTTTTAACAATAAAGTTTTTTAATCTAGACGCGCACAAAGCAGCAGTTAATTCAAGTTTTGGTAGCGTTAAGTCACTATTGTTAGTACCTTTAATTGGAGCCACACGATTTTTAGCAATTAAAAATTTTACACTTACATTATTTTCAGACAATTCACGAATAAATGCAACAGCGCCGTATGCCGCTTTACTTGCATCGGAAAATAAATGTAACTCAAATTTGGAGTTCATATTTAATGCAACGTTTCTAGGAATGTTGTAAGAAGATAAGCTTACTAAATCGTTACACCAGTTGCGCCATTCACTAAAATATTCTGAGGGTAATTCAGTATCCCAGTCAATTTTCATTTTCCACGCGATTTGTAACAAAATTTTAGCTTTTATTGTGAATGGTGCTAAAATACCTAAAGGGTCATAGACACGTCCAATAGTTTGTAAAATGTTTCGTTTCGTACAATTTGGGTTTTCTTTAGTAAATGCAACTGTTGACGTTAAATGTAAATACAAACTGTCACTCGCCATGTCCCAATACAAGCCTAGCACCTTTGGACACGATTGCACGTTAGATTCGCTTTCATATTCGTTAAGGTAAGCTTGAAATTTGCGATCGTTCGTACACCACTTACGTAAATTCATTCCACCTTTTTTAAGGATCTCTTTGGATTCACGATATAATTTGATCGCACTTTTAAAAGAGTTCACGGTTAAGACCAAATCATCGACGTAGAAGGAACGCGATAAACTATGTGCAGTTTCCGAATAACACGATGATTCGATGGTAAATAATTTTTTTAAAGTGGCTGATAACAAAAACGGACTACTTGTTACACCAAAGGTCACTCTAGCCATTCGATATTTTTGTACAGGCGGTAAATTATTTACATCGGTAATTGGATTCTTATACCACAAAAATCGGTGGCAGTCCCTATCTTGTTCACACAATTGTATCTGTAAGAACGCTTTTTCAATGTCGGCCGTTATTGCGATACTACCAACACGAAAGTTTAATAAAATTGTCATTAAGTCTTGCACTAGATTTTCACCTGGATGCAGAAGTTCGTTTAACGATGGGAAACCGGGCGCGTGAGATGACGCGTCAAACACTACACGAATTCTTGACGTTGTCTTGTCCTCGCGATACACAGGTCGATGAGGCATATAATATGTTTTACCAGAAATGCACTTCGCGGGAACTTCTTC
Source organism: Aquatica leii (assembly GCA_035610365.1). Classification (NCBI taxonomy): domain Eukaryota; kingdom Metazoa; phylum Arthropoda; class Insecta; order Coleoptera; family Lampyridae; genus Aquatica; species Aquatica leii. Next base: position 124,721,381 of record CM069432.1, read on the forward strand.
AGCAAATTTGTTGTCTAGTAGTTGGCGTATTTCCTTATCGTAATCGATTAAACGAGAGTTTTTGAAAAGTTTAAACATTAGATTTTTCATTCGCGATAATGCACCGTCATAGTTGCTGTCGATGGCACAATTGTTCTTCCAAGGAAGCGCTACTTCGAAACGATTATCTTTTTGTACAATCTGTTTCGTGATAAATTCGTCGGTAAATTCGTTCTGTGACTCCTTATCGTTAATTCCAATAGTTTCTAGGTCCCAAAATTGATTCATACTTTTGTCAAATTTTTCGTCTATCACATTAATATGTAACGTAGATACAACGCTTGTGTTTACGCTAGTCGATTCGTTAATATTCGGTCCTTGAAGAGTCCAACCCAACTTTGTATTTATTGCAGTCAAATCTTCTGATAATCTAATAAATTCGCCGGTCGTTACTCTCCAGTAATTATCGGCTCCTATCAATAAAACAATTCCGTTTATAGTAGGTACGTTTCCAATTGAAATATCTGCTAAATTTAAAGTATTTATCGTTGCATGAACCACGTTGGGTATTGGAAATGAATCGATACAGATATCAGGAACTTCGATTGCTGTTATCGAAAGTGACTCGTCATTGTATTGAGACGTCAACCTTAATTCAACAATGTCATATAATTTGGGTGCTATTTTATCGTTACATCCAAACGGCAACACTGATAACTTGCGCGTACCAAGTATTTTTAATCCTAATTTTCGTGATACGTCTTTTTTTACGTACGATAGCTGCGATCCGCCGTCGAGGATAATGCGGACAAAAGCATTTGAATTTACGGTATCGATTGAGGAAATATACGCTTTTGCAGTTTGTAAATACACTTGGTGGTTATTATCGTAAGTTTTTGTAAACAAACTTGTGGACGTATTAGATTTATTTTCACCTTTCCTGTAATCAGGATCACACAAGGACGTTATATGTCGATAATGACAATTGTCACAAGAAACTTTATTTTTACACGTTTTAGAGTTATGGTTTGGTTTAGAACACCGGTAGCAACGATTAGTTTTTTTCAAAATATCCCTTTTTTGTTGAAGCGTAACATTAGCGTTATTGCATTTCTCCGTAATGTGATTTTTAGATTTGCAAAAGATGCATTCGTTAATTGTTGCCAGCAGTCCTGCTGTGGTATATTCATTGCGTGTTGCTTTACGATCAAATTTTCGATTGTCGCCTTCTTTGCGTCTTCCGTCGCGATTTGTAGCAGACACAGAGGGCACGCTTGAACTTTGAGGTGATTGTGCGATTTCAAGTACCTCGACTTCTAACTTTAAATAATTTAACAAAATAGTAATTTGTTCGGAAATATCTACGTTAGTTTCGTTAGGGTGATGTTTATAATAATCGATTCGCATCGCATAAGGCATAGAGTTAAGAATAACAGATTTAACTATCATCCCGTATTCGTTCGCGTTCACTCCCAATGACGATAAATTGCGAGTAATTGACGAAGTAGTATTGTATAAGCTACGTAAACCTACAGAATCAATCTTACTTTTAATAGGCGTTATCGCTAAGAGTTTTTGCACGTGACTATCAATTATTCGTTGTTGATTACCGTATTCGTGTTTTAACAAATCGACAGCGTCTTTATAGGATTTTTCAGACGGTGTTAGACCACTAATTGTCGCTGCAGCTTTACCAATTAGCGATTGCTCTAAATAGCTGAATTTAGCAACGGCGTCTAAGGACGCGTTGTCATGTACCGCTGTTCGAAACTGTTCCCAAAATAAAGTCCAATCTCCTAATTCACCCCTGAATTTGCGCAGCTCTAATTTAGGTAACTTAACAGTACTTTTACCTTCATTTCCTTGAGATGGGTGTGATAGTTGAATTCTTAAACTTGAGCTGGCGGCCTCGCTTCCTGCACGTAATCCACGTAACGCACTTTGTTCTTCGTTTTGATTAGTTACGTGGTCGATTTGTATTTGTAACCTAGAGAGTATTTCGGTGACTTGATCTTGGTATTCCAACACCCTATCAAACTCCTCCTCATAGTCTTCTGCTTGAATTATCGACACCATTTGTTGGTTAGCACTTTCAAGACTTTCACTCGCACCTTTAATTCTTTCGCGAATCACAATTAACTCGTTAAAATCCTCTTTAGCATTCAATAATTTATCCTTAGCGTTATTTATTAATTTAGTCAATTGTCCTCTACAACTTGCTCTAACAGCGCGCTCCATTACACTTTCTTTTGTACGTTTTTTACTATCGTTAAACACACGTTTACGTTCCGGTTTTTCCGCTAATTCGCGCTTTCCCGGGTTTCGGCACCAAATGTGAAATAAATAGTAAACGAACTAATAAAAGATTCTGCAAGTAAGTAATTTATTGACTAAATATGTAATTATAAAGGAAACTAAAGAATACGTTCTGTTTCGTTTTAACGTAACACAGGTAATTCAATAATTCAATTTCTTATCATTTACTATTCCCACTTTCTTTCTTCACGCATCAACTCATTAGTTGCGGCGCACACGAAGTCGTCCTTCTTCTTTTCTACAGTACCTACTATTATTTCTACAAAAAACTGAAATCCCACCCTAGCAACGGCATCAAATCTCTTAATATAATAAATTGTTATTACCAAAATGTACGAGGCTTAAGGTCAAAGATACAGTGTTTATATAGTGGTGTTTGCGACTGTGATTATGACATTATCGGCCTTGTTGAAACTGCGCTTATACCGGAAATATCCAATTGTGAAATATTTCCAAACAAATTTACTATCTACAGGTGTGACCGTAAGTTTAGCATAACTAAACAAAAGTGGGGCGGAGGTGCGTTAATTGCAGTAAATAATTACATTACCAGTGAACATATCGATCTAACCAATATAACAAATGTTCTACCAACTATTGATATTGTGTGTTGTAAGTGTATTTTTGCTTTTGGTTTATTATTTATTGTTACAATTTATATACCTCCCAGCACTACATTACATGATTTTCAGTTGTTTTTTGAGTTGCTGGAGCAGGAGAGTTGGTGTCAGGGCGATGTTTTCATGCTTGGTGATTTTAATATCCCTAATTTTGTTAGTGGTTCTGAGATAGATAAGAAAGCGAAGGTAATGAATGAATTTATTGATATATTTAATTTAACGCAATTTAACAATATTTTTAACTGTAAATATCGATTACTTGTTCTAAGTAATTTAAGATGTGAGGTTTATCATGATGATGTACCTTTGATAGCGGAAGATAATTATCATCCCGCATTACATATAGTTCTCTATTGTAAATCTAAACAATCAAAGTATGTTCCTTTTAATTGTACTAACAAAAGATTTAATTTCAAAAAAGCCGATTATAATAACTTATATAATAATTCTTGGTGTCGACTGGTCTTTCTTAAAAACAGTTTCTGATGTTGAGATTGCGTGTAATCAGTTTTGCAATATTATATACTTATTATTAAATTCTTATGTTCCTGTATACGCAAACAAATCTTCCGGTTATCCCAAATGGTTTTCACCTGAACTCATTCGTAATATTAAACATAAGGCTTAATCTTTAAAACGGTATCATAAACATGCTACAGAAACTGATTTATTGGAATTGAAAAGACTAAGGAAACTTGTCAAATCTCAAATTACTGTATCATACAACAAATACTTGACTGATGCTCAAAATTCGATTACTAGTAATCCAAAATACTTCTGGAATTTTGTTAACTCTAAACGCAGCTCATCGCGTATTCCTATCAAAGTAAGTTATAATAATAAAATATTTACAAACCCGCAAGAAATAGTTGATGCTTTGAGTAATTATTTTGGCAGCGTATATGCGCCTGTAGTTAATAGAGATATATCTCAATTTTACTATAATAATAACTTTCCTAACATTTCTATTAGAAACATCACGTTAGAAGAAACTATTGCGTCTACAAGAAAGCTAAGCAACAAATGTACGGCTGGGCCAGATCAAATACCAAGCTTTTTAGTGAAAGATTGTGTTAGCGTATTTTCTGAACTGTTAACTTATATATTTAATATTGCACTAAATACCAACACGTTTCCAAACGTTTGGAAAGTAGCTACTATATGCCCAATTTTAAAAAATGGTAATTCAGCTGATATTACCAACTATCGGCCTATTAGTATATTGAATAACTTTGCCAAGGTATTTGAAATGGTCATTTATTCTCGTATATATCCTGCTGTAAGGAAATCCATTTCTCCAGACCAACACGGTTTCATGGAGCAGCGATCCACTGTTACTAATCTTGCATGTCTATTGCATCATATAGCTAGTGAACTTGATAATAATGGACAAGTCGATGTGGTGTATACTGATTTTGCCAAGACGTTTGACCGTATACCACATGATGTTATCCTTGCAAAACTTAGTAACTTTGGTTTCACCAGCAATTTACTATTATTTTTTCAATCCTACCTTGCAAATCGAATGCAATTTGTTACATATAATAATTATTTATCTTGTCCTATTTTATCTTTATCAGGTGTACCCCAAGGATCAAATTTGGGCCCGCTTTTATTTTTGTTATATATTGATGACTTGACATATAAACTTAAATTGAAAAAATTATTTTTTGCTGATGATTTAAAAATATTTTCCAGCATTTCTTCTATTGCAGACTGTGAACTAGTTCAAGAACAATTAGTTATTTTGCAAGATTGGTGTTACGATAATGGCTTATCTCTAAATATACCCAAATGTCAAATAGTTTCATATACGCGAAAAAATCAGTGGATTCAATATAATTATAGTATTCACTCTGTTCGATTGAACAGAACTGATTCTATCAAAGACTTGGGAATCCATTTTGACAGCAAACTTACGTTTTATAAACATGTCTACAGTATATCTCGTTCTTCAATGGAGATGCTTGGGTTTATCTTTAGAAACTGTAAATCATTCTCAAACATGACAGCTTTAAAATCCTTGTTTTTTTCTTTGGTACGTAGCAAACTTGAATACTGCAGTTTGATCTGGGATCCTCAACATAAATATGAAATAAATATGTTGGAATCGATTCAAAGAAAATTCTTAAAATTTTTGGTTTTCAAAACTGATGGTGCTTATCCTGCTAGAGGTTTTTCTAATGATCAACTATTAGAACGATTTGACTTTCAATCTTTAAAAAGAAGAAGATGTAAAATCGCTCTTACTTTTCTTTTTAACTTACTAAATAATAAAATAGATTCCTCTTATTTATTATATTTAGTAAATTTTTTAGTGCCTAGTTATTTTTCTAGAAAATCAAATACGTTTTATATTCCCACACCACGTACTAATGTTTTATATAGATGCCCGATTGTCAACTGTAGCCGGATATATAACAAGTTGTCGAATTGCGTGGATGTCAATAACTGTAGCTTGGGGTTATTGTTAAAAGCATTAGATGATGCGTAATATGGTTTTTAATTTTTTCCTACCTTTTTCATTTTCATTTTTGTTTTATTTTTCCATTATTGATAATAGTAATATTAGTTTCGTAATTACATGTGTACTATATAGCAAATATAGGAATGTTCAAATTATATAATTTTGTGTAAAATTTTTGTGTGTACAGTTGCATTTTTTTTCACGTGTATATTGTCCTATAAATGGATGTAAATCTGTTGGATAATAAACTTTTATTATTATATTATATATTAATATGAAATCTAAAATTAAGAAAGACGTTGATAGCAATGTTGTGTATTTTGTTCAATGTTCTGAATGCGATTTGGGTTATGTTAACCAGACTTCACGGTATTTAAGAACAAGAATGTCTCAACATCATAGAAATATTAGACAAAACAAAGATAGTATAGGTTTGGCTAAACATTCTTGAGAAACAGGACACAGTTTTGATTTTAATAATGTTAAAATTTTAGATAAAGAATTAAATTTAAAGAAAAAATTAATAAAAGAAATGTTTTATATTAAGAAAAAACAACAAAATTGTAATAATCATAGTGACATCGATAATTTAAGTAAAATTTATAGTAATTTAATATAATTTGTATTGTTATTTTGTTTTAAGCAGGCATGTTTCAAAATAATTTTTTGATGTTTAAAATATTTTAAATTTAAACTTTGTTATATTGAAAAATGTTATTTAGGTAAAGTAATTTATAAGTTTTATAATATTTTATATATAGTTCTCGCAATTTAACTTTCGATGCACGTCATTAATGACGTAAAATTGATACCACCCTATTTATAGTAAAAAATAAATAAATACCGAATTGTCTTATGGAATTTTTTTTGTCGCGTTGTTGGTGTGCTTACTAAAGTTGCAGCGTTGTTGGCATCCGTCAAATTTAATTTGTGTTTTTTACGTCAAAGTAAATATGTCAAAGTGCTCATTGTTTTTTATAATTATTTTCGATACAAAACTGTACTATTTTGAGCTTGAACGGGATAATGGTGGTCCATTGATATCAGTAAATGCTGTGCGAGAGGTACCCTTTTACATAATATTTAAATTGTGGTAATATTCTACAGTTATTTCTGTATGTACAGCGGTTGCTAACAACGAGGTTCTTAGATCTCCTCAAAACGTAAGCGTAGTACACCTGTTACGAATGTAGAAACATTTAATGAAAACGTAATTCGCAATGTAATATTAAGAATGTACGAAAAGAGTAAGTTTACATGATAATACCGACAACATGGTTGAATAACTACGTCACTGACGTTAATGACGTGCATCGAAAGTAAAATTGCGAGGACTATATATAATGTTTTCCCTGATGATGACTAAATATTAGTTGAAACTGTCAGCAGAATAAAAAAATAAAATAATCAAAAATTTAATAAATTTAAAAAAAAGATTTTTAATGTTTTTTTAGATTAACGATTTTTCTGTTTGTAGTTTTTAAAACAATGGTTTTGAATAAAATAGTTATTTATAGTCAAGGACGTGAAATTATATATAACGTTTATAAATTTATGTTAACCGAAGAAGAACAAGGTAACAAATTTCAATTTCCTTAAATAGCCCCCGTGACACGATAGCGACAGCTACTGAGAGCGAAACCTAAAAAATTGGCTTTTAATGGAAAAACTCAAGATAACCGCAAGCAATTAATAGAAAATATAAGCATTAGAACAGAAAGTATTGAGTTTTTGAGAAAGATAAAATAGTATAAAGAAGAAGGAAGAAACATTGTGTATTATTGGTAAGAGTTAGGATGATGGCAGTGACAAGTGGTTAAAGTCACCAGATGCAAAAGTCAAGGTTTAATAACTCTCCGTGCTTAAGGCTGGAAAAGATTTATTCCAAACTGTTTATTAATATTTAGGTCTGATCTTGAAACAAAAGTTGTTTAACACGGTTAATATTTAGAACTTGAACCTATAATCGATTAGTAAAACACATTTCTATAATGTATGTTTCTGTAATCACAATCACCTTATGTTTTTACATAAAATCGAAAAATTTAAATTTACCGCTCATTAGTTATACCGTTTAACTTAAAGCCACGGCCCATAAGATCCAGAAATACCAATACATAACCATGTTTTTTTGTTTAAATTTTGACAATTATTACCGCTTCAGTTTCGTAAACTCGATGGCATACTGTTGTCTTACGTACTACAAACACTGTTATCTAAAACTGTCAAAGCAGTACTATAAATAAATTTAACTAGCTAAAGTAACAACTTTAATAAGAACGTTTTATTCTTATAGTGCACCAAACGTCAAAAACTTGAAGCTAAGTTTTGTCTAATTGCACTACTTGCTTCGTAATTTTAAACTTATACACAATGAAGTAGAAAATCGTGTAAATTTTATTTATAAGTACATGTTTAAAGAAAGATAATTTAAAAACAAAGTTGTAGTAATTGGTAATGCAAAAAAGATGGAGTTTTGAGCATTTTAGATTTTGGTTAGCAACAATGTACATTTGAACGAAAAAACGCGTGCATTTTTGCAATTACTACAAAATTCATTTTTATTAGTATCTATTAAAAGTAGTTAAAACTGTAGTAAGTGCTTTTTTAAATTGTTTAACAGTTTTTGTTGAATAACAAAGTTGCAATAAATATCAAAAACTATGTGAATCATTGTGAAAATATAAAAAAAACTGTAATTCGATAAGAAAAATTTTAAAAATCATACATATAACATATAATCAATGATATAACTAAGGTATGTATTTTTTGCATATTAGAGAATTTTATCATAATCATTGTACTGGTCACAATAAATATAAACATGCAACAAAATAAATAAATAAATAACTTGAAATAAGTAACAAATTATATTAGCTCAAAGAACAAAAAGAGTATGACAATAGAAAGTGAAAAAAGTATTATTACATATACGAAGTATACCCTTCTTAGATAGAAGTACAGGTAACTATTATACAGAATAGCTTCTTTTACATCCGCAAACCGCAAAAAACTAAAAACAACATTAAAATATAAAAGCATTTCAAAATGGATACTACTATTTTTGAACCTCCGAAAAATCTTATACACACCGATATAGAGAAAACAATTGAATAAAAACTAATGTTTCGCTATAAACAATTTGTGCAGTATTAGAACAATAGAACATAACAAATCAGCACTGTAAAAAAGCTATATAAAGCTACTACTTTATTCGATAAAGTATTATGTAACTCATTTAAAATCAAAAATAAAAACATAGTTTAAATACTTTAGCACCTCGTTTAGCACAGTCTAAAATAGGCCTAATGCTAATAGTTGTAACATAACCAAAAATTTTAAATGCAATTAAGGCTTCTTACAGTCTGAGTCTAAACAAATGATTTACTACTACACCGATTTTATTCAACACGTGCTCTAAAAATAGTAGGTACCTCGTGGCATCGTTAAAAGATTCTTGCGTGTTAATGTGAATAAACTAAGAATTATTTTTAAAATGGAAATAGAACTTTTCCACCAATTTACGTATAATCCATAATGTTAACATGCTATAATCGGACACTTTATTGTTAACTACTCAAATTATTATCGTTACCATTTTTCGTAAATAAATCATGTTGTTTATAGATCGGCTTTTTCGTTAAATGTCTGATTCAAGAAAGCAATTATTAATGGTTTAATAGTTTATTTATGGTAAGTTGCAGTCATGTATTCTTTTTACTGAATCGGTATGCGTATTTGTGCAGTGTATTTAATTTGCAAATTTAAATCATTTAATTAAAACAAACTTATTATAACGTACAGATGGTAATCTGCACAGAACTCTAAACCCCTGTGCTTTATGTTTTATAGTAAGTAGTTTCAAATTGTTTGATATATTTTTGCATTCATCCTAAACAAACTTTTTCAGAAACAAATTCCCATAAAATAACCTGTTAAAACAAATTAAAAATATTTTAGATATAAAGCTTTCACTATAAAACGAAATTGTTATATAAATGGTGCAATAATTTATTAGAAATTAACAAGTCAACGTTTTTCAAATATACATATAGTATAAATTTACTATGAAATCCGGTAATTTGAGAATTGCTATAGAGCTGATTTTTACCTGCGTAATTCAAATAAGTTTCGAATATACTCTCTGTCGAGTGTAGTTTTCTTGCATTTCCTGTCATGACGTCAAACTGTTAACTACATAAAATCGTGCTTGTGATAAAAATGATTCTGAATCTGACAAAATCGACGTTAATGAATATAAAGTTCTAATTTGAGAACGTATTTCAAGTAGGTTATTTATCACAAGATGGCTTTTTTTAGAATTCTTTGGTAAATTTCTTCTTAATTGGATAGCACGTTCCGCCACGTTTTTGGCTACCTGTTTCGATGCATTATCGATCGATGAAAATTAATATCGACAAATACCTTCACGAAACGATTAATATTCTGGAAGGCCTAAGTCCAAACTAAAAACGAAGTCTCGACAAGAATTTGTCTCCGAGATATTACTTCTTACGCGTCAGTCGATTGCGATACCAACCTTTTACTAATTGGGAGGAACAGTATTCGATACATCGAGTTCTTATATCTAATTTCTTTTAGTATTAACAATTTTGTAGATTTCTACTTTCGTGAGTCATTGTGTTGACACGATTTGCTATACATAATTATTTTAAGACTACTCAACGAGGAAAACGTTTTCTTCGGGCAAGTACTAGATTGTGGGTAAGTTTTATTTAATTATTTTGTCGCTGTCAAAAAAGGTCACTCGCGGAATTTAGCTTGTTTAATTTACGCAATTACGATAGTTATTTTAATACCATTTAGGTATTGTCAGTAATTATTTCTGTGATATCGCATGCTGTGAACCTAAGTTGTTTAACGTGTAATTTTCTTCGCTTATCGACACCCGATGTGTAACTTATGTATTGTGTGTTGCTGACACTTCCGGCATTTATGTATTTAGAATTAATAAAGAAAACTTTTTACTTTAATAAAACTACTCAGACTTAAGCACAAAACTTAGACATTTATTGCATCGTAGCTCAACATTACCCGCTCGAATACCCTCCGCCAGCTCGCGATCTCCCTCGACCCCTACTACTTGCCTTCAGGGTCACGCGCATTAGTTTAAGTGCATATTTATTTTTATCAGAATGTACTACAAAATTTTTGGAGCCCGTTGTTAATACTCAACGTTATTGAATTATAGTTCTTAATACCCTACGTTATTGAATTGTAGTTTTTAATACTCTTCGTTATTGAATTATAGTTGTTATACATATTTTATCTTTCCTTTTTGCTAACATACCTTTCTCTTTTATTGTGGTTACATAAACATCAGGGTAACAAGGATTACGAACCTAAAGTTCGCTACAAGCTTGGACCTTCTGTCCTGATCGAGACAGAAGTTTTACTTATAAAAGATTTGGCGCCCTTTAACTATTATTTTCTTGAACTTCCTCTATCTTCGACTATGTGAGTTGGCCGTGCAAGGTTCGTAAGACCTATAAGCTTGTAACAGTCTCATGCTTACTTTGATATAAAATTGTGTGCTTGCCATTTGCTATTCCTATGGTATAGCTTCTGCCAGTGTGAGTGAGCTCATCAGAACATTAAAAAAATAAAACAGGTGAACCAAGAAAGGTGGAATACAAACATGACGGCCCACTAATGTTAGTGTTTAAAAAAAGACAATTCTGAGTTTGTGCATGTTTTCAAATAATAAAATAAATGTCTGACTAATTGAATGTTTAAATTTCGATTAATATTATTAAGCAACTATTGCAAAATTGGTGGTCAACGCCACCTACGTGGATAAAAGAGCCACTAATAGTGAATTATTATACAGAAAACTATGAGAATGTAGTTAGTATTTTGAATTTAAACCACACAATCTTAAACTATTGCGGGAAATTAAATTCAATAACATAAACGAAAAGTGTAAAAATTTAATTTCTTCAAACAATAGTTTGAAATTGTGTGGTTTAAATTCAAAATACTAGCATCCTCATAGTTTTCTATATAATAATTAAGCAACTATGCATTTTTTTTTGTAATCATTGTAATCATATCAATTTTGTTATTAAGTAGAACAAAGTTAGACTTACGTAATTTGTAAAAGACCTGCCACGTGATATGTGCACTAACCAAAATTGACACGACGAATCCAAATAAGTGGTGTTCTGTTCGATTGACAGTTGCCATTGCTTAAGTTTTTAAATTTTCATTAGTGCTAACGTATATTTTTAAAAACAACTCTGCAAGGAAAGTATTTGCTTTGGTAAGTACATATGATAAAGAAATTTGTATTCTAGCCTTAAAGTTGCCATGATTTCTAATGTTTATCTGTTTTTCATAACTTACTACGAAGTATATTTATATCAATATGTTAAATAAAACATCGTTGCAATAGCATTTTATTAATAATTGAATTACCTAAGAGAACTAACTAACTAATCGATTCTTGTTATAGAATTATTATTATTACTAACGACATGGATTTGGCCACCTATAAACGTTTAGAAAAAAGACAAGGTAATACATAGCCAAGGACGTGAAATGATAGTCAAAATTGTAACTTTTATAAAAAGGAAAAAGCTGAGTGTGTTTAAAATAATAAACTATTGCACATTCCAATAACCAACTATATACAACAAGGCATGACAGCAACTGATATATCTAAAAATATGAACAAAACAATTGTAAAGGAATCTAAGACTGCTGACAACTTCAAGGAAGAAGCGATTTAAGAAAAAAGATACGAACTAGTAGGAAGAGAAAAACTGCTACTAAGACGCTTATATAAATGGTTTTTATATTAAGGAGAAACAATCACCGTCTATGAAAAGTAAACTAATATTTTAGTGTTTACGTTAAGCAATTGTTTCCAACTATTTGAAGACCTTTGTTTTTTAAGTATTACTTTCCTGACCAACCAGAAAATAGCTCTTGCAGATGATTTTATAATTTATTGAACCATGGACGAACAAATGTAATGATGGTGAAATTATTTTTAATAAAATGTTAATCTCGGATCGAAGTACTTTTACCTTGCACGGAAAAATAAATAAACAAAACAGATGCATTTCGGCACTAGAGAATCCATACGAAATACGGAAGTATCAAACACTACAGCCACAAAAAATAAACGTTTGGATGGGCCTCAATCGAAATAGCTATTTAGAATTACTGCAAATGCAAGTCGGACCACGCCTAGATGATTTAAGAGCTAATGCACAAATTATTTTCCAGCAAGACCGATCCCCTCCTGACAGTGGAGCTATGAGAACTAAGTTTTTAAATGAAACTTTTTTTGATAGCTGGATTTGGACCCTATAAATGGCCCGCAAGAAACCCGAACTTGAGCGCATTAGTATTTTTTATGAGATAATTTAGAGGATAAGGTCTACGACAATATACGGCAACAACCACAGACTGTTCAAAGATTAAAATAACGTGAAATAGAATAGTATAACTCTATTGCGGTTAGAGAATTGCAAAATACCTGGACGTCGATTTTTGAGTTCGAGAGAAACGATTCTCGTGAGAAAAGTGGGACATGTTCTAAAAATTAAGAATCGGTATTTTTGAAATTTGGGGAAAGTTCACTTCTCTCGAAAAACGAGCGAACCGGTTCTCCTAGTATTTTCAGGGCCCATATTCTTGAATTTCTGGGAGCAGAACTTCACCGAAAATTGGGCGTGGTTCAACTTAAAACATTGAATTTCATATTCTTGAACATGTGACTGTGAACTGGACGTTCCCGGTGGGAATTCTATTTCCCGCCCTTAACCTAAGAGAAAACGAACTCCCGCGCAAACGTTTCTAACCTCAACATTTGTTTTGATTTGTTTTGTCGATTTTGAGTTCAAACATTATTAACAACTTTATTTGATGTATTGTACATATAATGTTTGATAAAAGTTTCAAAACTATTTATTTAAAAAAATGTATTTTCTATTTAATAAGTATAACATTTCAGTAACCAACACTAAGATAATGCAAAAATATTTAATAAATATTTATTTGACGTTCTCATACACCTCTTACAAATATAAAAAAACAAAAAAACGATACAGGGGAGGTGCTTTATAAATGATCACCCCTGTACCTAATATTATATTAATCTAATATAACATTATACATATTAATATCAATAACTAAGCTAAACCATTTGTTCGAAATTTAAACAAAAAAAGGAAATACTGAATTACTGCAAAATTTCAGTGAGAATTCCAGAGATCTCCTTAAAAATCTTAAGTTTTTCTTGATAATACTCATGCTTTTTATCATAATGGTTTTACAATATTTGTAACTTTCTTTGCCTATAATCTTGTGTTGAAGAAATTCCCTGCTTGCTTATCAAGAATTTCTCATTATTTTTCACACTGTCGCTCAATCTTGAAGATTTTGTGTACCTTTTTTTTGTAGTGTTTTGTTCTATGTTCTCTTTGTTTGTCTTCAATACCGTGGCCTTCACCTCAGAAGCAGTGTGCAAATCATCGAATTGGGGTTGTAGGTTCATTTTTTTAATTGGGATCCCTAAAGTATTTTTAACAGCATAATTATGATCGATGTCCATGTCCTCATTATCATTCATGTTCTTTGGCGTCTGAAATAGAAAAAAAATTGAGGTGAAATTCACCCTTCATAGGAGGTGCATGCTATAAAAAATAAAACAAGCAAAAAGTGTTCTCGTCAAAAACAAATCAACCTATTTAAAAATTTTTCACGATTTTATATACCTCTCAAGAAAACCCAAAAGAAAGGGACACATGTATAAACTGGGTAAATGGGTTTTAATGGTAAGTATAATTAGTGGTTAACATACTTCCTTGTTAATATCCCATGTAATATCCTCTGAGATGACAAATAGATCAAGAACATCTAGATTTCCCTCCACAGCCACAGCTGTTAAAATTTCAAAAATGTTTTCGTCAATGGTTTTGTCTGACTCGGTTGTTGGTGGTGGCATTGGTGGACCACCGCCTGTGCCATTTCTAAATTTTTTTTCTTTGGAAACTTTGTTCTTTTCCTTTTTACTAAGGTCTCTCCAGGTCTATAAAGAAAAAAGCTTTAATAAAAATTCATACCAAACTAACAAATTCGAATAAACTGAAAGAAATGATTGGATTAAAAAAATTATTCTACCTTGTTCCACTGAGTGGATGTCTTTATAGCTCCTCCTGGTATGGAATTGAGGGTTGAAGTTACTTCTTCCCAAAGTGTATTTGCAACCACTTTTGTATATGTAGGAGTAAGCTTGCCCTTTTGCATTTCCGGCCTTGCATATACATAATTGACCAGAGTTTCTTTCTGTTTTGCAGAAAGCTACCTCATTTTTGCATCACCTTCCGCCATTTTGATTGTCTATTAGTTATTTATGTTATAACATAATCTAGAATTTCTAAACAAGTGCTTTAACTTCACGGCAATGTACCTAAGGTACAACATTTTATTTCATACTGTCTAATATGGATTATATTTTCTCTTGATATTTTCATACCAGCAATGTAAACTATCAACTTATGTCACACCTCCTTTCAATTTGATATTGCTTTGTGTCAGTAAAGAGCAGCATGGAAATTATCTGAGTGTTACTTAAAGACACTTCCCAGCTCAGACTCTGTAATAATTGATCTTTGGTAATAACTCACCAACCAGCTTCAATCCGAAGTTTACTGGACTTAAATTGATAATTTAATTGAGCATCTACCAGACAGTATAAAATAAAATACATATAACTATTGCTTACTGCCTTTCAATTTAAACGTTCAAAATTTAAAAAATATGTGTGTAAATTAAAAAAATAAACAATAATTTGGGACACCGACCGCAACAAAACTAAAGTGTGAGGTTAAATTACCTGTTTTGCTTTGGTACACGAACTTTAACACATGTTTCGTAGGTTCATTAACACTTGGATACTTGTCAACACTGTGCACTGTTAATATTCTCTCCCTGCACTCACGAAGCGTTGAAGAATACGATATTTTTGTTCCCGGGAGTAAAGGTGAATTAGCTTTCCCTGGGAACGTGTCGGAGAACGCTCCCTTCCCCAATAGTCAAGAATACGGTACCAGGAGATTGATGGGAATCGCATGAGAAATTTTGACATTTCATAAATGTCATTAATCCGTAATTGAAAAACGCGTTGGTAATCCTCGATTTCATAATGGATGAAGATGAAGTTCTTGCGGGTGTGTTAGTAAATGAAAATTTAGAAAGAGCCGAAGAAGACGCAGAATTTCAAAGAAGATGCTTTTAATTTGCCGGGAAAACAGTTCATAAAATATTTCCGAGTTTCAAAAGTTAGCTCACAATATAATTGAGGTCATTACTCCTTTTGTAAGGCCGTCCTCTCGAGCTTCTGCTCTTACCATACGAAGAAAAGTAATGAAATCAATAGTACATTTTGAGTTTTTAACTAACAACATTTTGATCTAGGTTTTAATTGCATTACGATTCTTTGGATATGGTAGTTACCAAGAAATAACGGCCACATATTTACAGCAGTTAGTCAAAGTTCGGTTAGCGGTTGCATAGAGGAAATACGCAATGCACTGTGCCAAACGGCAATTATTAGCGAGTGGGTGAAGTTTCCTACTAATTTGGAAGAACTGAGGACTCTTAGAACCAGGTAAATATTAAATAAGGATTATTATTATTTATCTGTTATTATGTATATTTATGTATTTACCTATTAAAGTAAATAAATAATATGTACCGACCTACCTATGCATAGATCTACCTGATTCATTTTATTTGAATCTTGCGATTTCAAATTTTTTGATTGGTTGATGGTTAAAATTAAATGTGGCAATGTTGCATTAGTAATTCTCATGAGAACAACGATTCACATGAATTCAAAAATACAAATTATGTTGAGGAACCATTGCTATGAAAACCTAACAGCAGAATATTCGCAGGGGAATGCTCCTTTCTCTCGAACTCAAAAATCGACGTCCAGAAGGCATTCTTATGACCGCTTAGGATATTGTCTAGCGAAAAAAGGAAAACACTTTGAACAATTAATTTCAATTTGCATTATTATTGTTTCGTAAACAAATAAAATTACTGTGTGCGGTTTTAAAATGCTTTTAATGTAGAAACGTTGACTAAAACAGCACTCAAAGCCATATTTCAACGACGATTTTTTACAAAATTATCTTTATATAAACAGTCAAAAAAACACTTCAAAAATGTTCGCTTGTTTTTTTCTAATTAACGAAAACTTGATAAAACGATATGAAAAATACGTACACGCAACATCAAAGTTTTCATTAAACACACCTAGCCTTCCACATCTACGTATTGTGACTTCTGTTAACATTTAACATTCTCCCACCTGAGACGTGAAAACATCAATTAAGCGTCTCATTAAAATTAAACGCTATATCCAAAAACCAAACTGTAAACTGACAGTAAATGTCAAACTATCAAACACATTAAAAGAGATACATAACTAACCAATAACAAGCATTATTAAACAATACAACAAATCAGTGTAAATATCTCTGCGGGAGCTTAACTACCCGTCCACCACGCGACGCTTTAACGCGCACATCACAAACTTTATCGTCAACAACTGGCGCACTAATAGTATTCTCCTGTTGCATAGAATCATGAACCATTTCTTCCACTTCATCGTCTGTCGATTCCTTAGGTGGTTCCACACATTCTAAGGGATAATCTCGCTGTATTGGTCTTAGCAATTAACCTTTATCAGTTTGCACACGTACTAACCGAATTACATTGTCTCTACCAGGAAGCACTTCGATTATACGCCCTAACGGCCAATCTAAGCGTTTCAAGATATCATTACCAATTAACACAACGTCACCTATCATAAAACTTTGAGGACGTTTGTATTTATAAAATTGTCTCAATTGCCCCAAATATTCGACCCGAAACCGTTTTCGTAATACATTTCGCAACGATTGCAAATATGTAAGACGCCTTTTCAACGACGTAGCGTCAATAACATCACACTCCGGCACATCAGACTCTTTTAATTCTCGTAAAAACATTACTGGCGTTAACGGTATTAAATCTTCTTGGTCATCCGACACAAACGTTAATGGTCTTGAATTAATAACCGCCTCACAATCACATAAGATCGTGTACAATTCGTCCAACTTTAAAGATGCATGACCGAACACCTTTCTCAATAACTGTTTGACCAAACCAATTAATCGCTCCCACCATCCTCCCCACCAGGGAGCCGAAGGAGGATTGAATTTCCACACAATTCGGTGAGATGAGCAGTGGCGCTTAATTGCTTCCCAATCAAGCTTAGCAAAAGCGTTTTCTGCTCCTACAAAATTAGTCCCATTGTCGGTATAAATAACAGCAGGCCTACCTCTTCTCGCTACAAAACGCCTAAAAGCATTCAAAAACTCTGCAGTAGACAACGACGAAACTACATCCAGATGGACGGCCCTATACACTGCACATGTAAATAAACAAATCCATGCTTTCTTGCCGCTTCGCAAAAACAATGGACCAGCCAAATCTATACCCGTAATTTGGAACGTAGCTGCATCTCTCACACGATCATTGGGCAAAGGAGGAGGAATCACTTCTATCTTCTTGGCACTATATCTGCGACATGTCACACATTGCTTCACAACCGAACGCACAGCTCGTCTTCCTCCAATCACCCAATATTTTTCTCGTAACAACGATAGCAACCCTTGCACTCCAATATGACAAGAAGAAACATGTAAATCATATATCAATCGATACACTACATCATGTTTACCAGGTAACAAAGACGGTAAACGAAAAAGATCTGTGTCTTCTCGGTTAGAAATTCTACTGCGAACTCTAATTACCCCATTTTCATCTTCAAAACAATTTAGAGACGCCAGTTTCTTATAATCTTTTCCAGAAAAGGATTCTTTTTGAATTAGTTTTATCAAAATCATCTCACCATTATTTAACGCATTTGTAGATAATTCGCCTCGAATTTTATTTATCGAATTTTTGCAGTTATGAACAAAACGAAGCATCCAAGCTATCATTCGTACGATTTTCTCATATTTGGAGAAGTAACGTCCATACCAAATTTCGACATCTTGGCACATCATAGCCGAAACTAATTTCTTTTTTCGCTCTTGATTAACTAGAACTTCATCTTCTTGATCTAGTACAAAACTTTGTCTTGGCCATTCCGTTTCACTAGCATATAGCCAATTGGGTCCCTCCCACCATTTCAACTTGGAAAGATAATTCGGTGAACACCCGCGAGATGGTAGATCGGCGGGGTTCATCACACCAGGGACATACCTCCAATCTTCTATCGATGTCAACTTTCGAATCTCATGAACTCTATTCCAAACAAAGGTAGCCCATTCTTCTTCATTTCTAATCCAGGTTAAAACCGTAGAGGAGTCACTCCAAAAATATATTTTCCAATTCTCGGGAAATCCACATCGAAGCGAATGATACAACCTTGCGGCGATTGTTGCTGCTAAAAGTTCTAGGCTAGGAATCGACAACTTCTTCAAAGGCGCTATACGAGATTTCGCTTGAATCAAGTTAACGTGGATGTTGTCCATCATTTCTACTCGTAAATAAATAACGCACGCATAAGCGTCTTTGCTGGCATCGCAAAAAACGTGCAAACTAACATCATTAGCTTCACCTGTACCACCCATTATCCATCTCGGGATTTCAATACGGAAAAGTGTCGGTAGTTCAGTTTGCCATTTAACAAATGATTCTCTGCTTATATCATCTACCTCTTCGTCCCAGCCTAATCCATCTTTCCATAACTTCTGCAGGAGTAGTTTCGGCAATATTGTGGCGGGACATGTAAATCCAAGTGGATCAAAAATTCGTTGAGCCGTTGAAAGTATAACCCTCTTCGTGACGATTTGATCATTAACTTCAATCTTACTCTCCCCCGAAACAGACATTTTATCACTTTTCTTGTCCCAACACATGCCCAGCACCATTGTTGACCCCAAAACTTTAGACTCACCCGAAAACTCCCAGCCCCTTAAGTCAAATTTGGCCAACGCCATCACTTGCGTCGCCTTGCGAATAAATTTGGAAAGTTCAGTTACATCCGACACACTGGTTACACAATTGTCTACATAAAAACTTTCACGCAATTTATAAATAGTGTTCTCGGAACAATTAAACGAAATCGAACCAAGTCCACGCGCACAACATTCTAAATGATGGTTGATTGTAGCTCCAAGCAAAAAAGGACTACAATTAACCCCGAATACTACCCTTTTGTGTCGAAATATAAGTTCTTTACCATCTTCAGTTTGCCACAAAAATCGCAAACAGTCCCTATCGGCTTGACTTAATCCAATCTGCAAACACGCCTTGCGAATGTCCGAAATGACACCTAGCTTCTCCATTCTAAAGTTCAACATAATTGACGGAATGAGTTCAATAAGGTTCAATCCCTTCTCCAGACACTGGTTTAAAGATGGATGATCCTTTTCCGTAAAATTCGCTAATGTTTTGCCTTTGTGCACTTCTTCATTCACAGGCTGAGCATTAATATTTATTTTCTGAAAGTCAGCTAATTTGCTACACAGAATAACAGCGTGTTGTCCATTGCAAATGACGCATCTTACACGTTCGCGACATCTTTTACTTTGATGACCGACCATCGCGCAGCGAAAACATCCCTTTTTTTGCTTTAAAATATCCTGCGTTTCCCTTAAGGATAACTCACGTGCTCTAAAACAAATATCTTTATTATGTGGTCCGTCACAAAAAACACATTTGTTTGTTAAATTTATTAAACCCAACGCTGTAGGCTTAATGTCACTTTTAACCTTTGGTTTTGCCTTACTTTCCGAACTCTTCAGGCCAAACCCTTCCATTGCCAACGAAATCCGTTCTTCTGCTTCCACCTCTACTTTCAGGAAATTCATTAATCTGGAAAGTCTGCCCTTCATCGAAGAATCAGTTAAATAATTAAAATCTGAGGACCTCTGCCAAACACGTAATATTTCTTCTGGTAGACACGATTCTACCAACGGATATAACATTGCAGCATAGGTTTGCGTGGTCACGCCTAATGTTTCTAGCGCACGTAGTTGCGACTCGATTTTGTCATACAGAGCTGAAACTGATAAACTCTTGCCATTAACAACATTTGCTAAAACCAACTTTAATAATTCTCTGACGTAAAATTCTACCAACACTTCCTCTCTGCCAAACCGCGCCCTTAAGCTGTCGATCGCTTTTGCATAATTGTCGGCAGTAGGAGGAAAGCGGTCTACCAAATCACGCGCTCTGGTTTTTGGCGTAATGATTTGTAATAAATACTGAAATTTGTCTTCCAAAACTATATCTTCGTCTTCGTGAATCTTTTTGAACTGGCTCCAGAATGGCAACCAATCTTTTATTTCACCGCCAAACTTTTGAAATTCTAATTTTGGTAATTTAAACTTACGGTTTGTTGCATACGATAGCGGACTTGCTGACGCTCGACTCCGCCGCGACAATACATCTTCATCATCCTGTGTACGCTTTAACTGGTTATATTGTACCCTCAATCTGTTAAATGTAGTTGCGTAATTATCACATGCTTTACTTTCGTCGGCTAAATCATCTTCATCCGCATCGTCATTCAACAATTGTTCATAAACTTCAGTATCTACACTTTTTAAATTAAATTCTTTATCGACAAGCAACATCCAATGTGCTTCGATTTCAGCAATATCAACGACCGCGGCATTCAAAAGTTCTCGAACTTCGTTCGCCACTCGCGTAAACGCCGCCCGATGCGTCGTCTTCTTCTTTTCAACGCTTCCATTTTTACTCACTTAACGTCGAAATAATTGTTAACAAAAGCACTCTTCTTGGAATCGAATTCACAAGACGGCCAATTATTCTTAACAATTGTTTACCTTGTACCGAACTATCACTACCTTTTCAGCACTAAAACACTTTAACAACACACAGTCCTGTCACGGTCGCCAATTTGTTTCGTAAACAAATAAAATTACTGTGTGCGGTTTTAAAATGCTTTTAATGTAGAAACGTTGACTAAAACAGCAACCAAAGCCATATTTCAACGACGATTTTTTACAAAATTATCTTTATATAAACAGTCAAAAAAACACTTCAAAAATGTTCGCTTGTTTTTTTCTAATTAACGAAAACTTGATAAAACGATATGAAAAATACGTACACGCAACATCAAAGTTTTCATTAAACACACCTAGCCTTCCACATCCACGTATTGTGACTTCTGTTAACATTTAACAATTATTATATTTAAATTTGTTATATGTTATATTATTAGCTCTTATTTAAAGTTTCATTTCAATAGGTTTTAATAAAATTATGTGTTTTTATACGTCAGTAAATATTTTAACAAAAATTATAAGATAAGTTCACAGTTGCTAGCAGTTTCATCAACTTTTTACTGAACAACAACTTAAGAATTATCACTCATTATAAAGCATGTTCAAATAAAAAGCTCATTTTTAAATACCTATTGTATGTCTAAAATAAAACCGCGGACTAAAGAATGCCGTACATTTGCACTATTAGTTGAGTAACAGGCATCTGAAAGCTAAGGAGTTTTAATTAATAAAATTATTAATTTATTACAATAATTGTTTTACTTTATGCCAAACTGACATGTCATTTATTTCATTCAAGTCTTACGTTTACAATGTGTTGTAGATTTCAAAGGTAAACTAATTTTTACGTACTAATTTTTCGCATAATTATTTGAACTTTAAATGCTACAATAAATTAAATAAGAACAGATGTAATGTTTGCGAAATGTGCATTCTATAGAAAACTGTATATTTTATTTTTTTAAATAAAAAGTAACAAACCCACATAGATGCATAGGTTAACATGGTGTCAAAATATTAGCATGTAAATCCCTATGGACACCTTTAAAAAGAAATGCTATGTTTATATATACTTACATATTTATATAATATTTAGATGAAGCTATACAGGTATTAAATAAGTTCTATAATAATGCTTTTAGATGTCTGTTGTTTCTATAGCATAAACCAGAAGCGACTCGGAACAAGAAATTCTACGAATTCGTTTGATTCGAGAGGAACGATATGTTCGAAACTTTTGACAAACATGATTTTAAAAATAGATTCCGATTTGGACTGTTACCCGACCCCTACCACGCTGCACCCTCCACATCCAATCTCGTGGCCTCCGGCAATAACTGAGGCTTTATAAACGAACCACGGAGCTGCAATAGTCAATAGTCGTTTGGCTCGCAAGACTCCTTCGATTAATGGACACCTGAGTCTGGGTGCCCACCAAACGACCGAAAACCTCAATCGCGTTATATATGTTATATGTATTATATTCATTGTATATAAGTAGTTCTTTAAATATATTATTTAAACCACGCCGATCTATTATTTTCGTGTCGCGTTTACCGGTCACCACCAACGCTACCACCACCATCGCCACCTCCAACGTCGCTACCCCGCTCGCTACTTCATTACCTAGGCAACGGTAATAATGCGAGCATCAACCCCAACTAGTCTCTTTACTAGACGACTTCCAACCCGTGTTCTCGACTGATGGTCCGCAAACAACCACGAGAACCACCAACCACAAGATTCGCCTGAAGGAAGACAGACCGTTCCGTTTACCGACCTACCGGTACTCACCCGCCAAGAAAACTGTGATTACCCGAGAAGTAGAAAACATGCTAGCGACCGGTATCATAGAGGCGTCTCATTCTGACTACTCGTCACCCATAGTAGTAGTCGACAAGAAAGATGGCACGCCAAGATTCTGTGTAGATTACCGGAAACTAAATGAGTTAACCCATGATGAAACTTCCAACTTACCGGTAATACATGAAACGCTCCGCGACCTCGGAACCGCCACGGTATTTTCCACTATTGACCTGAAGAGTGGGTACTGGCAGGTGCCTTTGGACGAATCATCACGACCATACACGGCCTTCTCGACTCCCGACGGAGCCACCTACCAATTTCGGGTGATGCCTTTTGGCCTTAAGAACGCACCGACGAGCTTCCAGAAATTTATGACCAACGAAGTGTTTCCCGGATATTTGCGGAAATTTCTATTGGTGTACTTAGACGATATTGTGGTATACTCGAACTCGGTGGAAGAACACTTACAACACCTGCGATTAACGTTCGAACGCCTACAACAACACCAGCTAAGGGTAGCGCTAAACAAGTGCAAGTTTGGGGTCGATAGCATCAGGTACCTCGGTCACGTTATCACTTCCACGGGAAACGTGCAATTAACGGAACACGTCGAAACCATTGCGGCATCCGAACGACCGACTAATCCCACGCAACTTCGCCGCTTCCTAGGATTGTCCAACTGGTTGCGCGACTACATACCAAACTGTGCACAGCTTCAAGCACCACTCCATGATTTGTTAAAGCCGTCGCAAAAATTCCGCTGGGACGAAAAAACCGAAGAAGCGTTCCAACAAGTTAAACAAAGCATTGTACAGCCCTTAGAACTAAGTCGATCAGATTTCGAAGCTACACATGATGGCAAAATTTTTAATGATTCTCCACTGTGCGCTGACTTAGAGAATGGGCAATATGCAAATTCTTTTCTACTAGGAGATAGCGGTTATCCTTGTCAAACATATCTGCTAACACCGTTTTTGCGTTCATCAACACCTGCAGAAGTGGCGTATAACTTCGCTCATTGTGCAACACGCAATGTCGTAGAGCGATGCTCTGGCATTTTAAAGAAATGCATTCCATGTCTTAGTTTAGGTTTAAGGAACTTAATTCCAACTACTCTCAACATCATTGTGGCCTATGCTGTTTTGCACAACATTGGGCTTAATGATGATATGTTTGAGTTTCCTGATGTGGATTATAACGAAGAAGACATACATGAACAACCTGCAAATAGATTAAGAAATGAAAATACAGTAGTCAGGGATCAAGTTGTATTAACAGTTTTTAATAATTAACTAACATAAGAATAACCAAAATAAACAAATTTATTTGAATATAAAAAAAAAATTGTTAAGCTTTGACCTTCGAACACGAATTAAGGTTAAATTTTCTTTTTTAATTTTTACATCTAAAACGTAAAAAAATTTTGAATGTAACTAAAACTTAGCTAGCTTTAGGTTTTCTAAATAATATTTTTTCGTTAATATGGCGTTTGAATTTTTTGTTAAGTTTTTTTTAATTCCTATTTCTTAATTGTTTTTTGGATCGGGGATTATTCGGGATAGTTGGTGATTAGATTGTGGAAGACAAAATCAGGTAATTCAGGAATTGTTTGTTTAAGGTGGAAGGCACAGGAGTTATAATGCTTGGATCTAAGGATGGCTGCTCTACAATTCTATCTATATCTCCTAGAAAATATTTAAATACACTCAAGAATTATAGTTCGTGTGTTTACATAATAAGAAAAATAATTACCAAAGTATATAGCTGCATCATCATGTTTTAAAAGATTCTTTCTAAATGAATTTATGTCAATAAAAAAAATAATAAAAAAAATGTCAACCTTATCACGGCAATTATTAAAATGAGCAGCTGTAAGCATTTCTCCAGTGACATTGCTGCTTTCTAAGCAGTTTTTTCAGAATTTAAAATTTTAAATGATTATATATGGAATTACAGAAAAATGTAATATTCACTACATTCTCTAATGCAAATTCTTTGCGTTATACTCGCTTCAAATTGTGGTATAATATCCTTAACTGCTACCATGTTCTTATTCCTGTTTGGTTCTGACAATTAAAATCATTCTCAAATCTTTGCTATGTTTCAATTTTTTTTAATCCAGGAATTCTTATTCGTTTCTTTATTTTCAAGAATATGGGAGTACTTAAATAGAAGGAATATAGGAATATATAGGATGTTATCATATATATAAGTAAGCAGTAGGTACATAATAAAAAGAAAATGATGACAACCACCTAATCAAATTATGTATAAAAATCATTTATTAATCGTACGTATTGTCAATAGCACACAAGACACTATATTCTGAGATAGATAACTACGCTAATCGAAAAATAACTAATACTATTAATGTCGATGCATTGTTAGTGTTACTGCGTGCTTGTCTTATATATAATGGCTTGTTATTCTGGTTGATTTTATGATATAAACTTTTAACCGGCCCTTAATGTGCATAAATCAAAAACCTGAGTATACACATTCGTACTACGTCTATCACCTTATCATCCAGAAAAAATGTCTGACTTGTAGAAACCCACTAGTTAATTCTTTTTACTCAAGTTTGAATTGTAATAAGTCATATTGACTAATATGTTGTGATTTCAAATAACATTTAGATTTTTCTTATTACATCCAAATATAGCACAATTTAAACAAAAGAGTATTGATTTTTACAAACGTATAAGTATAATAATTTTTCTTTAAAGGTAAATGGTGTATTTATCTAATACAATACTCCCTGACGAAGAACTTAGCTCAAGTTCGAATGCTTGCATGTAAATTTTATTAAATAAATACATCATTTACCCTAAAAAAATCATCAATATATTTTATGGTAAAACTTTTATGTCTAAAGCATAAGTATAACTTTATTCTGCCTAATAAAGAACATTGTTAAGATTACAATGTTATTACAAAGAAATACTGAATTAGTATCTTAAAAAAATGGTATAATAATAACTTTTTATAAAAATATATTACTTCGTATGTATATCAAGGTTTTTTTGCTTATTATTAATTGAAACTTTTTAATGGTTTTAAGGTTTAATTAATCAGACATCCATCTTTTTGTTTGAAAAGACCGTTCAATGGTGTTTTTTTATGCACAAACTCAAAATTGTCTCTTTTTAAATATCAACAGTAGTCGGCCATCCCGTTTGTATTCCACTTTACTTGGTACCATTGTTTTATTTCTTTTATGTTCTGATGGAACTTCTCTCCTTGTTCTTTGCTCATTTGTCCAAAATTGTCCGGAAAATTCAGATCTGAGATGCATAAAGTGAATTTTAATGCTCATAATCCATCCTAAATTGAGAAGCTTTTTTAATTTTAAAATTTTTTTCATAATCATATGCTTTCTCAAAAAGTTGTTCATTACACGTTTAAAAGCAATCCAGGTTTCCTTTTCAACAGTAGTCACGGTATTTTCAAACTGACTTTCAGAAACAAAGTCTCTACTTTGGAAACCAATAAAAACATCTCACATAAAACACGAGATTTACTACAAAGATACCGAAAGCAAGTTTCATGCTTATTCAGTTGTTTTACAAATTGCTTCATAAGTAAAATTATTTATTTATTATTTATATGGTTCACTAAACTTTCGTGTACAATATTTTTTGATTCTGTAGGAAGATTGTTGCTTAAAGAGGACTTTATTGTAAAATGCTCAGCAGTATACATGGAGAGACCCAAGTCATCATTGATTATGTATTGAGTGAATTTCTGCGGCATTAAAGTATTTTCCAATCGATAACTTTCTTCTTACGTAATCTCATAAACCTTTGCTTTACTAAAAAATGTAAATTCTAAACCTTCTGGTAGAAGCAGAATCGATGTGTTTAAAAAGAAGAAAGGAAATAAGAACGTATGTAGTGATGTAATAATAATAAGAAAATAAATAATACAAACTTCATTTTTTTCTTTATTAGATAATGTCCCGAAATTTTCATACAACCTTTTGTAGACTACCTTCCATGCCGTAAAATTTAAGCTGTTTAATTTTATAACTTTCTGTGGTCTTATCCCACAGTACATGTTCATTTTCAACCAAGGAAATTAACATTTCAATATCTAGATCGTAATCTATTTCATGTAAATCACGATATAAAGTATAAACTATATAGATTTACTGCAACGTGTCAGCATCACGTACCCGAGGGTACAACGAATACAACTTGGGTACTTATCAGTCAACGGATAACGGACCGCTGCCTGTTGCTGTTAACTAGCCCTGATCGTACACATCCAAGATGTATCTGTTAAGAGTAGAATTAAAATTAAACTAGCGGTAATTAATGTAACTAAAACAAGATTTATTTGAAAATACAATTCTATTACAATATAGATGTCCCTGGCAAACGTTAGATTTACTTTATTTAAATGCGGTAATCTTAAAACAACCATATTATTAAAATTCCTATTTATTTTATTGTACAAAACTTTTATTTTTATAACTTTACAATTTGACTTTAAATATGAAGTAAAAAGTCATAAAATTGTCAATTTCTTTTGCATTCATTAGATACTTATAAGAGTTTAACTTTATTGTTATTATTTAAAACCAAGCTAATAATAGTTATTAAATGCACTGAACAATCTTCCAAAATTAATTTAAATTTAAAAAACGTTTCTTTCCCATTCTAAGAACATAAGTCTGTGATAAAAAAATTAAATGCGACTCAAATAATATTAATTCTCTAAAAAAATAGGTTGTGTACTACACAAGGTCGCCAGATCAAAAAATTACATTAAAAAATGCAAATATTGAAAACAAAAACCGCCGAGATACAATAATGTACAAGTTAAGACAACGTATCCGTATAATATATAATAACAATATTGCCTATTGCAATAAAACCACATTAAACAACCTTAGATATGTAAATTAGTGTTAGTAATTTGTAGCTTATAGTTCGATTAAGAAAAATAAAGCTTGAGATCTTAAGGAATTCGTTTACGCTGCCGATATATGAAAAAAAGGTAACATAATGTTTAATTAAAATAAAATTAAAATATCTTTAATTCATAGTAAAATCATAATAAGAATAAAATCGTAAAGTACACTTCAAAATTCATTGTAATAACTACCTATAAAGATACAACTTCCTATCAATAGCAATGAACATTTCAACTTCTGTTTTATCGCGTGTGTTGACACGTGGTCTACGATTACCAGATGTTTACTCAGTTAATCAGCAATATCAGAGGCGGTATTATAATTATAGGTGCACAAGTTGACACTGTTGACAGTTGTATTTACAGACTCCATCTTTTTTAATTAATTTCTACTCTTAGAATGTTTTTAAAAATATTAAGAGAAAATATTCAATTAAATTAAAATTTTTATTAAAAGTATATTGAACAGCATTTCAATCAGTACCGCCCAAAAATCTAACCGAAGCAGATGTTTTAAACATCGAAATTGCTTCTGACCTGCATTGCAGTGTAGCTGACCTTGACTTAAATTTTTAATTTTAGACGTACACAAATCCAGTACTTATTACGCTATAGTATATCCTTGACTACTCGTTCTTGAAATTAAGTTAAAAAAAATAGTATTAAATAGCAGAGGTTTCTGTTTGCTGTGTCATCTCCTAATCTTAACATTTCTTCTAACATACATTAGCTTAAAAAGTTTTAAATGTTTAACCCTTATGTCAATAAGCGGGTACCCACGGGGAAGATTCATCTCAGATTATTCACAATTCCGCTAAAATATTTTTAAACCGTTAAACCTCATTCAATCGATTTCTAATTCATTTATGTATCTAAATTTTTAAAAAAATTAATATCAAAAACTACTTTAAAGTTGACT
Organism: Aquatica leii; assembly: GCA_035610365.1. Taxonomy (NCBI): domain Eukaryota; kingdom Metazoa; phylum Arthropoda; class Insecta; order Coleoptera; family Lampyridae; genus Aquatica; species Aquatica leii. The sequence continues at coordinate 124,750,253 of CM069432.1, forward strand.
ATACGCTTGTTCAACAACAGGGTACCTGGGTTCCACATTTAAAAAATTATATTTAACGGATTAAAACTAAAACAAACAGATAAATACATGTTAGAAAAAATATAATTAAAAAAAATGCATTATTTATAGCATTCTATACAATGTGTTATGGTTTTTGTATATTTATCGCAAATATCTTCGTTACAGTTTGAACAGCATTTTCTTCGCTTTCTGAAGCTACCCTTGTAGCAAATGTAACATGATCCAACAACTTTGATTTATTCTGACGAATCTATCTCTATTTATAAGATACTTGGTTGCGAAGTAGATGCTACAGGATGAACTTCTTGCGACGACGTTTGTAACATACATTCAACAGCAACCTTGGTTGCAAAATGTCGCATAACTTGTAGATTAAGAGATCGGTATGTGATTTGTGGATAACACAATTCTTCCCAATTTTCGTAAAAAGGCTCTACGCTAATAACGCAACCTCAAAAATATTTTAAAAATGACAGAAGCCACCGAATTGTTCGTCTACGTAATGTATATCGTCCTAACATCTGATTCATTGTCTACACCAGTTTTTGTGTTATTGTAATAATGAATATTCCCTGGTTTCTTTTTTTGGCCCAAAAACCATTGTATCGGAGTGCACAGTACATAACAAAATAAAAAATTTATCCATCGCAATTTTACGTTTTAAGGTGTCTGTGTGTGTGTAACGATGTACCCACGATAACTCCGAACCAAAAGTTCTAGTAACTTGAAATTTGGTATAGCGCTAGCTTTTCATATTCTCTCGGTTCTATCAAAAAAATGCGTCTGATAAAGAAACCGGAAGTAGGTGTATCCGCCATTTTTATAGAATTTTGTACATATGTAAATTATTCGAATTATTTTTACAGTTTCTTACAGAGATAATTCTTCCTAAAATGTATTGAAATAAAAAAAAATTTAGCATTAACAGTTTATTAGGTATTTTATTTTTATAATTTAAAATAAATTCACAAATATAATCTAAGTTCGAATCCTGCCTGACGATTTTTTTTTTAGAAAAAAAATCCATATCTTCAAGGGAATGCAAGATACGTTAAAAATAATAGTTTTTTTCTGATTTACTAAAGGGAAAAACAATATCGAGATGCACAAATAAAGAGGTTAGTCGATATGAAAACATAAGCTCAATTTGCCATATTACGGCTATATCTTAATGAAATCAAAGAAAAAATTTTCAAAAAAATTATAGCATGCTAGGAAGTCAATCCAAACGTGTACATATCACTTCAACATAGTTTTATAACAACATAACCTTAAAAAAATATGTAGGTATTCCTTCGTCATTCCTTATAGGAAAGTCGTGTGGTGACCACACCAGTTTTTTTTTCGTAGAGTTCCAACTACCGTCAATTTCCAAGACAAGGTGTTTTGCCAAAGGTAAAATTGTAAAAAAAATTATCCGTTGATAAGTTTCTTCCAGATCTCTTGTACGCAGCAGCCCATTCTTTTACGGCGCGTTCCCCTTGATTTACTTCCCGTTCTGTACCAGTGAAAATTTCGCCTTGAAAAGGATAACTATTTTTGGCATCACAAACCCATCAAACCTTTATGCCATACTTAGCTAGTTTTGATAGCATGTATTGCGTAAAATTAAGTTTCCTCTGTAAGGACACCGTTGCTAATCTATTGTGGGATATGTTGATTTATAATATTTTTGTAAGTTAGCGAATAATATACTCAAAATATCACGTATAGAAGCAGGTTTATCATTTGATTAACGTTCGTTTCGTGTATTCGTATTCGTATCATCAAATCGAATAAAGCGTAACATGTTCCAAAATCGGTTAATACCCATTGCATCTCGATACAGAGGATATGAGCTTACTTTCCACACGTCTAGTGCGTGATCTATATTAGAACTATGAGCTCCAGCCGTTATTGACATTCCTAAAAATCCATGTAACTCGCTAAACATCAGCTCTTATCTCTTCTTTTCTTTATATTTTGAAGGATAACTTTCATTAGAGCTGACGTGGTGTAGTGGGTCCAGCGCTTGAAGCTCGTCTAGAATAAATAACATCTTGGTAGGTTCTCCCTTCGCAGGTCTGGCAAACTGTTAAAGTGTACTTATGCCAAAACATACCTCTCACATTTTGCAGTTCGGATTCGGCATTAAACCGTACATTGTTAGCAAGACAGATGCATGCAAGAGTGATAATAATAAATTAAACTGCTTTTGCTTTACGATTCATGTGTCTGTTAATAATATCGATTATCTCATTAGAATGAATACATTTAAAAATGTCGCAAATAGGTAATGTTTCAGTACTTCGACGTGGGCCCCTTTTTTTGTCGAAGAATATTACAAGCAACCGTGTTCAAATTGATGAAGTTCGATTCCAAATAGTTCCGTCCCTTGCAATAAATTCAACATTGTCAGTTGTTATGTGTTAAAAATGATTTAGTATAAAATGTATCCTCGGTACGCCCACTTTTCGTTGTTGAAGTAAGGCTAGGAGGTCAAATTTTAAAACACAATTTTATTCTTCCGGTAGAGTTTGAAGAACGCAGACATCATCTAGCGTTGTGTACGCCCAGCAAGGCTTTCATCATTAAGTGTTTCACGCACAATTACGTTCATACGAATTAGAATATTGTTGCGATATAATTGTAAGTGAAAGTCTTTATTCGGGTTAAACGCTTATATCTTGTATTGTGGTTTAATTTGATTCTTTCGTAATTGTCTGTAGCGGGTTTCCATGCCTCCACCTGTGTTCTTTATCTGTGGAGTTGATAGGCATCTGTTGTAATTGGAGAATTTCCATGATGACGTCACGTCACTGGAGTTAACACCACCTACACTTTCGAGGGATTGAATCCAATTATCATCAAATTGGAGAAAACAAATACCGAATTTACGAAACTTATTTTCAGTGATCGTATAAATAAAAGGGGTTTACTTGTGATAACGTCGTTTTTACGTTTTTTGTGTTAGATTTCAATTAAGTTTTAGGAAATACTAGTACGGAGCTGGCTAGTCCCCTACTTCAGAAAATCTAATTGTAAGTATTACACTTTCTATTTTAATTCTAAGTATTTTGGTGGTCAATCGATTGTAAGAATGACCGTACGTACATGTTAGGTTGTTGACAGAATTAATTATAAAATCGTTTTGTTGTGTCACATATTATACAGTGCCCTTTGATTCTCTAAATCCTCTATTTTCGTACTTTTGTATTTTAATTTACGAATGTAAAGTCATTCGGTCTCTGAATGTAAAAGTTAGAGCGACTAGGTCATTTTGCTGTACGACATGTTGTCCAGGCGAGGACGTAGTTTATATTTTGTATTTGATACCTACCTACGTGCTAGTGTTTGATAAAATCTATATATACTAATGTAAGGTAGGTACATTAGTATATATAAATTCTTCCTTTTCTTCTAGCTGCTATCTATGATAATAAATGTATATTCTGTGTTACCGCAAAACCTATGGCTCTATCGCCGGAAAAACTGAGTGGCTGCGCACCAGCAAAAAGCATTCTATAAAGGTAGCATATTGAAACTGTCACAACAACGGCAAAAGTGAATATGTTGTGAAATACTAGTGTAAAAATCATAACTTATTGTAATTCTAGTAAAAAGAAATGAATAATTTCAACGCGCTTTGCTGACCGTTGCATCGTTCAAATGGGCGATGACCTTAAACTCTAACTTAAAGAATGTAACAGCACAAATACAAATATTTTAAAATGCCTATCTAAAAAAAAATATTACCAAATATAAATTTTGTTGTGAAACATATTTTTCTTTGTGCTTCAGTCCGTATTTATCTATTTTACAAGCAGCATAATCGGACGAAAAATTTACTTTTCCGGACTAGGCCGGTTCTATTAAAGTAATGAAAACGGTCATAATCACTTACTTGATTTTTAATTTAAAATTAACATCTTTATTGTAAATTTGATTTAGTAACAGCTAAAAAGCTTTTAATAATTCTAGAAGTGGAAAAAAATGTATATAGACAACGCTTGAGAAGATGATTATAACCTGCGCGACTTATATTCCTCGACGTGTCTCGCGATCTAATCGGTCGCTTAGGTTATAATCATACATTTCTCAACCTCGGTATATAATATACTATTTTACGTCAGCTGTCATTTGTGTCAGATTCAGTAATAATAAAATAAACCGTTATCTGTGTTATTGTTTAGAATAACAACAATTTTTTTAAAAACAAATATAATAATTTTAGTAGAAATCAGGTTTCCATGGATTGTATTTGTAATACAATTTTTCAGTCTAGATAATAAACTGTTTATTCCAGGTTCCGAAGATTGCCACTGCGACGTGTGACGAAAGCTCAGCTTGTGTGCTAACGACAACACGAGAATAATCCAGAATGAAAAATTGCATTATAATAATATTCTTTATCCACATATTACAATTGCTAAAAACAAGAATAGTTTAATGTGAATATACGTTAAATCGTGATGAAATTATAATTGTAAAACGTTTTTTTAAAACAACTGAACTTCGTCATTACAGGTTTCAGTTTTATCAACATATATTATTAAATTTTATTCAAAACAAACACTTAATTAACTGTTTTTTACAAACTTATATAAAACTTAGCACATAAAAATTTATGTATCACAAGTCCTGAAAGTATTTTGCGAGTATTGGCATTTTGTAGGCCTCTGCTTCATCTCGGCCTACAAATATGCTCATACTGGCAAAACAACATTTTCTAAACTAGTGATACAAATAACTATTGTGAAATTAAAACGCATTGTTAAAATACTACACCTAAAATCGTGTATTACGCAATAAATAATAACTTGTATAAAATAAAAGTTACATTATATTTATTACACGGAAATAAATACAACAAAATTTTGGTCTACTGTAATTACTAAACACCTTGAGGTAAACATGTGTTTAATTTCATCTACCCACATGAGAACTAGAAATGCTGTAATGAATAATCGTAAAACATAATAAACTAAAGATTAGATTACAGAGATTTTTGGAATCCAAACTATATAAAGTGTAAGTTCAAGTCACAAGTTATATAAGGGTATTAAACTTATTGCATCAAATTTTATTTTATAATTCGTATTCTGTCATTCAATTAAAATGTTCGCAATTTTTTGTGACCTGCGTACCAAAGAATACATAGTATGTGGCGGAAAGTATGCAATAAATAATTTTCATTACCAGATGTGTCCAAAAAAAATAGCAGTTTTTGAGAAGACTTAAAAATGTTTTTAATTAAATATTACTACCTAAATATGTTTCAAAGTATTTTGCTCAAGCTATTAAATAAATTTAAAAACATCGCTTTCTCTTTAGATCATAATCAATGTTTGGATTTTAAGAATCAACCCTAATTGATTAACTATAATAATTAATAATCGGTTTTTTTATGTTTAGAGGTTACTTAATTTACTAAAAAATTTTGTTTTATATTAATACTCCTAAATTATAATATATTTTTTATGGCGAAAAATTACTTTTCCGGACTAGGTCGGTAAAGTCAAGGTTAAATGTAGTAGAATTTTATAACTAGAAGTTGGCAGTACAGTAATTCCCTCCTTAAATAGTTTATGTGTCGTAGTGTCATGTCATTTATGTCAAATTATTATTTTATGAGCTTGGTTAACTATTATACTACTCTAAATTACCTATAACTATAAACTTATGGAACACTGTGGTATGGAATTACATTGCCTTGTTAGTTAATTGTCTATTGCAATTTTAGGTGTCAAGGAGTCTTCTACGTATGTATTCTTCGGCAACAGTACTGTCCTTTTCAACTAAGTGATATTAGTTCCCTGACTTACTAATGCCGTTCCACTATTTCTGCAAATGCAGTGTCCTGTATATAATAAAACATACTTATTGTAGACGCTTGCCGAATTTTTAGTACACCAGTTAACAACATCGTGGTTTCCAGTACCGATCCGAAGATTTTCTCGGTAACAAATTGTTATCACATTTTGTGCAGCTTCTTTAATGTGTGGAGGAATATCCATTTTAAGACGATACAAATAAATACTTTTAATCAAGTTAATTAAATTGTAACAAAATTAAGTATATTTACATAAACAATTCAAATTCAAAACTACAGATTTCGTTGTTATCAACATAGAATATTTAAATTTAGTTAATAAAATAAATCATTTTTTAAACATTTTTTTTAAAGTTCGGCACAAAAAATGTTGTGTATCACACGTCCTAAAAGTATTTTGCGAGTATTCGCCTTTTAAAGGCCTCTGCTTCGCCTCGGCCTACAAATATGCTCATACTCGCAAAATAGCACTTTCTGGGCTAGTGATACAAATAACTATTGTTAATATTCAAAATAATAGATAATTTACCTATGTGTATAATTGCAGTAAAGCAAGATAGTATTGTCTTTGGATTTCCAAAAGTTAAACAAGAACTTGTAAAAAGCTAACGAGTTGAAGTTATTAATTGATCATTATCCTTTACTTTAAATTTACAGTAATTGATTATTTCTAAAGCATCTAATAATTTTCGTTATATATATTTTCGTTCCACTTAGATTTTCTGGCAGTTTGATTTTTAGATAAGAATATGTGTTTACATTTGATTCAATTTGAATACTGTTTAATAATTTTCTTATTAAAAGAATTCAGATACTATATATTAGCGAAGTCTGCGACTATCTTTAATCTTTGGATATTACTTGTTAGAATTATTTTATATATTGCCCTCTACGGCATATAAAAAATTTCTTGCAAGTGCGAGGGTATAATGTGCAGTTTCTAAACCCACGTAGTGTCAAACTGTATAGCGAAAAGTTTGAGAAACAAATTTAAATATTAAAGTTGAAGGAACTTTAATCGCTGGAAGAGAAGTGAACACGACAAGTCGTAGTAAACTCATACTACCGGTTCCGCCATCACATTTCGTTGATACTAGTAACAGACGTTTTTAGACCCCACTTGCCAAAGATAATCTTTCTTCTAAGAAAAGAAAACGCAATTTAGTAGAAAATGTAGGATAAAACCGACCAGACAAAAAATTTTCTATAATTCATAATATGTTAAGTATTTTATGATAAAGATTTTCAACTGACTTCAAAAAAAGAGGCGGTTTTCAATTCGCCGGAACCTTTTTATTTAATTTAATTTTATGTTTATGTTTATGTATGTTTAGCGATGATTCTCTATCAGGTTGACCGATTTCGATAATTCTTTCTTTATTAGAAAGGGAGTACCTTAAGAGTGGTTCCATTTAAATTTCAACTTCTGATGATAGGTTGCATGAGAAAATGATCAAACTCTCAAATTTACATCGACATGAAATTCTCTTGAACGATGTGCATTTTCAAAGATTTCAGTGACTATAACCGCTATTAACATTACTAAAAAGAAAAAAAATATTTTTTTAACGAAAAAAGAACGAACTTCAAAAAATGCATCAAATAAAATGCACTAAAAAGTAAAAAATAATTATTTAATTTAGTTACAATTAAACCACAAAATTTTTATTTACGTGAAACTAGTTTTTGAAGTCGATGCCAATCACGTTCGACTTAAGGTAGTAGTCTGGTAACTTGCACGTTTTTTTTACGTCTTCATTGAGATTTTTTTTAATATGAAAATAGAATTAAATGGTTTTGTTTTTTTAGTTTATTATTGGCATCTAAAAGATACAAAAAAAGTTTGGACTTAATTTTACATCGTTTTATTATTAATATAATTGGTCGAAGTGAATGCTTAAAAAAAGGTACGTGACTGGCCCCGGTGATTTCGGCTCTTAAAAACATCTTAAATATGTGGACTGTATTTCTTGATATATACATATATTACGATTTCTGATACATTTTCACTAACATTGATTATTCGGTTTTTGGATTTCTGTTACCAGCAAGCCGAACTATGCTGGAAGACGCTACATTGGTGATTGTCGAAAAATATATATAAAACCGATTATAAAAAATTAAATGTTAAGAAAAATTCTACCACCTCTGGTTTACAAAAACTAATTCTATTGGTTGTTAGTAATATCTTAAATTTCAAAGTGTGAGAAAGTTAGATGAAGTTGAATGACTCCCGTTAAGTATTTACAACCACTAAATGCCTTTACAAAAAAAAAGGATTTTACAGTAACTGCTTATATCTAAAATATTAAAATTATAAATGTACACTAAGACTTAAAATACACAAACTGTGAAGTACACAGGATGTACCGAACAAAATAAAAAAATCGAATTTATTATTAATCTATAGAATTGTCGGTCTAGTTGGAACTAGGATCATTAAATTTTATCAGAAAATAACAAAATTGCGGACTTCGAAAAATATAAGTTTCAGGCACAAATCGAACTTTAAAATTGTTAAGTCACAGAGGGAAAGAATATTCTTTTCTTGGCGAGAACTACTGATGTGTATAATAACGTGTATAAGTTTCAGAGCAATCTGTCAGATAGACATTTTTTGTCACCCCGACTGACTGAAAAAACATTTCGAGAAAAACGCGTTTAAAGTTTCAAGAGCAGATTAAAAAAAACTCATACTTATATTAATTGTCTATGCCAAAGGGTATAATATGCCTTCAAGTTCTTTGTAGGCATCATCCTTGGCAATGATTTTTGCCTTGCAACCCATTCTGAATACTTTAGAAGCCTTTGTCGTGTCCGGCCGTGTCATTTTCCGCCTTGAGATTTAGGAGTTGTAGAATCTAACGTACGCATGAGCGTGCGGGCCGATTGTCACTCTCATAGTCTCTAAGTTTTTTAAAATAGATAAAAACCCTGCATTGAAGGTGCATGCCGTTGTGCATGCAGCAATTTCAAGTTTCTGTTGATCTACAAAAATATGCTTTGGTGCTCAAGCAGTTGAAAAAACGTCCATCCGAATGAATCGTTCGAATAATTATTTCGATTATTGTATAGTTACTCTTACTATTCATTCGATTATTAATATTTCTCGATTGTGCCTATCACTAAGGTATATCCCTTTAGTAATCCTAAAGGTACGAGATGCTCTAATTATTATAAAGAATAGACGCAACCTTCAACATACAACTACTAAACGCTCTCAAATACTCATTATAACCAGTGGCGGCTGGTCCTAGGGCGCGAGCCACCCATACGTTTATTAAAACAACAAAATTTTAATAAACTAAAATATTTAAACATATTTATAGGATATAAATATCATATACATTTTATTACTCTAAAAAATTAATTTAATATGGTCGTCATTCAAACCAACGTATATTAAATACTTAATTTCTTTGTGTTCGGGCTACAATTATTTGAGCCCATGGCTGTAGTATATGTAGCAGAGCGTTCTAACGTGACGTCGCGACCTCCACTACGAAATTTCATAGGCAGTTTTAAGGTGCAAAAAGGCTCGTTTGTAGCCCGCGATAATTTCAATTCGATAGTCATAAAACGACTTGTACGACGTATTGCAAATGAAACGTTATATTTGTCGTACGTAATTTTCGAAAAATGCAAAAAAGTACTGTACAATTTCTTTTCTAAATTAATTTGTAGAGGCGTTTCATTGTGTCGTGAACTACGACCTTGAGACGAAAATCGGAATTAATATACTAAAAGTCAAAGTCTGAATTTTAATAACATTAGTCTGTTTAAAAGGCACTCACGTCAATAAAAATCAAAAATAATCACCTATTTATTTATTAAATAAAAATTAATTTACTTATAATGATACTTTAAGACTTATTAACAGCAAATACAACGATAAAAGCAAAGATAGGTTAGAAAAAATGTACCGGCGTATGTTTGTAAGACGAAGACTACAGCGCCACAGTTCACGAGATCCTGAAAGACGTCGTTGAATATCTGCCAATAAAACAATATTAATTTTTTAACTATTCAAAAAAAATGAAAAACGCATTTTTCCGGTTTTTAATAAGGCTGTCATTTGTAAAAACACAAAACCGGGACAAATAGGTTTCACACCCCAAATTTTTAAACTATAAACCCGGACAATTGAAATTATTTAGTACAATGCACTATTATATGTTAAAAAATGTTCTTAAGAGTCTTCAATACCAGACGAATGGTTTCTGCTGTATTCGCGGAGGGTTGTCCTATATTCATACAGAAACTATGAAATACCCTCTGTCCGCACCCAGCATAAACTGTAGGAGGGGGTAGTTGATAGATGGAACGTAGACGACGACACTTTACAGCGATTTTGGCTGTTGTAGCATGTACGCTCGTGCCTGTTTTTGACTAATCTAGAGAAAACCATAAACAAAAAATATTTTTGCACAAACCAAGATTTACAACAATTGTTTATAGGAACAGATTTTATATTTATGCTTTAATATAAGCTGGATTTAAATCCAAACATGACCTTAAAATTGCGTTATTTACATGTATTATATTATAACTTCTTTAAAATTTAATGTATTTTTGTTGTTATATAAAGATGCAATAAAGCTTCTTCTTGGTAAAAAATTGAATTTTAGTACTATACATAATTTAGTTTAGACGTAAACAGACACGAGCGTAGCGCCAATTCCGCTATTTCCAGCCGTCGTATTAAAGACTCTTAATCAAATAGTTACAAAGTGTATGTGTTTATTATTTTTGTGTTCACTATAAACAATAAACAAATGTATCATGTACAGCCATAGTCATTGAAAATATACCTAAAATAAACATTACCGCATTTTCAGTCACATTCTAATAGTATTACCAGTATTTATACTTGTAAATATACCTTGAGGTTATGTCCTTTTGTCTTGTAAATAAAAAATGGATTACCATTACTAAATTTTACATGTATTCCTCAAACCATAAGAAAATAGTATTGCTTTTATGACCGTATTTATATTTTTATGCGAATAAAAAAACACATTTCTTTCTATAATTTTAGATACATACTTATTGATAGTAAAATTTTGAACGTATAAAATTAAGGTAAATTGTAAATAATAATCTAATTACTGATTTTATAAAAACAATTTATATAGGTACTATTAATATTTCGCTGTATGTGCAAAATTATTTATAAATAAAGAAAACTTTTATACTTTAATTTCGTTTAAATATAAATGATACTATCAAACAGAATTTTCCGGTGTAAGAATAAATATTTGTGCCAATATAATGTAATTTGTTTAAATTTTTGTTCACATAGTCACATTCTTTTTTTTTTGTTTAAGCGGTTAAATACTTCACTTATTAATGAGTATCATAATTACATTTTCGTATTCATTAATATTTTATTTTAATAATAATTATTTATGTATTACTCACTTTTGCGTTAATAAAATGTTAATAAATAAGCATGCGTTTATAATTACAGTTCATGCTGCAGTTTATTTTAATAATATAATTAAATAAAAAAACATATATAAAAAACAATAACAATACAAAAGTTGTTTAGAAATAATTAATACTTTGTGTAATAACCATTATTTTCTATGCATGCTTCTAATCTAGACTGTATAGAGTTTACTAAATTTTCACACAACTGTGATCCCCGAAAACGTTCCCAAACTAATTGTGAATGTTGGATAATATTTTCAGGTGTTCTAAATTAAATATCACTATCCCAGTTTCTGATCATTGCACCCCACATATTGTCAATTGGTTCAAATCTGGTGATCTCGCTGGCCATTCAATTATTTCAACTTCGTTTTGATCTTCAATCCAGTCCCTAACAATTCGTGCTGTATGAATAGGATAATTATCCTGGGCTACTTGAATAATTTCCAGCTCATCTTGTGGAAATATTCTTCTCACCGAAGGTATCAAGATATCTAAAATATTCAGGTATTGCTCTGAAGTAAATCAAGGTGGTGTCACTTGTACTAACTCTCCTGGACCCGCTTGAGATATCCATCCCCACACTCCAGCTGTCACTCTACCACTTTGCCTATTCCGCAAAACATGTTCTATATTGTAACGAGTGTTCTCCACACTGTAGTTGGACATTGATCAGTGCTAGAAAATACTCTTTTATCTGTAAAGATAACAGTACTCCCATCCAAATTTGAATATTGGCGACAAAAACGCAACCGAGCTGCATCATGACGCTCTGTAATGTTACACAGAGAGAAATGCTGTATCACAATTTTGCACAACATTGTGCATAACTGTATTGTTGATGATATTACTACAATTGTTTATATTTATACCATAGGCTTGCACGCTTTTATTTAATACGTTTGGATAAATAGGTTATGAAGTTTTATTTGACAAATTGTTTGAAAAATATTATAAACTTTAGTATGTTTTGTATTCGACAACAATGTGCTAGTATTTTGCACAATTTTGTTTTAGTTTCTCGTACAGCTTTGATAATTACAATAAGATTATGCAATTCTTTTAAACTCGGAACAAAGAAAAAAATTGAACGATAACGATAAGCGATAACGCGTTGTATGTAAAGACGCTGATGTTGACACTTACAGATTACAGACCGCATGCAGAGCGTCGAAGTAAACAAAGTTCTCGGAAAATATGTGAACTAACTTTAAAAATTTGAAGCGATAAATGTTTCAACCAATCACGATTAGCAAGTACATATATCCGCTTGAAAAAATGTCTACAATCAAAATTCCTTGATTGCGTTGGGTTTGTTTACATCTTTACCTCCTGTTTTCTGAAAAATTCGTAGTTATTCAGTCAGTTTCTGTCAAGACTTTTAAACGCTGTTATTTGAACCAGGTAAGTGTATTTATAACATTTTTTAAGTATAACCTTTGCATAACCTCATTCATCGCTTTAAAATCTGTATTTAATTCCAGTGTTAACTTAATTCTACGAACAACAGCTAATTTTTGCTGGAGATTTTTACATTACTTACTTTCTGTATTGTTTCAGCTGTTATTTATCAACATGAAATCGAAATTGAAGAAAACCATCATTTCGAAGCAAAAAACATTATTAAAAATGTGACTGCTAACTGCTGTAGCTGTAGCGGGCAAATCAACCACATTTATAAAAAAATCTGTGTGAATCGATAACAACAAGTAATGGAATTTTAAGATATCCCTCGACGAAAAGAATAAGTATATAAAATAAGTATACCATTTAAATGTAAATAAATAATGCTTTTAAGATTTGTAATGTTTTATTGACAATTTACCCAATATATGTTATTTTTAAGTAAATAACATTTAACCAAGATGCATAAAGTTGTACAATAAGAAGCTAAACGAAATAATAATAATTTGCACAATATTGTGCAAAATTAACCAAAGAGAATATGGGTCTAGATAACGTAACGCTGTTAGACATTTAACATACCATTGGGTAAAAATACTTCAAGCATAGTTTTAAAAAGGTATCACAACATTGTGCAAAACTTTACTGCAAATTGTTAAAAAAACTGTACAATTTATTCTACACAAATGAATGCAATAAAACTGCACAAATTGGTCTTGTCACTTTTTCAGACCCAATTTGTGTACTTTTGATTAACAATTGTAGATAAAATATACAAAGATTTCTCTCTGTGTAGGTTTACTTGCCGGTTTTGTACAATGTAAATTTGATTCGTGTAAACGTCTCTTAATGGTGGAAACAGAGCAATTAATATTCAGCGTTTCCTATATTTTTTGGCAAGTTGTAAAAGGATTTTGTAATGTATAGCCGAGTATGTCCGCATCTTCTTGCCGAGAAGTAATTCTAGACTTAGATGGTCTGTTGCTTACAAGTGCCCTATTACCAACTTCCTGACCTTTCGTAATCCATTGCCGGATTTGTTTAATCTATAAAGTGTTAAGTTCTTAGTATTAGATTACATTTATTATTAGTATTATATTAAAAGCCATTAAACATTATATATGTATTTAAAAATTTGACGTCAATGTAAACGATTCCGATATCTTATAAAATAGCATTGTAAGTGATCATATTTAATACATGCTGACTGTGTTGCAATGCAATGTAAAAAATATACTTTAGAAAAATGCTTACCGATAAGTCAACATGTTGTGATATTGTTTGAGTTGACATTCCTGCTTGTGCCATCCTAACAATACTTCCTCTTAATTCTAAGGTAGAATCCATTTGTCCTAATCTTCGAGGCATATTCACAAAATGTTATAATCACATAAACAATGATGTTACCACTAGAAACTCCTAATTTATATTACAACCTTGTAAATGAAAAATTTATATTTATACGACAAAAGTCCATAACCTGATGATATATTTACAAAAGGTAATTATGAAACTCTTTAATAAGTGAGGTATTTATTAATCCGCTTAATCCTAAGATGCATATCCGGTAGAATTGTTTATTAATTTGCACAAAAACATAAAAGCAGTTGTGGTTTCATAAAACCCTTGTTTCAGAGTAATATTTAAGTCTCCTCGTATGATTTTAAGAAACACATATACAATTTAATAATGGTAATCACCTTTTTGTATTTATACGACAAACAAAAAGCCATAACCTCAAGGTATATTTATAGATGTCAATACGATCAATACTATTAAATGTCTTTAAAATGAGCATTACCGCACTTTCATTGACAACACATCATTAATAAGTGAAGTATTTGTTAATCCGCTTAACCCTAGGATGCATATCCGGTACAATACCTACTTTTACATAAACCGGACATTCAAATTAAGAAATAGAAAAAATAAACAGTTATTTTATAACAAAAAACAAGTATCGTTGTTACTTATTAATTATTATATAGGAAAAATTGTTTATAAATTATAGTACGAAACGCTGCATATTCTTATAACCAAACATTACTTTGGGTCTGATAAGCCAGGTTTATACATCCTACATACAAAAATAATGTGACTATCAGAACACAAATTTCAATAAATTACATTAATAGTTAAAATTTAGACGTAACAAATACTTTTTAAATAATTTTGCAAATATTATTTCGGCATTTTTATTCAAAACATTTATTACCTAAAAATTTGACTATATAGTATGTTCTATGTTTATTAAAAATATATCAATAAATTGTTATTCAAAATTAGAAAAAAGTGTTTTTTAATTCGCACAAAAAATATAAAGAAAATTTTGGTTTTATAAAACGTTTATTTAAGAGTAATATTTAAAAGCCTTTTCGTATGATTTGAGAAATACATACAAAATTAAGTAATGGTAATCACCTTTTTGTATTTATACGACAAAGAAAAAACCATAACCTTAGGATATATTTACAGGTATAAATACGATTAATACTATTAGAATGTGACTGAACGTGCGGTATTGCTCATTTTAGGGACATTTCCAATGACTATGGCTGTACATACATGTATTGTAAGTAACTTGAAAATAGTTTTAAAGTAAGAAATTTAATGCATGAAAAACAAATATTAAATTCTAAACTAGAAACCTTTCTAGCATCAATTTTCTATATTAAATGTAAAAGTAAACACACATAATTATTATGATTCTTTAATTACAACAAAACTATCTAATTATTGTTTTTGGAACATCTTTCCTGTCAAGAATAAAATCTGAAAAATCGACAGAACTAAAGTCCTTGTATCAAACACAATAATTAACCTTAGTATTCTCTCAATAAATTAACATGTATTAATTATAATAATTTTTATTAACTGTAATTTAAAGTTTTTATTAACTTTGTTGTTAATACTTAAAATAAAATTATTTATAAGTAAATATAGAAACATATATCAAAAATAAAATATATATAAGATTGTCATTGAGACACGTTATTTTTTCAAATAAATTTTGGTTTATTGGTTAATTTATGTATTTAGTATTTAGTTACGTGTAGGTACCTTGGTTAATAGAGTTGTTCCGGAATACAGAGTTTAAAACAATCTAGAACTATTGTTTCGAATTTCGTTAAACTAGCAGGACACTTTGTCATGATGGAATTGTAATTGCACGGCTAAACACAACACTGCACTGTACCTTAAAGATAATTACAAAACAATTCTGTCCTCATAAAAGAAAAACAATGTTGTTAAATAAAAATAACAAAAAAAAGCAGTAAAAAATTAACTAGTTTTATTACTGTTTATTTATTTATATTCAAGATTAACTAATTTTATTGTGGTTTATTTGTTAACTTCCACAATACTAATCTATTTACATTCGTCACTCGTCTGGTAATTGCTAGATGTTTAACAGAACAGTTAATGACAAACACTTTACACAAGAAAGAGAAATTTCCGAATTAAAATTAACAAGAGTTTAAAACGATATTAAATAAACGAGACCAGTCATTTACTCTTAAAGTATTATATGTACATTTCAACTACATTACAAAGAAAAGAACTTTAACGAAGTCTCTCGAAAATTAACAATCAGACATTCCGTGAATTTTTTGGGATTTTAAATAGACAAATTGAATAATGCATTTTGATAAATTATAATTTGCGACTGAAATTAATTTAAGTGAAACGCGTTACTTTATTTGATGCACACAGAAATCTTGAGACTACTTGCGCAAACACAATTTCCATCCTTCAAAATTTAGCTCACGGCGTAACTATAATATTACACGATTGTGATTTTATCGTTTTTGTTAAGTTTGAAATGCATCGTGATGCACTATAAAATTCTTTTAAAAAACTTACGCATCGCTATATAGACTCCTGTTTTTTTTTACAATAGAATGTGTAATGCTTATATTGCACTCACTTTAAGTAAGCTTAAAATTTAATAGAAACCTCATAATATGGAACGCCGTTGTATTTTTTAATCAAATATTTTGACTCTTAAGTTTAGCTGCAAGTCATATCTGTAATTGTATAGAAAATAAACAATATTTGTAAATAATCGGATATGAAAGTTAAAAGTAAAATAATAAATTTAAAGTGCATTTCTTAATTGTATCGTTTTTTAATATTAAACAAACTAAAAAATTTGAATAAATTTTTACTTAAAAGTAATATCCTTAATTCATTTAAATTCTGAATATCGTTTAGTATATTTAATTCAAATTATTTTTTGCTGATAAATATACAATAATTAAAAATACTAAAGTGAAGAAAAAATTAAAGTGAATTTTTACTTTAAAGTGATATCCATAATTCATTTTAATTTTGGATATCATCCTAAATTTTTACTTTCACTAATTTTTTACTTACAAATGCCTTAGAATAAAAAATATTAAAGTAAAAATATAATTCAAGTGATATCCTTAATTCAATATTGATATCCATAATTCCCATCATTTGGGAACTCTTGGTTGTAATGTGTAGTTTGTTTGTTTGTATATGTTCACGGAAAAAAAGGTTATGCGAAATTGATATGTATCATGCAAAAGGCTGTTGGTTTTGAGTCAAGCCGATGTACGCTTGAATTAAGCTTCTATTTTATTAGATTGTCGCTGTAATTGCATTGCAATAAGAGATTTAGTTTAAATTTTAGTACATTTACGTTGAATGTTATTTGAACGTGGATCAATTTTAGAAAAAAAGCAAATGCTTTAAATTTGAAATCGTAATGATTAAATTCAGTATAATATTTCTCTCCGTGTTGTTGCTTAATTGTAACTTTAGGCGCCAAACTTGCTTATGAAGTTTTCTGTTTTAGTCTTAGTGTATTTCTTAGGTAAAAGTGATAAACGCAGTGTTTTATTATATTTATCTACATCCTTACATTATCTTTGATTTGTCTAGTGCAATAATGAGCGAGGATGTGGCTGCGCGAATTATACGAACAGCTGCCGTAGTTAGTGCAACTCAAACTGTTGACGAAATTTCATTTGAAAGCATTATGTCTGCAACAAGAGCATCTTTCAGACCCAGAGAAAGTATTTCTTACAATCCTCCACCTTGTCTCCTAAAATAAGTCGTGGTCGTAAACGTAAATTAACATATAAACGAAAAGTATTTGTTGTTAAGTTGTTCAACTCAACTTGTTTACCCTCGTTGTATGAACAAAAATATCTTAAATTAAGAGAACTAGGTAGGTGGTTTTTAAAGATTATTTCTTACTGTAAAGTACTCTTAGGTATGTTACCAAATTTACTTACAATTGACCGGAGTTTGAACATTGAGAATGTGAAAGAAGAAATTCTTAAGTTACTACAACCACACTTACGTAATATGCTGCGAATAGCTGATTTTAATATTGCTAAATGTGGGAAGGACAAGTTACTAAGACAAATGACTGAAGCAAAATCAGACCTAAAAGAATTTATAAGTAATGGAATTTTGGAACCTAATCAGGGAAAAAGAGCAATGGAGTCCCAAATTATTATTGATAATAGTGATATAGAATCTAATTTAAAAGGTAAAAATTTTACACCATGTTTAGGCAAAATGTAACCTGTTTTATTTACTGTATAATCATTTGTCACCACTTGCTGTAATATAGACTTTAATATCCAAAACAACTGACTCATCACTTTGTATATAACAACGTTTCGCCAAATAAATATAATGTTAAGAATCATATATTACTTCTTGCCGAAAACACTATAATAAAAAATCCCGCTGATCTATATAATAGATTAAAAGAGGGTTTACCAAAAGAAATTGTTCAGTACTTGACCAACATTCCTCTAAATTTGGCAATTAATTTTTGGAAAAGTCTTCAACCTACACCATAAAAGGTTGCTAATATTTTACAACTACAAGTAGTTTCCAATGAACCAAGAAGACAAAATATTCTACTTTTTGCAAAATTGCGTATCGAGAATGACACCTGACCAATTGGAAAAATTCTGTATGTAACTGGATCAGTCCAAATGCCAGAAAACATTCATGTCAACTTCAACGATGAATTTGGTTTAGCACGAAGACCAATGGCTGCTACCTGCTCAAACTTAATTAAACTAAGCGTTGGTTATGATAACCAACATGAATTCAATGAAGAAATGTACGTTGTTTTTGATACAAACTAGATTAACGCAGTCATTATATACTGTTAATTATGTTTTTATTTTGCCTCTTTTTATCATTTTTGTTTAGGTTTATTTATTCAAGAAGGTATAACAGAAACAGAAAATTTAGTTTTAATATCTTGTTTTATATTAAATAGTCATTAACTATTTTATAACGCATTAATTCACAATATTTAAGCATGCAATAAATTTGTCTTTACAACTTAAGGTACTCGCAATAATATTCTGAATTCCTAAGTTTTCATTTGCTGTCAATTCATTTCTGGCTTCCAATAGAGACGGCTCAACAGAGACATTTAGGTCTACCTCATTTTAGTCAACATTAACATTTGACAATGCCTCTCTTGCTCGCTGCAGAAGACCATCTTGCTGTTGTAATATTTCTGATATAGTAGTGTGCCCACTGTTATAATTAACAAGCATGCCATCTAACCAAATTTGTCGTGGTGACCGCCTTTGCTCTGAACGTATTTTATGAAAATTCCATCCATTCATAAAAGATTTAAGTAGACCATTAATGTAATTCATATAAATCTGCTGAATTACATATCGACGTTTACCACTGTCGACAACAAACAATCTGTTCTCCTCAAGATTATGAAACTCTGTATAAATTTTGTCAATGACTTCCTTGAATACATCACACCAAAGCCTTTCGTTACGCTGGTTATGAACAGATTTACCAGTAATATGGCTTCCCTGTCCTAAACCTCTTATGAGGTTCATAAATACGGTAACTAAAGAATTTTCATAACCATGGTCTGAGCGTACTCTTGATGGTATACCTTGTATGTTAATTGCAAACAAAAACAATTGTAACACGGACTCAGCTTGAATTGGTGTTTTACAACTTAAATAAATCATTAGTATGCTGTATCCATCAATGCAACCATGAATGACAAAGCCCCACCTAAAAATTATTTTTCTTAGACGCGTTTTTTACCGATTACAACAAGAATAAAAAATGATTCTTTGTAGCCCAAGCAGTTAAGCATAAAGGCAGTTTAGATTTTTTAATAAAATAACAGTTTCTTACATTTGCAAATACACATTAATTGCTGAAAAAAAATATGTAGCTACTCTTACCATTGAATGTAATGTAATTTTTTTATTTTACAAATACTATTTTTCGCAGAGTTGAACTACATAAATGCTATTTAGCAAGTTATAAATAAGGTTGCTCATTTTAATGACGTAAACCTTTGGAAAGCTGCATTTGCTTATGTAGAAGTTCTTCTAGTAATGGATTTAGATAATTACTTCTATATGCATACCTCAGATCTACAATTTGGGTGATTGTTACATATGTCTCTAACAACATTAATTAAATCGGCATCATCGATATTAGAATATTTCTTCCATATCTGGAGACTTTCTTCTGAGAGTCTTTTTTGTACAGTACTAATTGAGCAACGAAAATGTTTAGCTATTTCTTTTACAGTATAATTTTCGTTGATAAGAAGTTGTAATTGATTATAAGTAATATTTACAATTGGACGACCACGATCTGAAACTATAAAAAAGTTTAAAGGACTGATAGATACCACCTTGCTTATCTAACCATTTGTTTGTCATCTTTCAGCTGAGTATGATGCCTCACTAGAATGATCACTTTTACATTCTAACGAAAGTAAACCATTAATTGCTTCTGACAATGCATTAAAAGTGTCTTCAGAAATATTTATTTTTGAATCCTTATAAAATTTCTTAACACAATGTTAAGGACATGCATTACCAATAATACCTCTAATACGTTTTAAAATATGGGCTACACGATCATCCATAAGTCATGGGCTAAAAATAAACACATATATGGATATTCTTTAATGTGAATACTTTACTACTTAACACTTTAATATGAATACTTACGTATTAATAACAAACGTGGAAACTAAATCGATAAAACGCGTTCATTTTGTTAGACGGGTTTAACGCCAAAGAGTGGATTTTTGGTTTAGTTAAATCTAAACATAAACGCAGTTGTAGCAACACCGAATCAAATTTAAAAATTATTAACAATCTAGCAATAATCTAAAATAAGAAATAATTTCGTTTATGTATCAAAAAATTATATTATATTTTCAACTCACCTACGCATTAAATAAGTAGCTTTCGTTGTAGTAAAATATATAGGTTAATAAAATTTGAATAAAATCAGCTGATGACGCCATGAATATTAAATGCAATTTTGCAGTTTGAACGACTAGTTGATTTGAACTACACATTACGATTATAACCAGGGGTTCCCAAACAATGGGAATTATATATATCAATATTGAATTATGGATATCACTTGAATTATATTTTCACTTTAATATTTTTTACTCTAAGGCATTTGTAAGTAAAAAATTAGTGAAAGTAAAAATTTAGAACGATATACAAAATTAAAATGAATTATGGATATCACTTTAATTTTTTCTTCACTTTAATATTTTTTAACTCTTGTATATTTATAAGTAAAAAATACTTTGCATTAAATATACTAAACGATATTCACAATTCAAATGAATTAAGATAATATTACTTTTAAGTAAAAATTTATTCAAATTTTTTAGTTTAATATTTAAAAATGATACAATTAAGAATTGCACTTTAAATTTATTATTTTACTTTTAACTTTCATATCCGATGATTTACAAATATGGTTTAATATTTTCTATGCAATTATGAATATGACCTGCAGTAAACTCAAAGTCAAAGTACCTGATTAAAAAATATTTTGGCTTTCACAGTACGCATGAATATGCGTAATATCTGTAATAAAAATGTATTCTCCAAAATACCTGATTAAAAAATACAACGGCGTGCCATACCAGAAACATAAGTAACGGATGCTACGAGCGAAATTCAAAATGTTATACTCCTATTTTTTATCATGTATCAGAATCATAACTGTAATTTCTATAAATGAAAATTAAGAATATATAGATACAACTGAAATTCTTAACTTTAAAGAAAATATTGCTGAAGTTGTAATACGGTAGGATGATTATAAAAAAGCAGCAGTTTATAGGTTTATCATTAAGATTGATGGTGGCATAGGGAAATATGATAAATATAGAAACACAATCAAGACTACGTTGAAATATATCGAATTAAATCCATAATAATAAATAATAAATTCTATCATGTTTTTGGATTTTAAAAAACACTACCTTTGCATAATACTGATAGAAGAACAGTTAAAGACGAATGTAATAAAAACAAATCAAATACTTAAGTCACATCTTTTTTTTAAGTATCGTTAAAGATATGCAAATTTTCACATGTGTGATATTCAAATTAATCATAGAATATGTACTAAAATTCTACATCATTGAAAACGTATCACAATTGAAAAACACGGTATATCTCCAAAACTAAAAAAAAACAATCAAAGTAATGTTAATATTTAACCCAAAATCCAAACAATTATTAATGTAATGTATATCAAATATCCATTATGAGATTTACTTATCTTTGTACATATGTATAAAAATCTTAACTGTTACGCACACGAACAATTATTGTGTAATAAATTTAAGAATAACAACTTTTCACCTATAGAAATTTAATTTAAAATGTTTGTAATACGTTAAGCAGATTAGTTAAAGCTTCTGAAGAAAATCGCAATTGTTGTAATAAAGAATGTAAACCCAAAATTTCATGAATTTATTTATCTAAATGAAAAGTCATGCATGCCTGATAGGATAATTTATCTCATAAAGCATTTAATCAGTTAAAGAAATTGATAGAAGAGTAAAAGTTGAGTTCTATCTCAAGATTAATATTTCAATGATTTATCTTCTAAGCACTTTTAACATTGTAATAAATCGTCAGTTTATTATTCTACAGAATTGATATAAAAAGGGAAGTGACGCTTTGTAAAACTAGTGACAATCATGCATAATATCATCAGATAACGAATGTAAACAAACCTCAAAGACGCCTATTATACGTTCACAATGGTGAGTCGTGAATGGTAACTAGAAGTTAAAAGCTGCGGTCATGAATACCAAGCGAGGCACTCATTGCCTTCAAATACGGGTTGTTACCTCAAGAATTTTTGTCTTCCGATAAGAAACCAAGTCAAGCATATCAAGCTATAAAACGGTAATATAAAGACCTTGAATTCGTAGCCATTCAGTTTTATTTAAAAAATTCTACAACTATGAATATACTCAACGTTTCCTAGTTTTTATTTTATAACAACTAATCCAATTCATTTTGTCTTAAAAATCTAGGTTACAATGTAACTCGAACTGTATATTGAATTATGTATTATAAAACGGTAGCAACTTACAATTATGTCCAACTGGAAGCTTTAGCTCTTCTATAACTGGAAACACCTGCACAGCAGAAAATATAAAATTATTCAATAATCCCAGACAGTAGTGTGTTAAGGTCTGAATTATATCAATCATTTAGTAAAATAACAACTAACGTCAACATAAATATTAACAAATAAAAAAATTACAAATAAACACATACAAATACAAAGTATAACAAACATAAAGAATATACCTGAAACGCAGTAGTTTACGGTTTAGTTCTTGTAAAATGCGTAGTTATGGAAACTTATTTAAAAAAAAATATTTTTTGTTTCAATCTTTTTTAGAATCTGTCCTTATACAAAAACAATTTAACTATTATTTAAACCGCTCTAATTACATATATAAACCAATTTAGTGCGTTCGATAACCATATATTTCCGAACAAGACTCTAGGTTAGTTTTAATTTAAGGTAGCTCCCTGCAACTATGCTGGTGTTTGAGCAGTTGGAATTTACTAAAGTCGACGTCCCGAAAGATGATCTCTGCAACGTCATCGTGCGAATTTAGAAAACACGTTTTCCATTATTTAAATGAAAAGAGAAAACTGTGTATCACAAAGATACTACTGTTTATTGTTTGTGTTATGAATAAATCTCCCAATGAGCCTCATCCTTGATAGACATTAGTTGACATTTGTTATAAACTGCTTCTGTACAAACTAAAAGCACGTTAAAGTTCAATTTAAACCACCGTACGTGTAATCAACCTAATTTTTCAGCAGATTAATTATAAGAATAAATATAATGACAGATATTAAAAGTAACTGTTGTTTAGGGCCCATTTATAATAGGCATAAGAATAACAAATACATATCATATGCTGAGCACATACAGTTTCAACTTTATGTGAAATATAGCGTGTTTTAGTTGCATTCGGTAATAATAATTCATTGTCAGATATAAGTAATTAAATATTTGTTTATATCACTTTTGGTATCACTAGTCCAGAAAGTGCTGACCTTTATTTTTATTAAAAGCAGTTATCTAAGTATTGATTTTTAATCAAATTTAATAACATATTTTGAGAAAACTGAAACCTATGACGTGTATATATATATACAGGGAGTCCCACGAGGTACTGTACATACTAAAATGGTATGTTTCTTAGGTCAATTTAAGTAGAAAACGTCCTATAAACATAGGTCCAATTCGCCATAGTTACACAGATACAAGCGTTCAAAGTTTATAAATGCTCACACATTTTTTGAAAATTATTATTATTGAAAACAGAAAATCGAACTACAAAACAAACATAAAAAAAACAAACAAAAAAAATGCTGAAAATGGCCTTAATGGCATTAATACAACGACGGCTGCGATCTAAAATAGACCGAGTAGCCCTTCGAAGCACCTGCTGGTTGTTCCGTGTTTGTTGACACACATCCAGGATACGCTGTATTAGTTTAGCTCTGGTATTAACTTTTACCTCGTATACTAAACTTTTCACATGACCCCACAGATAGAAGTCCAAAGGTGTGAGATCGGGCGATCTCGGTGGCCAAGCATGCGGGCCTCCACGCCCAATCCACCTATTGGGGTAAGCAACATTTAGATATTCGGTCACATGCCGACTAAAATGTGGAGGAGCTCCATCATGTTGCAGAAACATTTGTTGTCTTGTTAGTAAAGGTACTTCTTCCAAAAGCGGTAGCAATTCATTCTGCAAAAAGTTAGCATCTGCTTCTCCTGTCAGACGTTCCTCAAAGAAAAAAGGTCCAATAAGTTGATCGTCAATCATGCCACACCATACGTTAACAGAAAATCTGTGCTGAAAGTTAGTTTCTGTTGTGCCATGTGGATTTTGATATGACCACAAATGAGAATTATGTGTATTGTTCACTCCATCTCTAGCAAATTGCGCCTCGTCGCTAAATAAAATAAATGGAACTAATTGTGGATTTACCTGTATCCAGTGGCAGAAATTCAACCGGGCAGCAAAATCTCCAGGTTCCAGATGCTGAACCTGTTGTATGTGATAGGGATACAAAAGCCCATCATGTAATGTTCGCCATGCTGACATACGGGGAGTCCCGTTCGAGAAGAAATTCTTCTAGTACTCAACCCTGGACTCCGATCAACCATCTGTAGAATGTTTTAATGCTCATTCACATTTAACTGCACAGGACGGTCAGATCTTGTTAAAACTGATGGAAATGAACATTGAGTCCGTACATGTTGAAACACAGAAGAAAAGGTTTGGTGATTTGGCACCCTCCTGTTGGGAAATCTTCGTTCATATTCCCTAACGGCAGATCTCGCATTTCCATCACAAAATCCATAAATGTAAATGATATCAGCATACTCTTTGTTAGAAAAATGAGAAGGCATTTTGCATTTAAATTACACTTCATTTAATAAAATCGACTGTGACATTAGTAGAAAAGAAAGCAATAAATGACATATTGTTCGGCTTTTGTTTCCCAGTTGACTAAGAATAATTAATTTTCAAAAAATGTGTGATCAGTTATAAACTTTGAACGCTTATATCTGTGTAACTATGACGAATTGGACCTATGTTTATAGGACGTTTTCTACTTAAATTGACCTAAGGAACATACGTGGGACACCCTGTACATATATATATATATATACGTAAGTGTTGAATTATGTGGCACCCACCATACCTATTGCATAAAAGACACCCGGGTGTATAAATTCTTTGATAATATATGTCATTGTGGCATATCGACGTGTATGATGCAAATGGCACCCATTTGTATAAAAATACATGTTTAAAATAGTAAATGACACCCAACACTGTTGTCATATAAATTAAATAGTAAAGGTGCCAGTTAGTAAATATTTCGTTTTTAATTAAACTGTATGTATATGATTATATTTCACTTCTATCATCCTGCTTATATAGAGTGGGTTTTTGAAAAATACATCCCTGCTTTAGGACACTTTTGGGACACAACTTTAAGTGTCAAACTTGACATTGACACATCAACCCTCTGAACCCAGCAACCCTTAACTTAAGAATTTAAATAAGGGAAGGGGGTTGATCGAACCTTCATTTAAAACCTCCTGCAATTCTCTATGAGGACAGCATGGCAGAAAGTGGTTTTATTGAATTTTTTTGTGTTCCTATGAAAAACAACCCTCTAGATTAAGTAAAGTGGGGGAGACTAGTTTTTTAACAAACGCTTTGACAGGTCGATTCTTGATTTTTAGTAAATAACTTGAGATATTAAACTTGACATTGACACATCAACCCCGTAGCTCCAACAACTCTTAACTCAAAAATTTAAATAAGGAAAGGAACTCGAATGACTCTTCATTTAAAGCGTCTTTAAATTCTCTATGCGACAGCATGGCCAAAAATAGATTTATCCAATTGTTTTTCGTCTTCTTTAAAAACAACCCTTTAGATTAACTAAGGTGGGGAGACTAGGTTCTTAAAAAAACGCTCGGGCAGATCGATTCTTGATTTTTAAAAGACAACTTTAAATTTCAAACTTGACATTGACACATCAACCCCCTAGCTCCAGCAACCCTTAACTCAAGAATTTGAATAGGGGAAGGAGGTCGAATGACCCCTCATTTAAAGCGTCTTTTAATTCTCTATGCAACAGCATAGCTGAAAATAGTTTTTTCCAATGTTTTTTCGTCTCTATTAAAAACAACCCTCTAGATTAACTAAGGTGGGGAGACTAAGTTATTAAAAAAACACTCAGACAGGTCGATTCTTGATTTTTAGGAGACAACTTTAAATATCAAACTTGAAATTGACACATCATCCCTCTAGATCTAGCAACCCCTAATTCAAGAGAAGGGCGTCAAACGACCTGTCATTTAAAAGGTCTTTTAATTCTCTATACGACAGCAAGGCCAAAAGTAGTTTTATTAATTTTTTTTGTCCCCATAAAAAACAACCCTCTAGATTACGTAAGGTGGGGGTGTTGTTTAGAAAAAATCCTAAAACACGCCACTTTTGACTTTTTGAACGACACATTTTGGCGTCAAATTTGATTTTGTCAGGTCAACTTTCTAGCCCCAATAACCCCCAACAAAAACAAAAATTATAGTAAGGTGGTCGAGTAACCCTGATTTTAATGGTCTCTTGATTCTCTACGTGTGTGCATGATTGTTTTTAAGTTTATAAAAATTTTAAAAGTGTAGAAAAATTTAAAACATCAAAATTCAACGTCAAAAGAAATTTTTATTAGTTCAACAAATGCTCAAATTGTGCGCCACCAACTTCCATACAATAATACAAATTCTGCTCTAAACGTTTCCTTACATTTTGGAAGATCTATGGCGTAATTTAGCGGCATTCTTCAATATTGCGTCGACGAAATTTTTCCAGAGACCCTGGTTCCGTTGCGTAAATTTTAGTTTCTTTTTACTGTCGCATAGAAACTTGAAAGACGCTTCAAACTAGGGGTGGCTCGACCTATTTTCCATATTTAAATTCTTGAGTTAGGGCACTAGTTTCTGAGTTAGGGTTTGCTGGAGCTAGGGGGTTTATCTGTTAATGTCAAGTTTAACGTCAAATCTTAAAACAAAATTAAAAATACAAAAGCATGAATATAATTAATTACGAAATTTAGTAGTAAAGTTTTTGATCTGTTAATAAATAATCCTGTGTTTTGAGTTTCTTAAAAGTGTAATTTTCGGTTAATACTGTTTAGAAGGGCAGATTATGGTGTATTGATTTGTATACTCATCAATGCGTATCTTGCTAAGTACTTTATTAAAATAATTATAATTTTAAAATTGTAGGTTTAATATAAATCTTCATCAATTCTTTGTCATAAGAAACGTTAGATGTAGTGTTCGTTTTGTTTTCTAATGTTTTGTACGTACAAAATTACCAGAAAGGATCAAGGTAAATACTGAAAAAAGTAAAGGTAAAAGTCAGAAAGTTTGAAAATACAAAACTAAAAATACATTTTTTTAATATTAAATTTGTATTTACATTTATGAATAATGTAGCAAATTTTCTTTGTGGACAATGTTTACGTCTAGCAACTTTAAAGAAGTAACTACTTTTTAGGATGCGGCTGTCAATTTCTAAATTTCTACAACTTGTCTCTGATGTTTTCTATTTTAGTATTTAATAAAAAATCTTTGTTCATTTACATTAAAAATCTATAGAATGCTCAAGAAAAGTCAAATATAACTGCAAATTATATACATTTGGTTAGGTTTTCCAATATGGTAGTA
The DNA here is from genome assembly GCA_035610365.1 of Aquatica leii. Lineage (NCBI taxonomy): Eukaryota > Metazoa > Arthropoda > Insecta > Coleoptera > Lampyridae > Aquatica > Aquatica leii. The sequence goes on from CM069432.1 coordinate 124,778,544, forward strand.
TCATTTTATAATAAAAATATAATTTTGATTGTTAAATTTAAAGTTATTTTTTACATTGAAAAATAAAAGGTTAAATTTCAAAAATCTTCAAAAAATAACATTTTTTTTTTTACAACACATATACCAATTTAATAACAAAAAACACAAAAAAGACAAATCACAATCATGATAAAGCAAAGGAAAACCGTATAACAAAAACCAAATAAGAAAATGTGTCAGAAATCAATACAATTTATAGAACCTCGCATCTTTAATAAGATATCCATGCAACTAAAAAATATTATAACAGTGAAACAATTAGCAAACAAGATTAAAAATTGGATGTTTCAAGAAAGCACTGGAATTCTAAAACCTGGAAGTACTTAAGCTAGTGTCTAGTTCTAGGGACATTGTTATGAATTTGGCTAGCCACCTGTGTTTAAGATGAAAAGAACAGAGAAGAAAACTAAACAATTTCGACTATAAACTAAGTGAAAATTATTAAACCTCAAAATAAATTTAATGAGATGACACATTTCAAAAGATAATTTTTTATAGTACTAAATATTACGATCTTTTATTTATTTTTTAATTTATTTAATCATATGCAACAGCACCACAGTTACCGTAACCACAGTTTAAGTTATAGAAAGTAAGTAATAAACGACGCGCGTTTATGTATGCTGCAGAAACAGAAAAAAACTCAATTAGAATCAATCTTGCAGAAAATACAAAAGCAAAAAAACAGTTGTTTGAACGGATGAATCACAATTTAAAGTTTTTGAAAGCAAACGTCGTACATTTCAGTTTATCAACAACTAATAAAAAATATTGGAAAAAAAATAAAAACTATAAAATATGGAAATGATAGTACTATGATTTAGGGTTGTTTTTAAGTGCAGTAAAAATTTCATAAAATAGCTAACAAAATGACTAGTAAAACAATTACTTACTACTTTAAACTTACTTAAAAAATACTTTTCTTAACGCTTTATAATACTTTAAACAACAAAAATTGTTTATTTTTTGTTTAATAAGTTTTTGTGTTAATATATATTATTTACAAAAATCAATTTTCAAATACAAGAAACTTAAAATAGAAAATAATATACAAGTTAAAGTTCCTACGCTAAAATAAGCATAAATTATTGCTTATGAAAAACTAATTAAAACAAATATTGAACATTTAATATTAATTAATCTTTGTAAAATTATGTTTTGTAAATTTAGAAATAATTTTGATACATGCAATATAAAAACTAGCTAAAATATTTTAATTGATTATTTTGTTAATAAATATCAAATAGTATAGTGTTTTAAGTTAAAAAATTAAACAAAAACATAACTGATATCAAAAAGCATTATCAAGTTTTTATTAAATCAAAATGAGTTACGCAAGTTATATTTTAGTACATTTATTTTGTTACGATATCGCACTGTTCAACAATGTTGCCGCTAAAAATGGTGCCACAATCTACAACAATTATCGGGGTGCCATATAGTCAATACGTCAAAATTATATACACCTGTATATCGCACAACGCCATCTGTCTTATTATGAATGAACCAAACTGTATAAATCTGACCACCAATTGACAAAATGGCTCCCAAGCAATTTTTTGCGTCCGAGCTTAAAAAGTGTTGATAAGCTCTAGAAAAATTTTTAATGTAAAAGTACTGTGGCTCCCAAACTTGGGTGCCTCTTTGTATTTTTGGGTGCCACAATAACAATGAATACCCAATTATGGTGCCACGATGACAATTTTTATATATATATATATATATATATATATATATATATATATATATACGTAAGTGTTGAATTAAGTGGCACCCACCATGCCTATTGCATAAAAGACACCCGGGTGTATAAATTCTTTGATAATATATGTCATTGTGGCATATCGATGTGTATGATGCAATTGGCACCCATTTGTATATAAATACATGTTTAAAATAGTAAATGACACCCAACATTGTTGTCATATAAATTAAATAGTAAAGGTGCCAGTTAGTAAATATTTCATTTTTAATTAAACTGTATGTATATGATATTTCACTTCTATTATGCTGCTTATGTAGAGTAGGCTTTTGAAAAGAAAACACCCCTGCTTTAGGACACTTTTGGGAGACAACTTTAAATGTCAAACTTGACACATCAACCCCCTGAACCCAGCAACCCTTAACTTAAGAAATTAAATAAAGGAAGGGGGTTGAACGAGCCCTCATTTAAAGCTTCTTGCAATTCTCTTCTCATGGCCAAAAGTAGTTTTATCCCCATAAAAAACAACCCTCTAGTTTAAGTAAAGTGGGGGAGACTAGTTTCTAAAGAAACGCTTTGACAGGTCGATTCTTGATTTTTAGTAAACAACTTGAGATGTGCAACTTGACATTGACACATCAACCCCTAGCTCCAACAACCCCTAACTCAAAAATTTAAATAAGAAAAGGAAGTTGAATGACCCTTCATTTAAAGCGTTTTTAAATTCTCTATGCAACAGCATAGCCGAAAATAGTTTGATCCAATTCTTTTTCGTCTTCATTAAAAACAACCCTTTAGATTAACTAAGGTGGGGAGACTAGGTTCTTCAAAAAACGCTCGGGCAGATCAATTCTTGATTTTTAGGAAACAACTTTAAATTTTAAATTTGACATAGACATATCAACCCCCTAGCTTTAACAACCCCTAACTCAAAAATTTAAATAGGGGAAGGAGGTCGAATGACCTCTCATTTAGAGCGTCTTTAAATTCTCTATGCGACGGCATGGTCGAAATTAGTTTTATTAATTTTTTTTGTCTCCATTAAAAACAACCCTCTAGACTAACTAAAGTGGGGAGACTAGGTTCTTAAAAAAACGCTCGGACAGGTTGATTCTTGATTTTTAAAAGACAACTTTAAATTTCAAACTTAACATTGACACATCAACCCCCTAGCTCCAGCAACCCCGTAACTCAAGAATTTAAATAGGGAAAGGAGGTCGAATGACCTCTCATTTAAAGCGTCTTTAAATTCTCTATGCGACGGCATGGTCGAAAATAGTTTTATTAATTTTTTTTTGTCTCCATTAAAAACAACCCTCTAGACTAACTAAAGTGGGGAGACTAGGTTCTTAAAAAAACGCTCGGACAGGTTGATTCTTGATTTTTAAAAGACAACTTTAAATTTCAAACTTAACATTGACACATCAACCCCCTAGCTCCAGCAACCCCGTAACTCAAGAATTTAAATAGGGGAAGGAGGTCGAATGACCTCTCATTTAAAGCGTCTTTAAATTCTCTATGCGACGGCATGGTCGAAAATAGTTTTATCAATTTTTTTTGTCTCCATTAAAAACAACCCTCTCTACCAACTAAAGTGGGAAGACTAGGTTCTTAAAAAAACGCTCGGACAGGTTGATTCTTGATTTTTAAGGGACAACTTTAAATTTAAACTAAACATTGACACATCAACCCCTTAGCTCCAGCAACCCTTAACTCAAGAATTTAAATAGGGGAAAGAGGTCGAACGACCCCTCATTTAAAATGCATTTTAATTCTCTATGCGACAGAATGGCCAAAAGTAGTTTTATTAAATTTTTTTTGTCCCCATAAGAAACAACCCTCTAGATTAATTAAGGTGGCGGTGTTGTTTACAAAAAATCCTAAAACACGCCACTTTTGACTTTTTGAACGCCACATTTTGCTGTCAAATTTGACTTTGTCAGGTCAACCCCCTAGCCCTAACAACCACCAACAAAAACAAAAATTATGGTAACGTGGTCCAGTAACCCTTATTTTAATGGTCTCTTGATTCTTTACGTGTGTGCATGATTGTTTTAAAGTTTATAAAAATATTAAAAGTGTAGAAAAATTTGAAACATCAAAATTCAAGGTTAGAAGAAATTTTGATTAGTTCAACAAATGCTCAAATTGTGGACCACCAACTTCCATACAATAATACAAATTTTGCTCAAACGTTTTCTTACATTTTGGAGGATCTGTGGTGTAATTTATGGAATTCTTCAATATTGCGTCGACGCAATTCTTTCAGAGACTCTGGTTCCGTTGCGTAAATTTTACTTTCCTTTTTACTATCGCATAGAAAATTGAAAGGCGTTTTAAATTAGGGGTTCCTCGGACCATTTTCCATATTTAAATTCTTGAGTTAGGGGTTGCTGGGGCTAGTGATGCGTCAATGTCAAGCTTGACATCAAATGTTAAAAATATTAAAAATACAAGAACATGAATATAATAATTATGAAATTTAGTAGTAAAGTTTTTATTCTGTTAATGAATTTACTTAAAATAAGTGTATTGATTTTTATACTTATCAATGGGTATCTTGCTAAGTTCTTTAATAGAATAACTATAATTTTAAAATTGTAAGTTTAATATAAATCTTTATCAATTCTTTGTCATAAGAAACGTTAGATGTACTGTTCGTTTTGTTTTGTAACGTTTTGTACGTACAAAATTACCAGAAATCTCGAAAAAAAGTCGAATATAACTGTAAATAATATATATTTGGTTAGGTTTTTCATTATGGTATCGTTTTATATTAAGAATATAATTTTGTTTGTTAAATTTAAAGTTATTTTTAACATTGAATAATATTTCCAAAATGTTAAATTTCAAAAATCACGCAGTGACTATATCTTCAAAAAATAACATTTTTTGTTTACAACTTACTTATATACCAATTTAATAACAAAAAAACAACAAAAAAGATAGGTCACAATGATGATACTAGGGTTAAAGCAAAGGAAAATCTTATAACAAAAACGAAAATTAGAAAATGAGCCAAAAAAAAATATTATAGCAGTGAAGCAATTAGCAAACAAGATTTGGATGTTTCAAAAAAGAACTGGAATTCTAAAATTTCGAAGTACTTAAGCTAGTGTTTAGTTCTAGGGATATTGTTATGAATTTGGCTAGTCACCTGTGCTCCTAACCAACAGCTATTATAATACCAAAGTTGTATGTTTAAAATAAAAAGAACAGGAAACAACTAAACAATTTGAACTATAAACTAAGTAAAAATAACTATTAAACCTCAAAATACATTTAATGACATGACACATTTCAAAAGACAATTTTTTACATAATAGCGAAGGTTTCCACGGCCGGAATCTATACTAACATTAGAATGTCTTCCATGTTTGGACCGTGTTATTGTTGTTGTAACCGAAGTTGCCAACGTTGCCCACTTTCGTAAGGGGCTTCATCAGGGAGTGAGATAAAACTTCTACGGAGTTTAGGATCTGGCTTGGTTCACAAGTTGATTACCTAACTCGGTAGTGGTTCTTTGTTAAATTTTCGTTTGCTTTTTTAAGTTATCGTTTTCTTTCTTACCTTTTCAGAGTTTAGATTATGGCTTGTTTCACAAGTGGATAACCTAACTTTTGAAAAGTTCTTAGTTACATTTCGGATGCTTGTTTGAGTTTTTCGATTTATCTTACGCCCTGATTAAGCCCTTTACGAAAGTGGGCGAAACGTTGGCAACTTCTGGTTACAACAATAATGACACGGTGCAAAACCCAGAAGACATTCTAATGTTAGTACAATTTTTTACAGTTCTAAATATTACGTTTTTTTATTATTTAATTATATGCAACAGCACCACAATTAGCGTAACAACAGTTTATTATGTTATAGAAAGTAAGTAGTAAAAGACGTTTATGTATGCTGCAGAAACAAAAAAAACTCAATTAGACTCAATCTTGCAGAAAATACACATTAGAAGAAAAAAAACAGTTGTTTGATCGGATGAATCACAATTTAAAGTTTTTGAAAGAAAGTGTCGTACATTATTGTTTATCAACAAGTAATAAAAAATATTTAAAAAAAAAACTATAAAATATGGAAATGATATTCTTATGATTCAGGGTTGTTTTTAAATGTAGCTGCAGTAAAAACTTTGCAAAATAGCTAACAAAATGACAACATTATTAAAACAATTACCTACTACTTCGAATTTACTTAAAAAATACTCTTCTTAAAGTTTTAACCAATAAAAAATTGTTCTAATATATTTTTTTTACAAAAATCAATTTTCAAATACAAGAAACTTAAAATGGAAAATAATATAAAAGTTAAAATTCCTATGCTAAAATATGCATAAATTATTACTTATGAAAATCTAATTTAAACAAATATTGAACAACATTTAATATTAATTAATTTTTGTAAAATATTTTTTTTTAATATTTAAATAATTTTGATACATACAATATAAAAACTAAAATATTGTAATTGATTATTTTGTTAACAAATATCAAATAGTAAAGTGCTTTAAGTTAAGTAATTAAACAAAAACATAACTGACATCAAAACGAATTATCAAGTTGTTATTAAATCAAAATGAGTTTCGCAAGTACATTTATTTCGTTACGATATCGCACTGTTAAACAATGTTGCCGCTAGAAATGGTGCCACAATCTACAACAATTATAGCGGTGCCATATAGTCAATACTTCAAAATTATATACACGTGTATATCGCACAACGCCCTCTGTCTTATTATGAATGAACTAAATTGTATAAATCTGACAACCAATTGACAAAATGGCTCCCGAGCAAATTTTTGTGTACGAGCTTAAAAAGTGTTGATAAGCTCTAGAAAAATTTTTCATGCAAAAGTACTGTGGCTCCCAAACTCGGGTGCCTCTTTGTATTTTTGGGTGCCACAATAACAATGAATACCCAATTATGGTGCCACAATGACAAATTTTATGTATATATATATATATATATATATATATATATATATACAGGCAGTCTAACGAGCCTACAGATGTCGGTAACTGAGTAATTTTATGCCGGTAACTTTATATATGACATAGGACCATAATCATGGTAATGTATAAATGTATATAGGCTCATAGTACATTAAAAGTTTGGTTTTGTATATAAGCTCATAATATTTTTGTAATACTTTTTCTGTCGACCAACAGAGTTCGCTAGAACGATTTTTATTTATGATTTATTAAGATTGAATATCCATTGTTACCACAATTACCCAAATAATTACTGATTGTGGTTACACCTTGTAAGCATGCAATTTAATTTAAATATAAGTAGATAAGATCAATATTTTGCTTATCGTGGAAAATGTATAAAAACAGAATCTTTCAAGCATAATTGCATTTTGTTTCTTTCTACAGAGATTGTTAACTTTCTACCTCATACCGACAATTTTTAACATCGATATATTTACATATACAAAAAATGCTTCATTATAAATTAAGTTGTTAGAAGTACAAAAATATTCATAAAATTTCTTGAAATTGAATCCTATTAACACATTCGTCAAAATTATGAATGATATTAAATTTTTATACTATTAACTAAATACAAAAAAATATAATTTTACGCTCAATGTGATTATGGAAAAAGAGTGTTCGAATGAGTGTATTTATTAGTTTGGTGTGTTTCTATACAACGATAGATCCTTCGATGTGGAGGATAGGCACCACTCAGAAGTAAAACTCTGTCGTAATTGTGGCTACGTTTCGTTGACTATTGTGCCAACTTCATCAGGCCAATCATCACAGTAGAATGTTTAATTTCTGCCAAATATACATGAAATTTAAACCATGGACACAGGAGTAAAGTACGAAGAACATGTAACCTTATACGACACAAACATAACCCACACATAAGGTGAATCTTAATGATAGAATTAAACTTGTTTAGTTTATTTAAGTAGGTTTTTTCAAGTAAGTTTAATTCTATCATTAAGATTCACCTTATGTGTGGGTTATGTTTGTGTCGTATAAGGTTACATGTTCTTCGTACTTTCCTCCTGTGTCCATGGTTTTATTTTATGTATATTTGGCAGAAATTAAACATTCTACTGTAATGATTGGCCTGATGAAGTTGGCACAATAGCCAACGAAACGTAGCCACAATTACGACAGAGTTTTATTTCTGAGTGGTGCCTATCCTCCACATTGAAGGATCTATCGTTGTGAAACACACCAAACTATTAAGGTTTTGAGGATTTATATGGTTCTCATAGTAAGTGTATTTATTGTTTTAAGTAGATTTTGAATTATGAGATTCATAAGTGTACGATTCATTATACCTACTGTTCAAAGTTATAAACAGGCTTTTTTCTATTTTACCCATGTATTGTAAAAACTTCAATACTGGTGATGACATAATTTGAGTGCATTGCTGGATTACATGCTTTTTTTGCCGGTTTTTAAGTCTTGGCGTAATTTGTAAGACATTTTAGTAGTTTTAGTTCAAAATTATGTCTTAATTGTAATTACCTTGTGAACAACTGTTAGTCAACTTTTCTTTGTTATTTAATTTAGTGGTTGTTAGTTCAGTTATTTATTAGTGAAATGGTTTTTTTATGCTTACATACTTTAATTTGAAATTGTGTTATCAATATATTCCGAACTTAATGATTTAGCACGAGACTTGGGCTTTCCCATGTACTTATGCTGCTGAGCATTTTGCAAGAAAAATCTTACACTAGGTTCAAAAAATATATACGTTAAAGCTTAGTAAAGGCAGATAAAATACTTTTACCTCAATTGCAACTCAAATTAGATATAATGAGGCAATTCGTAAAAACACTGAACAGAACCTACTTTTGGTATCTTCGCAGTAAATTTCCTAGTTTATCTAGATATTTTTATTGGTCCAAAAATTAGAAAATTAGTTTCTGAAAGTCAGTTTAAAAATACCATGACTGCTGTTGAAAAGGAAGCTTGAAGTTTTAAAAATGTAATGAACGTTTTTAAGAAATCACAAGATTATGAAAAATCGTTAAAAATATGCTAGAAATGCTTTACAATTTGAATTTAGGTAATATGAGCACCAAAGTTCATTCACTGCATGCCAATCTTAATTTTCCTGACAATCTTGAACAAATGAGCAAAAACAAAGAGAAAAGTTTCATCAGGAAATAAAAGTACAAATGTACAAGAAAGAAATTCTGAGTTTGTGCATAAAACGAACAACATTAAACGGTTTTTTCAACAAAAATATAAATGTCTGGTTAATTAAATCTTTAAATTTTGATTAATATTAAGCAGTCATACATTTTTTTGTAATAACATTGTAATTTTCTTTATTAAGCAGAATAAAATTACATACGTTCGTAAAAATCAATACATTTTGTTTGTTAAATTGTTTTCTGGATGTGATAAGAAAAAATTGAAATCTTATTTGAAATTAAAACAACATATTTAGTCAATTCAATTCGCCAACTAAAATTCAAACTTCAGCAAAAAAACTTAAATCTGTAAACTAGTGGAATTATACAAGTAATACATTATTATGTTAATGGAGTAACGTCCAAATCGTCATCTGATGTTTCTGATTCCAAATTGCCTTATTCGTCAGAATATTTAACGCAGCCTATATTTTTTAATCGAGCTCAATTTTTGATAAGATGATAGATGTAGTATGAATGCCCATATTCGTGCAGCAACTAAGTCAATTTGTATACATAAGTGTTTGATTTATGTACTCCAAGAATCCATATAATGCCTATAAACAATAAACATTAACTTTAGAAAAATACACAACTAATTTTGTAAGTATGGGTACTGTTTGTGTTCAATAAATTTTCTGGTTAGTCAGGCAAGTAATACTTTAAACTTTAAAAACAAAGGTCTTCGAATAGTTAGAGACAATTATTTAACGTGAATGATAAAATATTAGTTTACCTTTTATAGACGGTTATGATTTTCCTTTTTATAAAAATCATTTATAAGCATCCTAATAGCAGGATTTTTGTCTTCCTACAAGTTCGTATCTGTTTTTCTTATGTCGCTTCTTCCTTCAAGTTGATAAAGAAGTTATCCGCAGTCTTAGATTCCTTTACTATTGTTTCGTAAATCTTTTCAGATCCCAATTACTGGCGTGACTCACTATTTGTAGTTGGTTATCAGAATGTGCAATTCTTGATTATTTTGAACACAGTCGGGTTCCCTCTTTATAAAAAGTTACCACATTGACGATAGGTTCACGTACTTGACTATGTATCACCTTGCATTTTTTCAAAACGTTTCATGCGTAGCCTAATTCATATTGTTAGTATTAAATCTGTAACAATAATTGTTTAGTTAGTTTTATTAAGAAATTCATTTAATAATAAAAATGCTACTGCAAAAAGATATGCGTCTAAGTTTTATTTTACATATTAATATAAATATACTTCCTATTACAACTTTTAAGGTTAGAATAAAAATGTGTTTACAAATTTTTTATCATATGTACTTACCAAAGCAAATATTTGACTTGCAGAGTTGTTTTCAAAATACACTTAGCACTACTTATCAAAATTTAAAAACGGAAAACAATTACAACTGTCAATCTAACAATAGATTTGCCGACAGGTGTCAATTTTGGTGAATGCGCAAACGCAGAGTAACAACCATTAGGTTAGAAAGAAATACCAAATAAAGCAACCATGCGCTTTCTTAAACCCATCCCATTCAAAACTTGTTTGTAAAATTTTTAAATGTGCAGCAGGAAGCGTTGAAGTACGCCAAGAATGGAAGACTATAACTGTTGACTGCGTTATGACGAAGAACGCGCAGTCAAAACAAATACTTGAATTTTTACTATTATTTTCAAGTTAATCATAAATAAATTTAATATTTGTTCTTTACAAAAGAAAAATCAAATTAAGGAAAATGAACTATTTTTTTAGTTTAAGCCACCAAGTTTTTATTTGTTAAATTTTATTAAAAACCGAACCCGTTTCCAGTAAATATATTTTACACCATGTAAAATTATAAAAGTATGATAAATAAATACTTTATACAAAAGTTTTAAAAACCACGTTTTCCCGTGAACTAAAAGTAAAAATAACTTTTCTTCAACTTAAAACGTGGGCGCATTTAAATGTACATATTTTCTTAAATTATATAAGTTCTTATAAATGCGCCCACACGTTTTAAGTTGAAGAAAAGTTATTTCCTACTTTTAGTTCACAGGAAAACGTGATTTTTAAAAACTTTTTATAAAGTATTTATTTTCTACTTTAGTTTTATAATAATTTACTTTGATAAAGTTTTAAACAAACAGTTTAAACACTTGTCCGACTTAGGTACATAGCTTAGACAACTACTGTCGTAGATCAGAAATCTTCAAGTTATGGCAAGAGTTTTATATTTTTTGATGCTTGAATATTGTATTGTCATCAATAATGCACATATCCAAAAAATTCTAGCTTGATTAGTGCAGTAGAAATGGACGAAAAATCGATTATAAAATTTGAAATTTTGCGGACAAGTAATCAAAGAAACAAACAAACAAGAACGCAAGCTAAGAAAAACGTGGTAAAAAACAATTTTTTAAAAAATAAATTCATTTGAGATGTCCCTGATTGTAAAGTTGTTATCAAAGTTATGTTTACCTAATCACTGATTCTTTTTCCTACTTAAACTAAGATATACTCTAAACCTTTGTATAAATAAAGAAATTTCTACTTTGATTTCTTTTTTTAAATAAAAACTTACATTTTTTGTTTTGCATTTTTTTAATTTACTTTTTAAAGTGCAATTCGAGTGATAACATTTAATGGGGATTTAAGCGTGTTATAAAAAAAATATAAAAGCACAAGTGCCTTCATTTATTCCGTTGATTACAGTACTGTATTCTATTAGTTTGTATATTTAGCTCAGCTGGTCTTTAGTTTATGGACTTTAAAGAAAAACACTGGCAAGTTTCTTTTTCACTTTCTAGAAAAAAAATGGTCAAAAGCAGTGGTTTCTTTTGAAAATTATCGTTGTTCAATTGTAAGACAGTTCTTGAATTGATTGTAGAAGAAAACCAACCCAAACCGATTTAGCGTAAAGGCGATACATGATGTCATAACTGCGACCTCATATACCGTAGTTTTACATGCCGCCCGCTCCTATAGCGTCTCGGTGGTTCAAATAACACAATTTTTTTAATAAATTCATTTTAGATCTTGCTGATAAATATAATACAATAATTGTACTAATCTGAAGATAAACCATTTTTTTCTCATTAAATTGTGTTTTTAATTTTTAGTAGCTTTTAATCATTATCCCAGAGCACACCTAGAATAGTTTTAAATTATGTGAAAATTGTACCTACTAAGAATTGGTAATATTATTTTACAAATTAAAAAAAGTTAGCAATTTTAGATTATTTTCAATATAACCACGCACTACCGTACCGGAGACAAACTATTTAAGAAAAAATTATAAATTTTACTAAAAAAATAAAACAAATTCATAATTTAATAAAGCAATTATAAATTATTAATGAATGAGTAGAATAATTAAATTTATTATCCATAATGAATCTACATTCTAACGTTGATTCTACACTAATAATCCACTAATTGATTAAGGTGTCAAAATAAAAGAAATCTAAGATAATTTCTTTATAACACAGTAAAGTAAAAATATCTGAAAACAACCAACTCATAAAATAGTGTAGTTTGCGGAGTTAGAAAAGCCGTCTAGAAACGATTTTCGTTTGCACTTTGTTGTTAAAAGCAACAACTATTCTTAAACGATTACCCATCGAAAAAGATAAAGGTTTAGCGTGGTCGTATAAAATTCGTGCTGTACAGGGGTTGTAAGGGGCGAATTTATAAAAAATTACAAAATTTTTCGTTGCATTGTTAAAATCTCCGATAATGTAGCTTTATCCTGGTATAATATTATATACATGTTTTACTCCGAAATATTTATTTAACAATTATTAAGTAATGTCATCTCAATGCATTCTTATGAGACGCCTAATTGCTTAAACGCTCGTCCTGAAACAGCATATTTCGTGAAATGTTTAACTTCCCATAACTCGAGAACGTGTATTTATTTTTTAAATACCCCTGAAATAAACGATATAGCTCCGACATTTAGGATTAATTCCCTTTTTTCAAATTTGAAATAGAGTTAAACGTTACGTCTGTATGATTTTTTTTTGTGTACGAATGTCCGATGTATCAACGACAAACGCGAACATGGCAGCAAGGTTCATAATCCACGTCGCGTACAGTGATATTCGACCTTATAGCTGGTGCGCACATTAAGAGCGATTTTACGGCGATTCTCACTTTTCGTTCGAAACGATTTTAGTTTACACTTTGTTATTATAAACAACAACAGTTTTAAAAGATTTATCATCCAAAAAATAAATGTTTTTAGCCTGATCGTATCGTTGTACACTACTGGTGCTGTATGGGGTGAAATTATAAAGAATTGGAGTTTTTTTTATTTTTAAAATAATTTAGTTTTGTCCTGGTATAGTAGTAGTAGGTGCATATTTCATTTCGAAATATGTATTTGGCTAAGAAAAGCGATTTTTTAAGTCTAATTATATAAACTACATTTCAAGATGTGTTTACATTGAATTGTGATGAACTAGAGCCTAGAATATATATATCAGTATCAGAATTCATCCAAATCAGAACTAGATTCAGAGGGATTTTCGATATGGCCATGCTCTATTTTTTATTTGCGCAAGTTACTTGAGCCATGCACTTGCAAGATCCAATGCAACAATTATTTCTTTTCTTGCACGAACAAAGTGGTCTAGCACATCCTAAAATTACACTTTATGAGAGAATAATAGTATCTTACAATTAGGATTAGGTACCTTTCTTGCAGTTGCAAGTACTTAAGATTGACGTGTCTTCATGTAAAACTGATGTTGTTGTCAAGATAGCTTCTGCTTTCCCGTCTACAATTTTCCAACCAGAGCTTTTAAGATCAGGAAGAATTCGTTCTAGTCCAGGTACATTACTATTTAACCAAATCTTTGTTTGGTAGTGAGCGCGAAGACAGTGTTGCCGTAGACTGTCTAAGGTTGGTGGTAATTTGTTAATATTTTATGAAGAAGTTGAAGTTCTGATTCACCACACAATAAATTCGATTCCAGGGACTCGGTTTTGTCAATAATGGTTTCAATATAATTACTCTTATCAACTTTTTTGATGAAAATTCTCGGTTCATTAGATCTGGATGCACTGACAAGTTCTACAATTTCGCCAAAGTAATCCGATATTGCCTTGATCAATACTCTGTCACTGACATCAATATCTCCTATTTCTTTGTGTCTTTTACAAACTGCCGATGTTGTGTAACCTTTTCCGCGATTCAAACCTGTTTCTATTTCATTCAAGAGTTGTTGAAAACCTTGGTTATCATCAGTAATTTTTCGTTTTCTACTGCTATTGCTACAATATGTTTTAGTTTGAATATTGCGAAGTTGTATTGTTACACATGCTGAATGATATTTGATTTCAGATGCAATCAAATCACTCTCGCCGATTCTTGCATAAAATATGGGACTATATAGAGATATTTCTTTAATTTTATTTTCCATATTTTTAGTCATAACCTGGCATAATTTTTTATTATGTAAACGTTTTTGACACAACACGCATTTTTACATCGAACTCTTTACGTAACAAACGCTTTTTAAGTGAGGTATCTTCAGAAGGAGCAATACGATCTCTTCTGTGTCTTGATGTGAATGCGGTAATGTTTACAATACTTGTGTACGATTTGTAACAATTCTTGTGCCACAGAACGTCGTTTTCTTTTAGTTCATTAAAATTTTCAAATAAGTGTGACCAATTCGGATCTTTACCTTTGCAGCTGTCTAAATGAATTTCGGTACACTTAATGAAATGAAATTTTCTTTTTCGTAAAAAAACACAAGCGTGGTAATTCAAATTTGGTTTTGCAGCACATTGCGAAACGTTTGGGTTCAATATTAATTTTATTTTAGATTCCAGTTCACTGTCAGAACTAGTACTGCTTAGAGAAGTCATTTTTATGTACCTACTAATAAGACGACAAATTTGCAATCTAGACTGGATAATATAACTGAACTTACGTTAAAGTAAACACTGCGTTACAGTTACCTACAGCAAACACAGATAACACCAATACAATCAATAGATTAATTATTATTATTATTAACGACTTGCACACGCATTATATTAAGGCGCGAAAACTCAATGTCGCAAAAATAGCTCTTATGTGCGTGCCGAGCGAATAAGGTCGAGTATTACCGTACGCGACGGGGATTATGAACCTTGCTGCCATGTTAACGTTTCTCGTTGATACATCGGACATTCGTACACAAAAAAAATCATACAGACGTAACGTTTAACTCTATTTCAAATTTGAAAAAAGGGAATTAATCCTAAACGTCGGAGCTATATCGTTTCTTTCAGGGGCATCTAAACACTAAATCCACGTTCCCGAGTTATGGGAAGTTCAACATTTCACGAAATATGCTGTTTCAGGACGAGCGTTTAAGCAATCAGGCGTCTCATAAGAATGCATTGAGATGACATTACTTCATAATTCATAAATAAATATTTCGGAGTGAAACATGTATATAATATTATACCAGGATAAAGCTACATTATCGGAGATTTTAAAAGAGCAGAAAGAAATTTTTGGAATTTTTTATAGATTCGCCCTTACAACCCCTGTACAGCACGAATTTTATACGACCACGCTAAACCTTGTTCTTTTTCGATGGGTAATCGATTAAGAATGGTTGTTGCTTTTAACAACAAAGTACAAACGGGGTGACACCATAGGACTAATTTTTTACTCTACTAAAAACAATAAAACGGATCAATGTTCAAGTATGTTGTGCCGCCAAAAGAATAAATTATGTCTTTGTTGCGGCACGATAGTTTTAGCTAAGGGTTTCAAGTTCAACGTTCAGCAAAATTTTATCTTATAATCATCCTATAATAGTATGAATTTTGTGTGTATATTAGGGTGATATTTCTATTATCAGGTGTTTACGTTATCGTGCGTCTGTATCGCAAAAAAAAATAAAAAACGTAGAAAAAGTTGTATTTTTCAATTGTAGGGATACAGAATCACATGAATACTTGAATTTAAAATAATCCAAACAAAATTAACCCAGTATAATTTGTTGAACTAGGTGCTACAATGAATTTCATACACTGAATATAATCAACATCATCATATCTATAATAAGAGTTTGGCTTATCCAGTGAATGGCTTATCGCTGTCCAAAGACGAAAACATAAGCAAATTATTTCACATAAAATTTTTTGGAAACAATTTTTAGGGTAATGTGAGGTCACCATCAAAACTTCAATTACTTTTTTGCCTATTTTTAAATCTGACATTTTAGGAATTATTTACACAGCTACTTATCACATACTTAGAATATAAAAGTTTCTGTGTTTATAAAAGATAAAATTAATATAACATACAGTGCACTTTTAATCATGTATAGAGATATGAAATCATGTTATTAAATATGCGTCCTCAAGATCGTTAGTGTCTTGTATCAGATTCATATCATTTTAACGGATTGTAACTGAAATTGTCGGTAATATTTGACAATTTGGACAACATACGTTAGCAATTACATTGAATTTGGGTTCATCAACCTGGAATACGATAAAAAAATAATTTAAGCATTACTAAAACTATGTAAATGATTATTTTTTTCTAGTTAAAGTTTACAAAAAAATTGAAAAAAGACAGAATTAACGGAAAACAAATTTAAACATTTATAATGATGTGAAGGATTGGGTGATATGACTTTATTTAGTATCCGATAAATTCTGTGCGGTGGTAATTTAGACTGGAAAGGTCGTACGCTGTATTTAGACATTGGATTGTAACTTTTTACCATTTAATTCTATAAATTTTAGTGTAGAGTTTGAAATCCATGAAATAGTTTTTTCTGTTAAAATGTTTCAAATGTTGGTAAAATCTTGATTTTCTTATATAATCTTTGATTTCTTTTTTTTTTTAAAACATACATTTTTTGTTTTGCATTTTTTTAATTTACTTTTTAAAGTGCAATTCGAGTGATAACATTTAATAGGGATTTAAGCGTGTTATAATAAAAGCACAAGTGCCTTCATTTATTCCGTTGATTACAGTACTGTATTCTATCAGTCTGTATACTTAGCTCAGCTGGTCTTTAGTTTATAGACTTTAGTTTAAAGAAAAACACTGGCAAGTTTTTTCACTTTCTAGAAAAAAAATGGTCAAAATCAGTGGTTTCTTTTGAAAATTATCGTTGTTCAATTGTAAGACAGTTTTTGAATTGATTGTAGAAGAAAACTAACCCAAACCGATTTAGCGTAAAGGCGATACATAATGTCATAACTGCGACCTCGTATACCGTAGTTTTACATGCCGCCTGCTCCTATAGCGTCTCGGTGGTTCAGATAATACATTTTTTTTTTAAATAAATTTATTTTAGATCTTGCTGATGAATATAATACAATAATTGTACTAATCTGAAAATAAACCATTTTTTCTCGTTAAATTGTGTTTTTAATTTTTTCAACATTAGTAGCTTTTAATCATTATCCCAGAGCACACCTACAAACTATGTAAATGATTATTTGTTTCTAGTATTAACCGAAAGTGCAAAAAATAAAAAGGGGTTAAAGTTTACGAAAAAATTGAAAAAGACAGAACTAACGAAAAACAAATTTAAACATTTATAATGATGTGAAGCATTGGGTGATATGACTTTATTTAGTATCCGATAAATTCTGTGCGGTGGTAATTTACACTGGAAAGGTCGTACGCTGTATTTAGACATTGGATTGTAACTTTTTACCATTTAATTCTATAAATTTTAGTGTAGAGTTTGAAATCCATGAAATAGTTTTTTCTGTTAAAATGTTTCAAATGTTGGTAAAATTTTGATTTTCCTATATAATCCGGCTTGATTTACTTTTAAATCACACTTCGCGTGAATGTATTTATTACGTCACACAAATATTTTAATTCGTATTTTTGCCCATGGATTAACTAGACTTTATAAGAATCGTGTCGCAAGAAAAGCTAATTTGAAATCGTGCAATTATTTTTACGAAAGAGTTCTAATTTTATGTTTTGTTAATTATTGCACTTTTCGTTATTACTACAAAGAATATTTACTGCAAGCAACTACATCGTTTGTTGTTGTAGGAATGCAATTTTTAAATAAATCACTAATGTCAATAGGTTTTGGGGTATTACGTGCTAAAAACGCGCTTGACGAGCTGTATGGTAAAGTAAGCAATAAAAAAAGTTTTTAGAAAATAAAGAAAGCAAAATGCATGGCAGATATTGCTCTGAATCCAAAATCCAAAATGGTATAAATTCATATACAGTGTGCCCCAAAATTTTTTATAGAAATGGATAAAAAATTTCTTATATTTCTCAAAAAAAATATTCTTGGTAAAATGCTCTGCATGACTAGTAAATCTATAATCAGGTATAAAATGTTTAAAACATTGCCTGAAATACAGGCAAAATAAAAAATGCAGTTTTGGAGGGAAAGTAAAATACGTTTAAACTGTAGTAGGGAGCAAAATGTTCATTGAATTTGCTAATAAGTAGCTAAAAATGATGCACATTTGTAGATTATTGATATTACCAAAGAAAAATTAAAATACCATAATAAACACGTCAGAAATTATTATATTAATGCGCAATACGAAACTTCGTAAGATCCCGTTCCTCAAATAAGTGCCTTATTTTCTGTTACTGATAGAGTGCTTTGGAATAGCTAACAATTTTCAACAAATGTCAAATGTAACTCAGTGCATGTTTGCAATAATTAGATTAAATGCCAGTAAAACTAAGCACTGCGGATAAAATTGAAATTGTACGCATTGTTGGAAACAAATTATAAAACATGTAGAGAAGCAGCGAATATTTTTAATAATAGACACCCTAATAAAACTATACATTTTACAACTGTCTGGGTTACAAACGAAGATGTTGAAAATGAAGTAATGCTATCGGTAGTGGAAACGCCAAAATATTTACTTCGGAAAAAATCCAATTTCTTGAATGTAAGTAAATCTACAGTTGAAGAAATTTTAAAGTCCATTTTACTCTGAAACTTTACTTTAAAAGAAGGAGATTTTGAACAAAGGTTAGGATTTTTTGGTAGTTCCCAAGCACAATTTGAAGACAACAGATTAATGACCCGACAAATACTTTTCTCTGACGAAACAACGTTTACGTCTAATGGTACAGTAAGTTATCTAAATTGTCGATGGTGAAGCGATGTTAATTCTAATTTTAATGTGCAAACTCGAGGTCAATATTTATTTAAAACAAGTGTATGGCGCGGCATTTACAAAAACAGAATTTTTTCGAAATAACATGAATGGAGAAAGATACCTACAATTTTTAAATAATGAGTTGTATGAATCCTTGATGGGTCGTCACTGAATGAACGATAAAAATATGGTATCGAGAGGTACATGGAGTTTCATTGGCCTTCAAGGTCTCCAGACGTTACCCCTCTAGACTTGTTTTTGTGAGGCTAGTTAAATGATAACCATTTCAAGAACTTAATCAAGCTGAAAGAATCATTCAAGAAACGTGTGAAGCTATAACTCAAGATGTGATTAAAAATGTTATAAAAAAATTTAATCAAAGAACAATTACTTATTGGAAAAAGGACGCTGTATACGTGTATACATTGAAATTTAGTAGTGGTCAAGTAATGTTTTCGTTAACATTTATTAGTTGAATATTATTTTATGTTGATAAATTAATAAGAAAGTTTATCAATCTTTTAAAAAAAAAAATTTTCTAACAATTGCTGATTTGCTTATTAAGTATATCTTTTAGTTTTTATCTGAAAATATCAATAATCTAGTCATCGAGAGCATTTTATCAAGAATAATTTATTTTGTGAAGTGTAAGATAAACGTTTTCTCCATTTGTATAAAACATTTAGGACATATTGTTTTTATTTTGTGTGGTAAAAATACAGCGAGTTTAAAAATATGACTGATACTCCTAAAATAGAATACAAAACTTTTAAGACAAGTAAGTATATGAATTAATTATCACTATATGCACCTTTGGTGTCACAATTGAGTATCCAAAGTATTGAGCAATTGTTTAACATAAAAATGGTTTGCGCCATGGGAACGGAGTCAACATTTTTTAAGTAGGTTGAGTTTGGGTGGCTGAATTGTGGAATCTGTCATTGGGTTTTAACTGAATGGGTTATAGGCATTTTAATCGTTTAACATGCATTCAGCTAGAAGTTTTGATGTAAAAGTGTTTTTGTTAAAGCTCATGTAGGCTTTTATAGATCTTAGTCTTTGCATGTGTTATACAGTTCAGTCTTGATGATGTTTTGAGCGAGAAAGAGTAATACCGCACAGCATTTGTAACTATTGTAGACGTTTAGGTTTCATCGTGCTAAAAATTGTCTTCATCCTATCGTAGAAAGCTATTTCGTATTTTGTGCAACGCTAAAGAGTTAGTACATAGACTGGTGCACCTCATCTACTGTAAAGGATATTCCAGAAAATACACGCATTTTTAAACACAAGATTACAAATATTGTTTTTCAAAAAGCCTTTAGAACACTTTCGAGTTTCTTGAAATGTGTACACCGTATGATGAAAATAAAATGAATAAACAGAACAACCAATGCCAAAGCGCTAAAGAGAGTAGAAAAAAAATAAAATCCATAAAATAACATTATGAGATATATTTTGTCACTCGTAAAATTATATACAGTAAAACCTCCAAATATCTGGAGGTCTGGAGGATCTAAAAATATCTGGAAATATTTTTCAATTGAATTTTGAAATTTTATTAGAAAACATCAGATTCACATTTTGCTAAAAGTGTAACAATGTCTATAGCTAATTCAACTTTGTCATAAAAATATAAGTATAAAAACATTTGCACATTTCTTAATTTTTCACGCACTTCATGGATATCTTAAATGTTTGACGTACAAAGTTTAGATTGTTCAAATACTTATACTCTCCGAATACCGAAAACAGTGATTATTTCTTGTATACTCAAATCGGAACTTTCGGTCAAAGCATTGCAATCGTTTAGGCTTATTCCATATGTGTACTTTGTAATACACTGAAAAACGTGGTTAGTGGAATTTCGTCTTTTTTATCGAAATCGTCTTTTTGCTGTGCTATTTCAAAAAATCTCGCTTTCTGAAAACATTTTGAGATTGAAGCTGGCGAAACGTTTTTCCAAGCTGTTGATGTCCAAATTAAAGCGCTGGTTAAATAATTGTTTTCTCTGCATCTTTAATAGAACATTTGCTGTGTGTGGAGTCTTTTGATAAGAAATTTTCTGTATGCTACTTTTAAGTTATGGATAATCCCTTGTTCTAATAGCTGATAATGTATTGCTGTGTTTGATCGCAGAAAAACAATCTTCACATTTTTTCATCAAATTACAAAGTCATAAATTCTGTTGTCATCCAAGCTTTTTTATTAAATACCTATTCTAGCCTTTAAAACATCCTTGTTGTCATCATTGTAAACATGTTTTGGTGAATAATCCTTCGATAATATCGCTTATAATAAAATAATACGTTTTGCTCTAAAGGCTTAAACAGTGTCCAGGCAAACATCAGCTGACTCTCCACAAATTATTTTAGAGCTCACTGTGCCTTTGACAACATTTTACCAGCCAGCCATTTGAAGCTTTAATACTCGGCTTCGGCTGCTTCTAAAACTTTTTGTTATTAAAGGGCTAGATATGAAAATGTTATTTCTGGTTTTACAGAACCAATTGTCAGTTTTCAGAAATTTTCTCCTCTGATCTGTATTACTTTCTTCAAAAGCTTTGCAAGTCCGATTTTGTTTGTGATTTCATAAACTTGCGTTCTTCCAACACTGAAGTATTCAGCCAACTTCAACTTTCTAGCACTGTTACTATTTTTTTTCATTTGCCACAATAATATCAATTTTCTCTTTAAGAGGCTACTGAAATGCTAAACATAAACTACATCATGTAAGTTAAAATATTTGCGATGAAAGATTAAATACGGTTTTAGAGTTTTAGTAATCATAGATAATTAGCTAGGCTCCTTGAAGACCTGACAGTTATGTAATTAGAGGTAAAATTTGATGTAGTGACCGTGACGGTTATACAGGAGTGGTAGCTATAGAGCAGGTCTTTGTAGTGATAATTTAAAATAATTTAAAAACTGGCCGTTATTTAGAGGTGATTGTTCTTAAGAGGTATCCGAGGTTTTACTGGGGTTAAGTAAAACTAAACTTAAAAAATTTTATAAGTGGAATGCGAACATTCAAACAAAGGCTAAGATATGAGAAAATAAAACAGACTTAACCAAGAAAGTTTTTAATTATTACTTATCAGCATTTAGATCATTTTTAAATAATAAGATTAAAAAGAAAATTTTAAGTTATAATAAGAAGAATAAGAAAGGTAGTCTAGAAAATTATAAGTTTTATATCATCTTTTTATCAAGTTACTTATATAAAATGGGTAACCTTGAGTTTAAAAATGATATTGTGGTATGTATACCTAAAACAAAATATTATATCCAGAGACAATTTTTGATAACAAATAAATATAAATTGACTTGGTAAATATATATCGTAACCTTAGTCCTAAGGAAATAACTCAATGTTTCTTTGTAACATTTTGAAATGGTCAGCATTCAGAATTTTCTAATTCGAAAGTAAAATTTAAAGGTGGAAAGATAACGTTATAAAAATAAATCATAATCTAATTTTAAATTAAAACTAATATTTTTAAAAGTGGAAACCAAAAAACAGAATTAGAAAAAGTGCGACAGCTTGAGTTTTTTTAAATAAATATACATCATAAACGCAAAAAACTATTTTAATTGTCTTATATTTAAATAGGTAATTCTAAAGTCAAAGGAGATAACTTCGACCTAACTACAGTCCAGCTGTTCCAATTTATCAATGTACTAATGTAAACACAGAGGTAAATGACACATCACGACAAAAAGAAATATAAAATGTGCGAGCAAATTAAGATATCATTTTCATGTCCACATATTTCTTCTGCGATAATTTTTAACATTCGTAGATTATACCCAAGGTTATACCGTTATACACTCTAGAGCAATGTTGCCCAACCTTTTTTTGTCCGTGGGCCGGATTCATCATGACATACGATTTCGCGGGCCGGATTTTTTATAATTGCATATCTTAGTAACACCTTTTAACACCTTTGAAAGGAGCTCGCGGGCCGGATTGAGCTTCTTCGCGGGCCGGATCCGGCCCGCGGGCCGGAGGTTGGGCACCGCTGCTCTAGAGAATAACTAACTTTCGAAATTTTGATTTTAAGAGTTAACACAAGAAGATCGTATCACATTCTATTTTTGGAAGTTTATATCAATCATATTTATTATCCGCGTGAGTTTAATGCACAAAATAAACAGCAATAAACTCTCAATAATTGAATGTAGGTAATAAGTCAATAAAACTGATTTAATTAAATTCCTTATTATTTTTTCTTGAACTAAAAATATCTATAAATAGATAAAATTATATAGTGATAAGGAATAAAAACAATACAAAGGGTACCGAAATAGTGACTATGCTATTACAAAACTGGAATGCTACTTTGCGATACCGTTCATGGTCACAGCTGTGGTCACAGTATAATGCATTGCTTTTAAAACCATAAGGATCTCTGGGGTAAAAAGTTTCTCATATTTGAGAACGCATGACAAACTCTCAGGTAGTACAAGTTTTAATGCCTTGAGTTTGTTTATGTAAATAAATAATATAATCCAATAAAACACTTGTAAAAGTTGTATATTACATTATTCCAATGACAAAATTCATATTATAACAAGTATAATCGGATAATTAGGCACTGATGTATCCAAATTCATCATGTTGCATTGAGGTAATTCAAGGTTGTTTGTTTGACAGAAAGAAAAGAAATGTTTAATTTGAATTACGCGCATAAATAAAAACCGTAATCATTGGGTAATCGGATCTCCCCGTACGTTCCGTATCAACTCTTGGTTAGTTGCGCATGAAAACTTTATACTTAAAACGTCAGTTGTTTATGTTTGTATATAACCTCATTGCTTGATTTCATTGTTTTACTCTTTGGTTTTACTCTACTTGTTTTACAGAAGCTTTTATAAAAACTACTTTGGTGTTCGTATTGATTTTAAAGGTAAATTGTTTTAATTGTTCTTAAAGTTAAATATATTAATGAAATAATTTCTAGCATTTTATAACGTGCAGAAGAAACTACGTCTACTCGAAAGAAACATCATGTGTTCTGTATCTTAAAGCATGATTCTGCAATTGATTGCGGTGAGAAACGTTCCTTTGTGATTTCAGTAGTAGTTGTATTAGTTAACAGATAATTCGTCGAATCATTTATAACCTACGTATTATTGAAAAACAAAACCTACTATAGAAGCAATTTATAACGTTATTAAAGACGATGATTTAATTGGATTCTTGGGAAAGAAATCGTCACTTAGGACGTTGTTAATAAAAATGGGTTTTAGGTAGGATAATTGTTTATTTTTGCATTACTTTTTTAACAGTATTTTATTCAGATGGAGAAAAACAATGGATGATGGAAGGACGTAAAATACTTGTGAAATGACATTACGTTCATATATATGATTAATTACTAATTATTGTAAAAGCTGAACAACCAATTATATATATCGGTTAGTAAACTGGATTATAAACGTTAATTATATTCTATAATTTTGTATAAATTCTAGATGAAAGATACATAAATGAATCTTAGACGTCGATAATTCAGCTGCAAGTCTTAAATCCCAATAGGAAAGGGAAACAAGTTATAGTACACGCTGGTATGTCTACATGATTTTTTCATAACATTTTATCATTTACCATTATTCATTTTAGGTGTGAAATGTGTTTCATCAAGTTTTGTTGATATTTAAAACGGGAGATTCTCATAATGATCTGAACTACATAAATTATAAAAGGTGGATTGATGACCAATTGCTACCCAACTTACAACAGAATTCTGTAACTGTAATGGATACTGCAAGTTACCTTAACGTGTTATAGCTATGAGGCATCCAATTTCGACAAGTCGAACGGCAGAAATGACTACCTGGTTAATGGAATGTGGAATCTCATATGATAAAACATTAACAAAACCAGAACTTATACTTAATAAAATTAAATAAACCAGGCTACATTCAATAGAGTATTGATTCAATATTTGCGAAGAATAGGCACACCGTATGTATCATTTGCTGCCATACCAGATGAATGGCGCAATGTATGTTTTTACTAAAAAGAAGTTGAAACGTTTATAATACAAGTAACTATTGATACTTTCGATGAACCCTTTGACAGTATGTGGGGTATTGAGTAATAATGATACTTAATTAACTGCTTAAAATATGTATTTTCTGATTTATGTAGCAGAAATAAATAAATTTTCTAATTTTAGGATGTCAGACTAACTGTAATAATGTTATACCAATACTAACAAATCTTAAACTGTGTATTATTAATTACTTTACTGTTTAAATAAAGGACTTGGTAGTTTGGCAATATTAATTTTTACAAATACTTCTGCATATACTTTGTCGAAAGCTTACAACCATTTTTAATAAATCTTGAAAAAATGAGTTCTAAGTTTGGTTAATCGCACTTTAAATTAAAGTTCAATGTAGTACTCGTAAATGAGTACATAAGGTTTACAGTACGATTTATAAAAAATAGTTTACGGTTTCCAAATAAAACAAAGATAACTAACTCGTAATAAGGCTTTCAAATCATTTTGTTTAAATTTGTTTGAAGACTTGTCCGGTAAGTTACACTTTAATTGCAATCCATTTTTATTATGATTTCATTCTAAAGCTCCACATAATAGATTGGTTATTTATTTGTTTATCTAATGGGCAAATCGATAGTTATTAATGTAATGAAGTAAATAAGAAAGTTATTAAGCGGTTATCTTTAATTACTACAATAAATGTTATTGTCGCATTTCTTTCAAAAGTTTCTATAACATTTAAGTATAAATAGGTAAGCACCAAAACATGTGCGTTTCAATTGTACAAATTTACTTTAGTAATATATAAATTAATAAGCAGGATGTTATGTAAAACTAGAAATGGCTGATAAAATCATCAAATGTATGTAATTTAATTAGATACATTAATCATCTGCACAACTATAGTCACCGACGTCAATAATGAGTTAACGACATCTATAATATATATATCTGAAACACTTAATTATTTTCAGCGGTTATATCCCCTGCAGTGTATGCAACAACTTGTAAAATTCTCACAACAACTCAACCGAACGTTCCATTTATCACCGCAAAACGCCATCAGTGTAGGACCGTTTTAACATAGTTATATACTTGTCACTATGAGCCTAGGCTCGTAATTCGCAATAAAGGATCATAATATATGTTGTGTATGTTGAAATACCTACACATAGGCTCATACTATACACGCTATATATATATATATATATATATATATATATATATATATATATATATATATATATATATATATAATAATATAAATATATTCAGGGTTATGTTTATCGAAATTGCGCATGCGCAGAAAAAGCACGTTCTTATGGAATAGCAATGCTCATTGTGAACACTTTTTGGCGTATGTCAAAATTATGCATTACATCCTTATTAAGGGTTATGTGTTTCTTATGTAATTCTCATTGTGAATCACCACTTAACAAATAGTTTCTTGGTTAGTATTCAGATTAAAAGCAATTAGCATTGAAAACACTAGATGTTTAGTAAATTTTAGTTTTTAACCAAATATTACATTTTAAAGTAACTGATTTGATTAGCAAGTTATTACTTAATTCAGATGCACACTAATATGATGTAGAGATTTTTCTTGGTAACGACTATACGTGTCTCCATCTTTGACCTTCACTAGCCCATTTGGTAGTTTTTATGAAGGGGAACAAAATTTTTGAATGTGCGGTGTTACAAATATTTTATTGCAATGTGTAAGGTAACTTAACGGTGGTACAAACAGTCTATCTGTCTGTCCAGATAAACTCAAACACGCCAAATTAATTTAAAGAAGAATACAGATACATGAAATCAATATAAAAATAGAATTGCACAGCAAATATAAGACGCTAATCAATCCACTAGAAAAACACTGCACAGCAGATCACATTAAGAAAACGAAATCGCAAAAGCGATTACTTCAAGAGATCGATTAGATGTATGCTTAAGGTAACAAACTGTATACCTAATATTATATTTTATATTACTTTATTTCAGGTATTTAACTAAATGCAGCCAAACCTGCCAATGCGGAAGCTGTTAAAACGGAAACCGCCATATACCTAACGAACTTTTTTTTAACCCGAACGGCTATACTTGTCATTATGTATACTTTACTCTATTAAACCGAAAACCCTCATAAAGCAAAAAGTAAACTGCAACACCAAACTACAAAATATAAATTTATATGCTGAGCTCATCATATTTACAAGTAACAAAATATGCCACAAGTAATATCATAATATTAAGTCTAATTCACAGAGAATCTCGCGGGGTCTCTAGCGGTAAGTACGTCCGTCTAAATTATATATTATATAATATTAATGTATTCTATATGTAATTTGTTTATACAACAATAATTTTTTTTAAATATCATTAAATTATCTGAAAAATTAAAAAAAATTCAAAAAAACGCTTCATACATACGTGGATAGGCACAACAAAATTTAAGGTTGGAAGAGCTCATGTCAACATAAACGTCAAAAATGTAAATAAAATAATATAGTTTGCTGCTACTATGCTATCCCCCTATTTCATTACGGTGCAACTTACCGAAATTTCAGATTTGCCCTCGCTAAAGAAGTTTCACTTCAACAAGAGTTTTCTAAAAGAAAATTATAATTATACCTTTTTTTTTATTTTTTCAAATAACCCATATTTACTACAATTTCTTTCCTTGTTACTAAGGTATTGTATCAAAGTAAATAATTTGGACTTAGCATAAAGATGAGTACTGAAAGGTTAATGAAGAAGTTGACAGAGGATATTCTACAACGACAATTTGTCTAATGGAACATCACATTTACATTTGCTTAATTACTGCTTAAAAGACAACGTTATAAATCTACATTTCAAATTTTGCCTGAGATACCGCTCGTAATCGTTTGTTTTACTCATACTTAAATAGAACATTTCGACTTCTTCTAGTTCAGAATTATGTGTCAGTTTCTCTACGCTGCATTTAGTGTCTCCAATTTCCGCATTTTATTTCACTACGTTCATTATTTTTTGTGCTAGAATTAACAATGACACCTTACTACGTAATCGAGCTTTTTTCCTACACAAGACATTGCTAGCAGAAAAAGGTTTATTACGTCGCTATTTTCAATACTTCCAGATGTTATTAAAAACAATAAAACACAAACGTAAAAATAATTGAA
This sequence comes from Aquatica leii, assembly GCA_035610365.1. Classification (NCBI taxonomy): domain Eukaryota; kingdom Metazoa; phylum Arthropoda; class Insecta; order Coleoptera; family Lampyridae; genus Aquatica; species Aquatica leii. The sequence continues at coordinate 124,806,710 of CM069432.1, forward strand.
AAAAACAATATAATAGTATATTATATATCAAGGTTGAGAAGTGCATCATTATAACCTAAGCGATAGATTATATCGCGAGACGCGAAGCGTCGAGGGATATAAATCGCGCAGCTTATAATGAGCTTCTCAACCGTGTTATATATACAATTTTTTCCACTACTAGAATTATTAAAACCTTTCTACCTGTTACTAAATCAAATTTAAAATTTAAGATATTAATTTTAAATTAAAAATCAAGTCAGTAATTCTGACAGTTGTCATTAGTTTAATAGAATTAATTTTGACGTAATTCTTAATTGTGATTTAAAACACAAAAATAAACAGATAACGTAAGTTTTTATTGCTAAAGTTGTTTAACTTGTTTAAAAACATTATTATTTTAAGCATTGATTATATCTAAAACATATTTAATTCAATAATATTCACATTTAATTCAGCGCGAACTTCAAATAACTTACTTTTTAAAATCAAATTAATTTATTAATTGAGCGATTTGAAAACTTAAATTAGCATTAAATAAAATCTCTTGATCTTGGTACCCAGTTTCGTAAACTTTTTTTCTTTGAAACTGTTGTAGGATTATCAGAAAATGTAAATATGTTCATTATTAACTACTAGTTAATAATGAAATATTATTTACCTGCGCTTAAAAAAGTACAACTTCACGACCTACTAGTATACGTAATAATTGCCAACTTTATAGCTAGTAGTGGAAAAAAATGTTTATTAATCCAGAATTTACTTTTTAGATTTTTGGCTAGTTTTGATCTAGAGTTCAGTGACAAAATAAGCTTTAGCATTATACTCTTATACACAATTGTTAAAGATGTTTATCATATGAATAATTCTAGTACCAAAACCTACAGAGTAGTATTGTAAAAAAGTGACTGCATGATATGAATTCAAGAGTAACTTTACGAACTGCAACTCAATAAGGAGCACATTGATTATTGGTTTTACGCTAACTAGTAATATAACATAATTTTAAGATTAACCGTTAACTTGGAGTTTAAACCTTAATTTAAAAACCAGGTTTTAGAGTTCTTTTTGTACTGATTACCGCTATTTATAGATTCATACTCTTGAATTTAGTTCATAATCTGTTTTGTGAATAATAAATGCAATGTATCTAACTATAAACCTCTTAAAGAAAACGAAGAACAATTACAAAATAACAAGAAATAAAGTTTTAACTAACTATTAGCTCAAAAAAGCTCGACGAGTACTGGAGTTAATTTTGAAGTCCTGGATGGATGAAGAATCTTTTTAAGGTATATGGTATACCTGAAATTATAGATAAAATATGTTTTTCATCAATAGAATCATTACGACATAAATCCTCAAATCGCATTTTGCATTCGAGACAAACTTAAAGATTTCTTTTTATCAGATAGTAAACCATAGCAAAAAGAAACTGTACGTCGTGAATGTGTTTTAAATAATACTATTTTGGTTTTATAAACTAGTTTTATACTGTCTAATCCGGTTGAAAGGGATTGCATGGCCTTAGGTATGCGTGCACAAAACACATTTGATGCGCAAATTATGCTCCATACAACATTGCATTTCTCTATAGAACTATATTTTAACAGAAATTATAATCTATTCATTTTCAAAAGAAGTAGATGTAAATAATGACGAATGCGTGCTGTTCACGTGAACAACAGCCTATTTTAATGTCATTGGTTCTTGTAATAACTTAGGCTGCAGTGACTTTGCAATTGTAAGATCTGTATCAAGTAACATTTTCTTTCATAAGTAAAACGTTGTTTTAATTTATTTGTGAACCTACAGGCTTTTGTTACCGATAGTCGATATGTAATACGAATACATAATGTTCCTATTAAACGTTAAATCTGTACAATAAAATATTGGTAATACAATATTTATGTTCACTCTCTTTTAAAACTGAATAATCTATAGTATTTTTGTTTAACTATCGTATTAACAATTAACATCCTTCTAGCATAAAATCAATCAATTGCAGCAAGACTACATTTACTGGATAACTCGTTTCGGGTAAACCCTAAGCATATAAAAATCCCTAAATTAAATTTAGTAACCAATAATATTAATCCCAAGTTTCGGAGCAGAAAATTAATAACATATGAAGTTCACACAATGCACATTTCTTAACCAAATATATAATTATTACAATAGAATTGAAAGTTACTACAAGAATAAGTGCATGGCAATGATACGCTCTATTAAAAATTCAATGGATTTTAAAATCGATCTACCTTATTATTTAAGTCTGTGAAACAAATTGGATGTACTGTAAAATCTTGTATATATATGTGTGTATATTTTTTAGAATCGATAAAAAATGTCGTTACTTTCCAGGTACTTAAATTGTTTGTTCTAGTACCAATTAGTCATTGTGACATTTCAGTAAAAAGATCAGTCTAGATAGTAATAGTTGGTGATCACTGATCACTAATATAATAAACAAAACTTAGTTGATACTACCAATAGTGAACATTATTAAAAGTTAGCGTATTTCATGTAACATACAAAGCATATTCTTATGAGAATAATTAATAATTGCATTCACTTTTTACGATAAACATACATATCACAATGTTTGAAGTTTCTCAAAAAACTTTTTCAGTTTTATTAACTCCACTCGTGATAGCGAGAGCATTAACACTTACCTACATATAGAAAAAGAAATTGGTGTTATTATTTCCAGTTGTTAATCTAAACAATTATATTGGTTCCGTGAGGAAACCACAAATTAATCACACCTGACTCGAAATAAGGTTATTAACTCGAACAGTATTAAACTAAGTAAATAAGGTAGCGAGACGTAAAAAAACAACAAACAGTACCTGGTTATAAAACAATCTTCCTAATTTAAAATCAACATGTCATAAAAAAATCCTTTATTATCCTAACAAAATTAAAATTAAAAAAGAAACAAAAACAACAAAGGCCGTATTACGTTATATTGTAATAGTACTTGCAGTTGCCCTGTTGTACGCCCTGAGTAAAAAAATCTTTTGTCGCAGTAAACAAAACAGTATGAATATTTCGAGAACGAAACTCAAATCGAAAGGCTTTTTTCGTAAATTATTACAACAGACAATTTATAAATCTTATATTTCAAACTTTGCATATACGTACCATTACATAAATTAAAATACAACCCACACACAAGAGTATATTATTTAAGCTTGAGAAACGTCAATATTAACCATTCAGTTATTTCTGAAATTAGTTACAACAAAACTGAACTTTATTCAGTATTCATACACTATATAAGTATTTTTAAAAAAATATAATTTAATTTTTTCATAAAGCCGGTTCTCTCTGAAATTATTCTTAATTCATATAGTATTATTATAAATATACATAACTGCTGCATTCTGTAGTAACAGTTATACCACCTTTTAAAAATGTAAGGTACTATTTTAATTTTAATATTAATTAAATATATCAAATCCGTTGCATTTTTATAAGTGGCGTTAGAATATCCATACCACCGATTAACACAAATTTTGAGTGTTAGATGTTAAGTTTTAATTTCTTTTACGTAACTAATAAAAGATCAAATAGTTTTATTGGTTAGATTTATTTAAGACTACAAACTCCTGTGTGAAACGAATTCAAAAGAATGCAATCAATAAAACACAAGAGCAAACGAAAGTTGTTTACACACAAACGCGATTAGTATAGGTTATACCATTGATTATATACGTTTATAGATAGCTGGCCGCATAGAATTGGGTGCTTAATTTCAATGTCTCAATTTTTTTCAGTAGATGTTGCTAAGATTAATAATTTTATAATAATTAGTAAGCAGTACAACCCAAGTTGATTAAGTTATTTATAGCTATTTCTTCTTAGAGGTGCTGTTTGACCTTGATTTGCGTATTTACTAGCTCGTGAATTCGGAATAGCATCTTAGATAAAAAACAATTCTTTACTTATGGATTGGAATACTGCATTATTATATTATTTTGTATTAAAAATTAGACCGACTAGGTCACTTTGCTGTACGACGTGGAAAATTTATATTAATATACTCATGTACATTCTTCTACTTTGTCTAACGTGAACTACTGTTTGTGATAAAATAAAAATATATATAAATATATATTTGTTCTTTTTCAGTTGCGGGTAGATTTAAACGGTTTCTCCTTAATCCAGCCTTCCATAGGTTTGGCGCCTTTTTAAACTTTTTTCTTTGTAATCTAACACTACGAAGCTTACGATTCTATCGCCGGAACAACTGAGTCGTCGCTTTCTTGTTTTTTGTTATGAGAAAAACAGCGTAACAACCGGTTTAGCTGAAAATTGGGTTTACATTAGGAGTGCTAACTTAACATTAAGCTGCCACCCTCCTCATTCAAAAAAATCCAACCAAAAATTAAACCTGCAATAAATAAGTGCTAAATGGGTGCTTCAAGAAACACTTACAGCCGTATTCATAGTCGTTCGCCGGCGACTCGCTGGCGTTTCTCCGCTCGCCAGAAGGAAATTTCAATGCATAATCGTTCGCCAGCAACGACGCGCATGCGTTCTACCACAAACTTCAGTGAAAGCCTGGCAAGTCGCTGGCGAACGGATGGAGGTATTCGATACCATCTCCGGCAATTCTCTGGCATTTGGCAATTGCGAATTTTCGTTATTTTTAAAAATAAAATGGAACGGGAATTAAAAATAATTTATAATGCAAACAGAGACATTTCTGATCTGCAAATTTACTTACCTCGTCGGTATCAAATAAAGAAACCAGTATAAATGTTTTTCTTTATATTTCTATTTCATTTTTATTATTTAAAAGCTGACATCTGACTATTAATTTAAATATTATAGGTATATTCGAGACATGGAAAACTCATTAGAAGCTTATAATGAGGATCAATTTAAAAACGGTACAGATTTAGAAAAATTATAATACAAGACCACAAACGAAATTACTAATACAGGATTACTGGTTCTTGTACTAATTCTATCTATCTGAATTTGAATAAAAACATTTTTTTTTTCATCGTAAAAACACAAGTAATATGTTTACTATTGTACATAGATAACCAGTTGCAGAAATTTGATATATTTAAACACGTGCATTTCATGTAAACATGTAAAGAAATGAAATGCGCATGATCAGTAAGACAAACTTTTGCCGGCGTGGCGAACGGCGGGAGAACGACTATGCAACACAAATTATATTTTAGCCGATCGCCGGAGAAGCCTCCAACGAAACCGCCAGCAAATCGCCGGCGAGTCGCTAGCAACTCGCCAGCGATCGTCTATGAATACGGCTGTTATATATAGTATAATTCAAAAATACTTGCATCATATACCTAAACTCAACAAAATCTAATTTTTTTGTGGTGATCGATGCAGGGTACCTATTATTCGCTTAAAAATTGTAGCACTAAACAATTATACACGTCAAAGCATTCCTCTGTTAATGTACCCTTAAAATAAGTAATCGCAGAATTTGGTGATCGTCTCCTTAACTAAAATGTTTGACTAACATGACAACTTCACACGCTATATTAACAAGAGTAAAACTACCTTAAAAGATTAAGTGCTGCAGAGTAATGAATCTTTTACATCCGTCTACTAACGTACAATTAAAATATGTAATTTCAGAAACTGATGCCCGTTCGTTAACTGAATTTTTTGATTTGGAGAACACACGCTATATTAACAAGACTAAAACATTTGTGTAAGTTTTGGTAAGTTTTTATTATGAAAACTAGTTCTTACTACATTATCTTAATAAAACTTAAAATTAGGTTTTTATTATTTTATTTATTTTTTTTAATTTTTTGTTCAAATTAGTTGGCTTTTCAAGCGTTGTCAATTGTTGACATAAATTGTCGGTCGTATTCACTTGTCCTGTTATTTACTGTTTTAGAACGGTAAATAAATCACTTACAGACAAGTTACGCAAAACAAGTAGTAAATCAATTATACTGTTTTAAAAACAAGTGTAGCAACTAGGAGAAAATGGTCTAATAGTGCAAAAAACATTTTCTATGTATAAATTTATGTAAGTTTTGTAAGAAAAAGGTATTGTAGTTCAGTAAACACTACTGAAGTCTGCTAACAGTATTTAAAAAATTTTTAAAAACTTTTACATTTCAAAATGTATCCAATATATTCAATAGAAATGATCACTTATTTACATTTTAGAATGTTTTATTTATACAGAATCGAAAAACGTTTCTTTTAGAAAGGCGTAGATACATTTTGTCATCCCCATGCATATGTCTTGCAAAATTAAGTATTGACTCAATAAATAAATGTAAAAATGAATGACTGTGGTTACTATTGTTGTAGCAGATGGCGCGGCCAACATGGCCAGTATGAAGAAAAAATTAGGAAATCGCTTAATTACCCTATAATTGCATACGGTTGTTCGGCGCATTTACTGCTCTCCAAAGACTAAAAATCGCGTAGAAATATGCTCCAAAACAAAACACCTAAACATAACAAATTCTACCTAGACCAAGATCAGGGTAATTCCGGCTAACGCCAGTGTAGAGGGCGTACGGTAAGATATTTATTTTTGTTATGGTCGCCAGTAAACCTGCAAAACGCATCACTTCTTATCCCTACAGGGTCTGCTTTGTACGGGATAAACTCTTCACCTGGATTGGAAATAAACAACAGTATATGATCTGCGTAATGTTTACGTAGCAAATGTAACTGTGTAAAAAGATAACAATAAAAATCAATAAAATAAAGTTGTTTTATAACTACTTGAAAATGTGATGAACAGAAGTTTTAATTGTGTAAACGCAGTTTGACCGTAGAAACCGTCCGCTTCTCTGTAGGTGCTCCTACCCAACACAGCAAGTGTCAAAACGTTGAAATAAAACCATAAAAAAGAAAAAACTAATTTTATTAAAAATATATAATAATTACTACATATATACGTATTTGTCAATACCGGTGTGAAGTTAGCCATAGAAATTAATTTCCAGTTTCACATCTTAAAAACGAATTAGAACTATTACAAAGTGTTATATCTTTCAATACTGTTACTAAATAATAAAAACAATCAATATATATCAATATTTAAAAAAAATTTTTTTTTTAACAACTCTCACAGATAAAACCATTTCCTGCATTAACGCTTATTTTTCACAATGACGTGCAATTCTGATTTTTCTGCAAATAATAAATATTTTGACCTTTTTTTTCATTACTTTTTTTTGGTGCATAGTTGGAGTTATTTCAGTAGAATATACTTTTTTACCGGTTACTCTAAGTTTTTTGAAAACGAGTACGTACTGTAGATTTAAATTTTGTTATGGTTTTTGTTTTTCGTACATCATTTATACCACAAATGATTAATATTGGTTTGCTAACAGCTTTGTGGTGTATCTCTTTTTTTAAATTCTGAAATTTCCATCCTCATTTTGTACTATTTTCTACCACTATACCGTAATGTTTTAGCCAAGCACACAAATTTCTTGCATTATATATGCTTATTCTCTATTTTGACATGAGAATTAGCGATTCTTACACTAAAATCCGTGTAAGAATAAGCAAATTCTTACACGAATTTTAGTAATATTAGTTTTTTCAAAGTTGGTATCTCTGCTTCGTAAGTTGACGTTACATGAAAAAGAAATCAAAATTATTGGACCTTAACAATTGAAACTCAAATTTTGATGCCAAAATAAAATAAAAATGTTTTATTAATTCAAAGTTGTTTACTTATAAAGGTATAGAGATAATTTTGTATGAAATTTTAGGTTAACACATAAATTTCAATATGTCAAAGTGTAAGTGTTGCCAATTTAATAAAATATAAAAGTTTCCCAATGTTGTTTTAAAATTAAAATTATACGAAAAATATTAAATATTGAATCAAAATAGAGAAAATAGTATAAAGCACACGTCATAGAATACGTTTCAATCACTCGACGGCTTCATAAATTCACCGCTGCGCGGCTCGTGTATGCAACTCGGTCTCGTGATTGAAGCGCGTTCATTCTGTAACTTGTGTTTTAATATACTATTCTATACGTTTGTAAATTTGCAGAAAAATCAGAATTGCACGTCATTGCGAAAAATAAGCGTTAATGCAGGAAATGGTTTTATCTGTGAAAGTTGTTAAACAATTTTTTTTTTTTAAATATTAATAAATAATGATTGTTTTTATTATTTAGTAACAGTATTGAATGAAATGACACTTTGTAATAGTTCTAATTCGTTTTTAAGATGTGAAACTGGAAATTAATTTCTATGGCTGAAATCTATGGCTAACTTCACACCGGTTTTGTCAATAATGGGTGCCTTATAATGTGGTTATTAACTGTAAATTTTCGTATTATTTATAATGCGAGGGTTTTGCATTTATATCTTTATGTAACTAATGCTTTAAAAAAATCATTTATTATAAATTGATAATAAATTTCAAATAAATGTTTAATAGTCAGTAGTACCTAAATGAAGGAAAAGTTTTAGTTTTTTTTTGTTTAATTTTACACAGAGAATACTGTGATTATTTTGATACCTCATTAGACAATTCTAACCCACAAAACCAATTATATTTCCTTAAACAATATAAAGACATGGGGCTTGCCTGTTTTAATTTAATTTAATTGAAATAAGCCGATAGAATTAATATTATCAAAGTAAATTCTATAATTTCTTGATAAGTAATGAGCAAATGCCGTTGTAGAAAAATTCTAGAAACCATTAGGTAATAGTAGATTACACACCGAGGTAGAAAGTATTCCATTCCTGTCGAGAGAACTATAGTTTACCGAGAGGGATAGCCTCGAGGTGAACTAGTTCTCTCTCTACCTCACCAAATTTACATTATGCTCTTTTGTATACGTTTAATTACGGTATAAGTTGTTATAAAACAACCGTTTAAGCAATTGCAAATATCTTACGTAATTATTACATTTCATTAATTATTATAATAATTAGGCGTATTTAAAAAAAAACACAATAATTATGGGTAAAATTATGAATAAAATCTGCATATAATTCGCAAGTTAATTTTCCGTACTACATTAATTAGCTTTTGGGAGAAAAATAACTATGTAAGTATTGAGTAGCATTGTTTCGCAAAGTAAGCTTACTATACTTACTATACTACTATACTACCACACCCGTCGTGTTATCGCCGTAATCCGTTGATGATTGGTTGAATTTTACAAAATGCAATAAAATAACATTTTTTTATTGGTTAATTGATACAGTAAAAAATTATCATCATAATATCATTATACTATAAAATTATTATAACATTATAAATAATAATGTAATTTATGTCGCATGTGTAATTACATAAGTCATTAACTAGCAGTGGTAAAATCAATGCGAATATATTAGTAAAGAAATTACTTTTTTAATTATCTTTAAAAAGTCAAGTCATATTTAAGTATATAAAAATTATAGCCAAACGGAAGTATTGTTACAGCAGTACAAGTGCGGCGTAGGTTTATCTTTAACACAATTAACACCATTCTATCGCATTCATGAAAAAGTGCTTCCTAAAACAAAAAAAACGTTGCTTATCATTATCTAAGATAACTCTTTACTACTACGATGCACAATTGTCATCTAAAATTGTAGAACCTTTCTAATAAGAATATTTGTATCGAAATAACAAGTTTAAAACAAATCAACTTTTAATATAACCGTTATTAAAATAATTCAACTTTTAGTATTATCGCAATAGATTACCCATTCAATAATTACTTTTTAACAAATAACGTAACAAAAATTTGTAACTTAAATTACTTAAATTAACCCAATATAATTATCAGAGGTTGCAAAGTAAACTACTACGAATGCGAGTATGGTTTTTTTTTCGACTGCGAAACAAACAGCGCAATTTTATTGGACTTTGTGAAGGTTACATTCCGCCTTGAAAATCAGTCATTGTGTCAAATAGTCAAATAAACTTAGATGTTTTTGAGAATGTTCTTGCTTTGTGTTTCTTACCGTACGTCGCCTGGAAAAAAGTTACTAACACAACCCCAAATACTTCCTAACGCATTGGTTAAAAGAAAGCTTATATTTAGTATGAACGAAATTGCAGAAAAATCAAAACTGACTATCTTTGTGAAAATTGCGTTTGTTTATACGGGAATGTAACCTGTGCATTGCTGCAACTTCGACGTAAAACAACTTTTTTTTAAGAAATGACCACATCGTAATTTTTTAATATGTTGTTAATAAGTGTTCAATCTAATTATAAACAAATTTGCAGAAAAATAAAAAATGACTATCTTTGTGAAAATTGCGTTTGTTTATGCAGGAATGTAAGCGAAGCGTTGCTGCAACTTCGACGTAAAATAACTTTTTTTTGAGAAATAACCACATCGTAATTTTTTAATATGTTGTTAATAAGTGTTCAATCTAATTATAAACAAATTTGCAGAAAAATAAAAAATGACTATCTTTGTGAAAATTGCGTTTGTTTATGCAGGAATGTAAGCGAAGCGTTGCTGCAACTTCGACGTAAAATAACTTTTTTTTAAGAAATAACCACATCGTAATTTTTTAATATGTTGTTAATAAGTGTTCAATCTAATTATAAACAAATTTGCAGAAAAATAAAAAATGACTATCTTTGTGAAAATTGCGTTTGTTTATACGGGAATGTAAGCTGTGCATTGCTGCAATTTCAACGTAAAATAACTTTTTTTTAAGAAATGACCACATCGTAATTTTTTAATATGTTATTAATAAGTGTTCAATCTAATTATAAACAAATTTGCAGAAAAATAAAAAATGACTATCTTTGTGAAAGTTGCGTTTGTTTATACGGGAATGTAAGCTGTGCATTGCTGCAACTTCGACGTAAAACAACTTTTTTTTCAAGAAATGACCACATCGTAATTTTTTAATATGTTGTTAATAAGTGTTCAATCTAATTATAAACAAATTTGCAGAAAAATAAAAAATGACTATCTTTGTGAAAATTGCGTTTGTTTATACGGGAATGTAAGCTGTGCATTGCTGCAACTTCGACGTAAAACAACTTTTTTTTAAGAAATGACCACATCGTAATTTTTTAATGTGTTGTTAATAAGTGTTCAATCTAATTATAAACAAATTTGCAGAAAAATAAAAAATGACTATCTTTGTGAAAATTGCGTTTGTTTATGCAGGAATATAAGCGGAGCGTTGCGGCAACTTCGACGTAAAATAACTTTTTTTTAAGAAATGACCACATCGTAATTTTTTAATATGTTGTTAGTTATTATTTAATCTAACCATAAACGAATTTTCAAAGAAATCAAAAATGACTATTGTTACGTATTTATTTATTAAAAACTAATTTATTTATAACGACTAAAACTACGTTTACTTATTATAGAAATATGTATACTTTTAAATGAACCGAACTAATTAAATCTAATAATAAAAACACTTACACTATAATTTATGTATAACCGTTGTATAACACTTAAGATAAGATAAGATAACGTCCTCGGATTTGTTTACACTATAAGTCACGTTCACTTGATTCGGTGTACACTGTTATTTATTTAAAACTCTCCGCACGTGCTAATCACTTATTTATCTTCACTTGCTTAATCTTCTTAATACTGCATGCATTCACATTCCAGCAATAACTGACCTACGATTTCCATCTTCGGCTTTTATAGACATCGGCGAATCCTTCTCGATCGTTCCTCACTTTTCGCTATAACTTCTAGAAAATAGATAACAGCCTTCTAGAAGGTTCTTGCATTTGCAAGTAATTTCTCGACCGTTTCACTATGTTCGTAAAAATCGCACTTTTACAATTACATGTTTATTGAAATTGTTTTTATTATTTTTAATAAAAATTATTTATAAATATATTAACTCATGTTTGTAGCTTACATTTATATTATAACTTTCATTTCGAAATGTTTAAAGGCTTTATATTGGCATTAAATTCAAAACAAATTTCTATGGCTAGATCCGTGGCTAACTTCACACCGGTCGTTAGTCTTTTACATCATTTTCAAATGCAAAAGAATACATAACTTTTTTGCAAACCTCGCAAATTAGTTGATGTGATTTTACAGCAACAAATTAGCAACAAATTTCCGCCTGACATTAGTTCGTTTTTTTGTACGCAATAAGTTTTTTAGAAGGGGGTATCCAGCTTTACGTTAAAATGGCCCCACCCACTTCATTTCTAATTTACTGCTGTTCTTCTTGAGCAACAAAATTTTAAACACGTTAACAAATTAGCACATAAGTAGCAGTAATTTTTTCAAGAAGTCTGATTGTTTTTTCTGTTGGTGGGGGGTCCAAGTTAATGGACGTATTATGATTTGGTCGCAAAGTCTGCGCAATGTGTAATTTATATGTGTGGAAATTGTGTTTTTTTAAAATTCTCGATGATTTTGTCTTAAACACATTAACTTGAGCTTCAATTTCTCGAGTCAAAATATTCGGATTTACTGAAATTGTGAACAATTTATTATTTCATGTGTCTCGGGTGCACTTGATTAATAACTTTCTTACTTAATCCCTTTATTAATAATTTATATCACAAAATACTTAATGGATTTGTAACCTACTCGTGCATGCCCGCGTAATTTAAATTTAAAAAAAGTATCTCACAATATGAAACTTAAACAAACAATCCAAAATTTCTATTAAGGAGACGAGCACCAAATTCTGCGATTACATATGTTAATTATACATTAAAATACGATTGTTTTGATATACAATACAATACAACACCTAATTTTTTAAGACCGTTTTACTCTTATTAATATAGCGCGTGAAGTTGTCCAAAATTTCAGTTAAGGAGACAAGCATCAAATTCTGCCATTACAGATTTTAACCATACGTTAACGAATGTCTTGCTGTACAATACTCTTCAGCACCTAATTTTTTTAGGTAGTTTTACTCTTGTTAATATAACGCAAACTTTTCCTACGTGTTTTATCCATCTGATCAACAAATGCAGTTAAAACTGTTGTTGCATCATTCATGCGAGTTTTCAAAATTCCCGTTGTAGTGAAAGAACCAGGCATTTGTGGTGAAAACTTAGCAGATGATCCATGTGTAACAGTTTTTACAAATGATGACGAAAGTGAACGTGTAGCTGAGGTTGTTGACAGCGTTCATCTGGATAATCAACATCAACACTTAATTCTTCGTGAAACTCCAAGTTTGATGTAGTTGGAATTTGTTTAAGAGAAAATTTGTTATCTTTTGCATCCCTGTTCAAACCCTTTTTTAAACCAACGGGACACTTTTTCTAATATGCTTCTCCACTATTTTCATATAACACAAAAAGGAAACTACTCATTGACTTTGTAGTCGTATTTCAGATACACCCTGTATATATTGTACGTGAGACAAACTTACATTATGAGACTTGTCACCGTTTCATTTTTTTTATTTGTAACAGTACGGTAAAACAGATACGTAATTTTTGTTTTATTTTACTCAAATTATTGCATCTTTTACTATTTGAATAAAATTTTTAGGTTAATATTTGTTTGCTTTTATAAATACTATAATTTCACCTTTCAAATAAACAACCAGTTAATCCAATACACCCTATACATATATAAATTTAATATATATTTCAGCTTAAGATAAAAATTGATCAACGATACTTTTTTAAAATACCCAGTACCTCGGACAAACACCAGGGTAAATACCTAAAAAATATGAACGTACCCACTAAGTAACTCAAGCATATTAAAAAGTTAATTTCATCGGTATCTACAAAAAATTAGATTCTATGATAGAGAAAAAAGCAATAAACCACATACTGGGTTGCAAAGCAAACTTTAAAATTATGGAGATCTAACAACGATAAAAAATCTAATTCTCTCATAAAATTGAAGAATTTATGATAACCTTTTGCACAAAAGTACCACTTTCCATTTTAATGTAAAATCTTGTGTTAGTTAAGCATTAAATCTTAAATGTGAAAAATGTTAGTATTACGGTGTAATAGCTTATACAATGCACTAATTAAAAAAACATTTTTTTCTGCTTCCACCCGTTTTGATGTATTTTGCAAGCAGCATACTTGGCCGGAAATGTTACATTTCCGGCCTAGGACGGTACAGTGTAGTAGAATTTTATAACTAGAAGTTGGTTCTAATAATCATTAATTTTTTATATCATGTGTCATGTCAGATTTATTATTGTTTATAATATAATAACACCAACAAAAATTCTGTTTAAAAAATAATACAGACATATACAATGAGCTCGTAAAGTATGGAATAAATTCATTATTTCCTAAATGATAAAGTTTGAGAAAATGTTCTTGAACACGTCGATTTTGTTTGTTTAAAGGTCATTTTTTCGCATTGACATTTTTTGCTAGTGTTTTGTTTCCGAGCTATGATGTCATCGACATTTTTTTTAAACGGCAACCCATGTTTTTTTCAGCAGATTTTATGTATAGAGTTCATTTGTCTAAGTACGAAAACGTCAACAAAATGTGATTTTGAAGAGAAACGTTTTCGAGATATTCGGTTCTAAAGTTTCAAAAACTTAAGTAAAACTTATCGATAGACCAATTATCAAAGAAGTTCTGAAACAAACGATTTTGACTATTGTTATGTTGTGTTTTGCTGATTAATTATTGCTTAATAGTATTTCAAATTCATTTTTTCTTTAACTATATGAAAATGGTCCACCGTTTAAATGAAAGGGAAACAATAGAAATTTTAATGATGACCGGTTACGGAGACAAAGTTCGCACACAAGTTAAAATTTTCCAGAGAACAGAGAACCAACCAATTACACAGTCCACCGTTAGGAAGATCGAGCAATAATTTTTAAAAGTGGGTAACGTGAGAGATTTCTCTAAAATGGATCGTCCAACAGTTCAGAAAAATGGTAAATTAAACGTTCTACTTGAGTTTAAAAAAAATCCCCATTTATCCATCCGTCAGGTGACAACAGACCACAAAATAGTTCAAAGTTTCGTATTAAAATATTTGAAGTTGGAACAATGGCATCCGTATAAAGTGGGACTAAACGAAGATGACCTTGACCGCAGGTTCAAGTTTTGTAAAACCAGGTTTCAACGCCTGAATGATGACGAAGAATTTTTACGGAATATTGTATTTTCCGACGAGGTTACCTTCATCTCAACAGCCGAGTAAATCGACAAAACTGTAGATATTGGAAATCAACACTAGAAAATGGAAACTCGTAACCAGTTTCCACAACTTGTTACTAATACCTACTAATACCTCACTATTACATACTAATACTTAGTTATACTTACTAATAACTACTAATTCTTCACTAATACCCAGTAATGTACTGAAACGTTCGAGAAATTCTTTGCAAATGCAAGAGCCTTCTAGAAACTGTTATCCATCTTCTAGAAGATATACCGAAAAATAGGGAACACTCGAGAAGGATCTCCTTATGTGTATATATACCGAAGAGACAAATCGTATGTCAGTTATGGCTGGAATGCGAATACAGCAGTGTTAAGAAGATTATTAGAGTGGAAATAAATAAGTCGTTAGCACGCGTGTGTCTAGATAAATATACCGAGAATAATCGTGTACGTGATTTTTAGTGTAAACAAGTGTGGAGCTATCCGCGGACGTTACCTTATCTTCGCGTAAGTGATAGCATATTATTGTTTTATATAAGTTACTGTAAGTTTTTATCCTTAGATATTTAAATTTAATTAGTTCGGTTAATTTAAAAGTGTACATATTTCTAGAATAAGTAAACGTATTTTTAGTCGTTTTAAATAAATTAGTTTTTAATAAATCCGCAACAATACAATAATTCCTTGTAATTCCTAATAATTCCTTTTAATACCTACTAGTTCCTTCAATGTTGTCACCAAAATGCGTCAGCGGTTTACCCTTCGGGAATTACAGTTTTTCGGTTTTAGTCTACGATAAGATGAACGCTGTTGAGAAAATATCTTTCAATTGTCAAGAGAATATACAGGGTGACAATCTACCTGTGTTGTATACGGAACTTTGTTATTACAGAAGTTAGGAAGTCGGCTAAATTAGCAAAGTTGAACAGAATTTCAAAAAAATTAGATGATATTTGACATACACTTTCAACTTTTTCAAATATTTTGAAAAAAAACTAAAAACATGCGATTTTTTAAATGTTTTATAATTTCATAACCATTCTAAAAGCAAAGTGAAATATGATTCTTGTAGATATTTTTACGTAGAATTATAAAAAATATCTACATTCATAGATATAAGCCAAACTTACGTTTTTTTAAATTGCAATTATAGTAGGCTATAAATTAATACATAAAATACTTACTTTGGCTGATTTTAAAAATGTAAAAGTTGACATATCTGTTTTCGTTAATATAAAGTTTTTAATTTTCAGAATTTGCAAAAAAACTTAAATTAACGATGAGTATGTAATTCTCGGTAATTCTTATTAATTACTTCATAAATTTACAGTAATTCTTCGATGTCTCGAAGTAATACAGTGTAATTCTTCACTAATTCATAGTAATTTTATGATATTTCTAAGTAATTCTCTGTAATTCTTTAGTAATTCTTCAATGCTGTACACTAAAATTCTTTAACTAACCAAAAATGTGTATACTAATTCTTAAAGTGTATAGTAATTTAATTATTTATAAATGCCTCGATAAATGCTTAGTAATACACGAATAATTTTAAGTAATACACAGTAATATGTAATCCTTAATAATTGCTTCACTAATTCACAGTAATTCAACAATATTTCTAAGTAATACATTGTATTTCTTTAGTAATTCACAGTGATATTATTATTATTATTATTATTACTATTATTATTATTATTATAATTACTCGATAATTACTAAAATTCCTTAGCGGTTTACCCTTCGGGAAGATTACAGATATGATGTTTAATGTTTATCTGATTTTGAACATGAAGAGATCCTTGTTGCTTTTCTAAAGATAGATTAAATAGGAACTAAGATTGGTAAACCCTTTATTTTGTAGGAGAGGTTATATAAACTACTTTATAAGTTTTCTTAGGGCGACGTCTCGTGGAACGGTTGTATCGTGTCCACTTCTTCAGGCCAACTGAATTTATTTAAAAAAAACAACATAAGTAAAAAGGCAGTTACAATTCGGTGAGAGCTACAAATTACTTATTATAAATGCTGCTTGATAATTATAGATGATTACTTACGGAAAACAAACACACAGTAGAATGGTCCGTAAACAACGTCATTAATACAAAATTAATAAATAACGAAAAACAATTAATGTAAAAATACACGAAAACCACTACAAACTAAATCAGTAACATTACAATCTTATGGTCGTGTGATATAAAATATAAGCAACGAAAAGATAACCCAAAACATATCCAACGTCTAGGAAATTTTTGAGATAGGGTTATTATAAACTGTACCAAGGTTGTTTGTATCAGTGTTGAAATTAACATTTTTCTTATGTTGTGTAATAAATATCATTTCTTCAACTAATCTTTTATACAATTTGGGTTCCACATCTAGTATTGAAGGATTACTAAAATCAAAATTATGCTGTATAATAATATGGTGGAGAGCAAGAGCTGATTTGTCTTTTTATTTTTGCAATCATATTGGTGGTTCTTAATTCTGTTAATCGTTTTTTGTTTTGTTTGACCAATATAAAGTTTATTACAATCCATACAATCGATTTTATATACAACATTATGTTTGTCTAATAAACTTGGTCTTATCTTTAATGTTGGAATAAATAATGTTGTAAATAGTATTGTTATTATAAGTTGCTATTTTAAGGTGCGATGTTGTTAAAATAGGAATTAGCTTCTTAGTAAGACCAGGAACGTTAATGATTTTAGAAAATTTACATATAGAATTATTTTGAATAGTTGGTGATGGTGTACCGTTGCTGGTGTTAGTGTGAAACAAAATTCTATTAATGTTTGCGGACCATTCTACTGTGTATTTGTTTTCCGTAAGTAATCATCTATAATTATCAAACACCGAATTGTAACTCCCTCTTTACTTATGTTGTTTTTTTTTAATAAATTCAGTTGGCCTGAAGAAGTAGACACAACCGTTCCACAAAACGTCGCCCTAAGAAAACTTAAAGTAGTTTTTATAGCCTCTCCTACAAAATAAAGGGTTTACCAATCTTAGTTTAATCAAGCATTAGGAGGTCTAAAACGCTTTTCTTAATAATTTCACTCCTTTCGATAATGGCATCTCTGTCCGAACCACCATCGTACACACAAATAACATGGCACAAGACAATCCGAAGAATCTACAATCAGGACACATGTAAACTTATCACTAAATTAGAAAATTCTACTAAACAACTAGCTGCATTACACAACCGTATTGTATACCTAAAACGATGCAAAACCAACTACTTAACACCCACACATATACAGCAATATTTTAAATGTCTTTACCTTATCCAGGCGGAACACACTCCATTTAACAAAAAGCTGGACAAAGTAACACATAAATTTCAAAAATCGATCCTTAAAATAGAAGTGAAAATTTCGTATTGGAAATTTCATAACCTTACCAAAGTTATTAGTATCACGCTTAACAACGTAGATTTCCGAATCCTTACTAACATACTTGATAATAAATATAAAAGAGAAATTACAAAAACCAAAATTAAATTAATTAAAAAATTTGAAAAGTTATTTTTAAAACAACGTTATAACTTAAGTGTGTCTAAAGTAGGTTGCATTTACAATTTGACAGATGTGAGCTTACCCGAGGATGTGGCTCAATGCCTGGCGTTAACCCCTAAGTTTATGTTAAACTACTCGAATAATAAGGAACTACCGATTGTCAACCTCATAAAAGACACTGAGGATATAATCAGTTACCATAAAGAAGAAGACCAAGCTAGGTTAAGAGGGAAAATAGTTAACGTTATTACGAATTTTACCAATAATAGCAACATTAGTTTAAATGCGGAAGATTTATTTATTCAAACTTTGATAAATTCCACAAAACGTTTTCGAAAAGCTCATAATGATTTATTGATACTTAAATCTGATAAAGGTAACGCTACGGTTATTATTTGCTGAGTTTAGTTTGTAACCAATAGATTTGAAATTTGGAATACATACGTTTTAGTGTTACCTCTGTCGATTGGTTGTTTCAGATTTTTTTAAATTTTATTGCAAAACGAATAAAAAAAAACAAAATTTACTAAATCGAAAATTTAAAACAACCATTATCTTCAAAATTACTTTTTGAAGCGAAAGTAAAGAAACAACTTTTTCGAAATTTTGGGAAATAACCGAGTATTTTTCAGACAAAAAGTCTTAAATTTTGTCATCGAATTTCCGTGAATCGCTATTTATAAAAAAACAAGTGCCAGCCGAGATTAGGTGATGTTAAAAAAATAACATTGTTTTCATACGGTTTATTTTAGTTTTGCTTCACAAGGTAGGATCCGAATCGATTTTAAATCGAACCCAATTTTTGATGCTCCATTTTTTCTTCAAATCGACTAATCGATTCACACAATAAATCGATTATCGATTTTTCACGGTTAGTTTTTTCGTATCGATATAATAACCTACACCTTCGCCGCACATTTTATTCATTATAATGTAGTAGGAGTACTTAGATGTATTGTTTTTAATACTTATCTATTTTCGTTTTTAAATTTTTAATTTTTTAGATTTATTTCGTGTGTATGAAGCGCAATTTGTGTCACAATTTAATGCAAAGAAAAATAATGGTTTTAAAATCATATTTGTTTTTTTTTCTTATCAAATAATTTTATTTTTTTGAAATTATTTTTTAAACAAATTACTTTTTCTGATATACTTACATTATACTTAGAGGAACTTATTGGGAAGCAAATTTCTGAAGAAAAAGTTTTCATAGCCTAAAGCAAGCGAAATAATGTGACTCGAAATATACAAGTTTGCACTTTTTGCTGCAATTATAAACATTTGATATTTCGTAGCGTGGCCTCGATGCCGGTCCACGTTGAGTAGATAGACACATGTCAACTTGAACCATGACCAATTGCGTGCACGCCAGAGGTCCTAAACTAGTGTGCATTTTTTTATGACGCGCCTCCTAAAAATCACTCTTGGAAGTTGGAGATTAACGTGAAAACCCCCTTAACGATGTAAACACCTATAAAAAAATTAGTGTGAACCCGACAACTAAATTTCAATATAAAAATAATCAATCAGCTAAAAAATTGTTTAATAATGGACACATTGTTTAATGACATATAAAAAATTAGTCACTTATATACCAGCATACTTCCTATATTTTATGGTTTAATTAAAAAATACATAAAGACGACAATCCAGTTAGACCTATTGTATCATGCATAGGTGCACCAAGTTATTTTTTATCTAAGTTCATTACAAGTATTGTTAATAACATCTCTTACTTATTTAAGTATAATATTTCTAACTCGTACGAACTGGTTGATAACATTAAAAACAATATCATTCCGTCTAATCACATTATAGTCTCCTTTGATGTTACATCATTGTTCACTAACATCACTAAAGAACTCGTTTTAAAATTAATACAAAAATATTGGAGGTATCTTAAGAGTCATACCACTATTGAGTTGTCAGACCTTACTGACATTATTAATTTCTTGTTTGACTCTAGTTACTTTATATTTAAAGATGTTATTTATCTACAAAAATCTGGCACTGCAATGGGTAACCCAGCATCCTCAGTTCTAGCTAGTTTGGTTATGCATGATTTACTTGATTATGTATTAAAAGGGGCGTTTAATTCACGCGGGTTAAAAGATGGCGCCACAGTATAATTTTAAACCAATTTTCTATACAAGCTTACTGAATTTACATACAAAATTTAAGAAATGTGACCAAAGAATATGATTCTCTACATGTTACTTCAGGAAACCTCCTATTCTGGAATCATAAATCTAATTAACACAGAAATAAATTGAAGTCAAATTTGAGTATTTTTTAAATTATTTTAACAAACTTGGAAAATTTTGAGATATACATAACCCGAAGCAATCCTTAAAAAGCCTATATTTCAATTAATAGTACGAAATCGTAAGTAATAACCAGAGAGAAGATATACTTAGAGGGGAATCTCCTGTATATAAACTTGGATCACAGTTTATGGCGCCCTACAACGGTTGTGGGGAAAACAAATAGCGCGAATTTTAAACTTAATGTGTGGGTGTGGGTAGCACCCATTATTATTATAATGGTTTATTTTGAATGTTTTCTTGTTTTTGAAAGAATAGTTATGAAAATTGTCACTTTTTTATAATTATGCGTTAAAAAAAGCGACTTATTTTATATAACATTTTTTATTTGCACAAATACAATATAAATAACTTCCAGTTTCATTCGAATCAACACCGTGTGAATATTGTAACAACTTTTCCTTAAAACGAATATGAAAACCTTCAGTTTTTAAATAGTAATAAACGTTAGAATCAAACACGTGTAAAAATAACTTGCATTATTTAGTCGATTTTATTCGAGAAATGCAATTCAGCGTTTTTAGCCTTCAAGGTACGAAAAAGAGGGAAATAAAATTTGCTGTGTTTGTATTTTTTACCGATAATTATTACATAGTGGCCTCTAACGGTTGCGGGGAAAAGTTAAAACGTTATTCCTTTTCTCTCAATTGAAGTTACTCGTCTACAAATACTTTGTTTATGGTAATAACTGGGTTGTATAGAAGATTAGCGACTTAATTTTAGGTTATATCACTAAAATGTTTCTAGCAACAAAGTGTAGCCATTTATTAAAAGAGGGCGCTAACAACTTTGAGCTATGTATTAAATATATGAAGCTACTCTAAAATACTTGCAAAACCTTTCGTATAGAGGGTTCTAATTTCGATTTTAAAGAATTTACAAAGGTAAAAAAAAATATTTCACGTGTGTATAACAGATTCTTTGTTTTCATAAGACAGTCAGTGATATCAGTAATATTCAAATTTCTACTATAATAAAATGATAAACCTTTGCTTTATTCAAAATAAAAGTTTGTATCTGGAAGCGAACATGCTTATCTGTTCGAAGTATTCACATTGAAACTCTGCTGATAAGAAACTCATATATAAATGACAATACTTTTTATATTGACCGATTAAGTTACCAAAGGAAATAATTGACTTAAGTGTTAATTGACCAAATTGACCGGTTATTGTCAATGGTCAATTATATAGTTACTATAACCATTGCTATAACTAATTTGAATTCAAGAAAATTCATATTTAAATTTGTCAACTAAAGCTGAAACATTGTAATGTGGTTTCTTCAAAATAAAAGTTGACCGGTTATTGTCAATGGTCAAATAATTAGTTGCCAAAACTAATTTGAACTAAAAAAATTTGTGAACTAAGGTTGAAAGATAGTAATTTGCTTTATTCAAAATAAATGTTTGTATCTGGAAGCGAACATTTGCTTATCTGTTTGATGTACTGAAATTGAAACTCAAAAACTCATATATTTAATGCACGTGTAGTTGATATATGCCTGTCATTGTAAGAAACTAAACCAATGAAAAATGTTTTACACACATAAATCATAAGCGAACAAAGAGGTTAACTTTTCTTTTTTCTGTCTTCTTTTCTTAAATACCAAACTGCATTTAGATTACTAAACATATATAGTTTTTAAACTATCTGAAAAAGTAGCGACCCACAAAAGGATTTAGCAAGTGTGTGTCAATGGTTGAAAAAGTATAAGCGTATTACTAAATTCTAAATAGTAACAAACATCAAACGTAAAATAGTAAATGTATTATTTATGAAAGAAATCAAGCGACCTCTATATTTTAGTGGAAACAGTTAACTGAAGAAAAACCTTTTAAAAAGGTTTCTGCAAAATACCCATTAGTGGCATCTAACCATGCTTAAGTGCCTAAAATATTCACCATGTATACATCACAGCGCCATCACTAAGTTTTCTTTGGTAATTCTTTATAAACGCCCCTTTTAAGTAAACTATCATTTCATCCCATATTTTTGTTATGTTATGTAGACGATGTCATTAATTGCATTCCTGAACATGAGGTTTTAAACACTTTGAATGTTTTTAACAGTTACGATCCACATCTATGTTTTACTCATGAAGTTGAAATTGAAGGCTCTCTACCGTTTTTAGATATTAGGATAATTAAGCATGACAACACGATAATAACCGATGGGTTTACTGAACCGATAGCCTCCAATCGTACTATTAACTACTTTTCTAAACATGTTCACCATAAAAAATAAACATTATAAAGTTTATTAAAAACAAAATAATATTCCATATAAAAAACCTTAATATATTAAAAAATTTACTCACAAGCAACAATTATCCTAATAACCTGATTAATAGAATTTTGTTTCACACTAACACCAGCAACCGTACACCATCTATTCAAAATAATTCTATATGTAAAATTTATAAAATCATTAACGTTCCTAGTCTTACTAAGAAGCTGATTCCTATTTTAACAACATCGGACCTTAAAATAACAATACTATTTACAACATTATTTATTCCAACATTAAAGATAAGCCCAAGTTATTAGACAAACATAATGTATATAAAATCGATTGTATGGATTGTAATAAATGTTATATTGGCAAACAAAACAAAAAACGATTAACAGAATGAAGAACCACCAATATGATTGTAAAAATAAAAAGGCAGAATCAGCTCTTGCTCTCCACCATATTAATATACAGCATAATTTTGATTTTAGTAATCCTTCAATACTAGACGTGGAACCCAAATTGTATAAAAGATTAGTTGCAGAAATGATATTTATTACACAACATAAGAATAATGTTAATTTCAACACTGATACTAACAACCTTAGTACAGTTTATAACCTTATCTCAAAAATTTTCTAGACCTTGGATATGTTTTAGGTTATCTTTTCATTGCTCATATTTTATATCACACGACCATAAGATTGTAATGTTAGTGATTTAGTTTGTAGTGGTTTTCGTGTAGTTTTACAATAATTGTTTTTCGTTATTTATTGATTTTGTATTAATGACGTTGTTTGCGGACCATTCTACTGTGTATTTGTTTTCCGTAAGTAATCATCTATAATTATCAAACAGCATTTATAATAAGTAGAAGATAAATTTGTAGCTCTCACCGAATTGTAACCGCCTTTTTACTTATGTTGTTTTCTTTTTAATAAATTCAGTTGGCGTGAAGAAGTGGACAACCGTTCCACGAAACGTCGCCCTAAGAAAACTTATAAAGTAGTTTTTATAGCCTCTCCTACAAAATAAAGGGTTTACCAATCTTAGTATAATCAAGCATTAGGAGGTCTAAAACGCTTTTCTTAATTAAATAGGAACTAATTGTAGAAACATTATCAGACATACCTCCGTTAGTATTTTTTAATTACCCAACTCTAGATGAGACTGTTTTTCATTATCAGTTTACCGCAATAAAAATGTTCACTACCTGCTAGCATTTTAAAATTGATTGATTTGACTGATTTCGCAAAACTCGTACATTAATTACTAATTACTCATGTGTTTGTTACGTTTGATATTCAATCAAATTGATGTGTTTCAATCTCAAATCTCGGTATATAAACACTCGGCTTTAATTGCGTACAATAATTATTCTACTACTTTAAACATTTAAGTATAAGAGATATTTGAAATACCGTGAACTATGGAACATAGAATGTAACGAAAACTTCAAAATTAGTGCGCTCTGTATATTCCAACAATAAAAATTTAAAACTAGTTTTATGTATCTATGTCTATGTAGCTAAGTGAATGCAATAAGGTTACTATTAGCCGAGCAAATATTTTCAAGTGTGATGGATTAAGTGACTAAGAATGTCCGCGTACGTTATGATATTCAAGTAAAGCGGATGTAATCATTAACAATAAGTAATCTTTAATTATGCAGTACGATTCAACATTTCATCGATATACGTTTATAATCAATTTTTCATTTGATATCGTGGAATGATGTAGTCAAATGAAACTGTGATTATTTTTGTATAATAATAAACAAACAATTACTTATGGTTCAAATTAAAATCTCAAAATAACTCGGCAGTTAGTTAACCCCTTATACCAGTTCAATAACATCCTCAATCTACGCACGTGTTGATGCATTACAACTAACTAAACTAATGCATTGTCTTAATTTATCTGAACAATTCCTAGTTTACAACTTTTTAACAATTATTAGCAGATATATACATATAACCAGCACATACGAGTTCCATTACGTAAACAACCTTGTAATTCGTTTAAGTAACGAAGGAGCAATTAAATTAAATTTATTGAGTTAAATTAGTTGATGGCTTAAAAATGTTTTCTTTGTGATACTGCAGCTTGTATTTAAGAATAATGAACAAAACTAGTGAAAGTATTAAGTATGCGTATGACTCATAACATCCATATTATATATTTAACAATTTCCAAGTATTTATTTAGTAAACAAAGAAAATGACAAGTTAAATTACTTACTTTTTTAAATTAGCTTTTGTTGGCACCCCTCAAAAACATAACATCAACATTGGATATGGAGGGTTGACACAGCACACAATTTTTTAGTTGATACACTGAAATTATAACATAAAACCACAAGGAATTTGTCGTTAAACGCAACACAACATTAACAAAACTTATTTTATTATATGCGTTACACGTTATTTAAATTAAAAAAACCGCATGATAAACATTTATACACGAACAAATCGATGTTTTACACAACGCGCTTGCTCCGACAAATACTCATACGCATGACTTTTGCTTTAGCTACCATCATACCTCGAACTTTTACGAATATCGCCGATTATCAACATTAGTAAATGCGACATCTATTGCTTAGTAATTGCATTTTAAATTCGATAGCAAAATGGCATTTACTTATTAAAAACGGAAATAAAGTTTGATTAAAAATAAATCGTTTCTTTTATCTAACGTATTTTGTATTAATAGTAAACTTTAGTAATAAAAAATTGTTGTACCTCTGAACGTACTGCATCATAGAAACAAAAACATATCTTTTTTAATTTGAAACAATTACAAATTCAATGTTAAAATTTTATTACTAATCGATTCCCATCTACCGTTAGGTGTATGTCTTATAATAAAATCATTGTTCATTAAAATAACACAATTAACTTAAAAACCAAAATGTTAACATAAATTAAATTAAATAAACACTAATTTTCTCTATGTACAAATTTTCTCCATTGTTTTTTACCTATGTTTTGTTAAAATTTTAGCATTATTCTAGATTAGTCCTTTTTTATTAATATTTTCGTCACTACGTATATTAATTTATTATTATTCTAAATATAATCAATGTGTGCCCGTACAATAATAATGAATATATGTTTTTATATATCTGAAACAAAAAAAGTAATGTTTTTTACTTCTAACCTCAGATAGCAAGTAGGCTTACAGCAACTTTGCTTTTAACTTGTCACGTCAAGCTTAAAGGAAATTTAAAACATTAAACTTGAATCAAGATCTTAAAATTTATCAATTGAAATTGCTTATTAACTCGTCTCACTACGCTAAATTTGGAACGTCAATCATTTTTCGCGCAGGTACTGCAGTGCAAACATATTTGTTAGCGATGTAACATACTTATCAAAATAATATAATCTATTGAAAACCACACGTTTGATAATCATAGTAAACGGTATCGTAAAAAAAGTGTTAAACGATATGAAACTAAAATTGTATTGGTTAACTTTTATCTCCAAAGAAGATTACATATGAATAGGTTGCAACTTAACATCCAGCGGCTTGTATCGTAATTCCAAGACATTTAAAAACTGAATACATACATATGAATAATTTAGTTATCATAATTTTTAATAAAAAGTTTTTTTGTAACATACATGTTGTTTGTCAGAACAAATTTATGAGAATACAAGTGCTTATTTTATCTACTAAATATGTGATACGTTTGAAAAAGATACGTGGCGATTTAGGTAAAAAAATGCCCAGATAGCATTACATAATCGTAGAATATTCATTACACATTCATTTGGATCATTGTAATATTCCCTCAAAATACTTTAAATATTCCAACGTAATGTAGAATATTCCCATAATATGGAAATGTCCGCTTTTTAATCATTCCCAGAATATTAATGTGAATTATTCACAGTATAAACTGTACATATTTACAGAATATTTATGACATATTAAGGAATAATCATAGGGTGAATATAGAATATTTTCGAGAAATGAGACTAATGCTACTGAAATAGATACCAATTTATTTATTAAAACATGTAAAATAGAGATAATTTTAAAAAATATAGGTTTGTGAAATATCAAAATATTAATGCGATAATTATTATTCCGTTCATACTTCAGTTGTAAGCTTCAATAATCTTCTTGGTGCTTTAGTCAGCCAAACTGCAATTTGCAATTCAATTTTTGTTGTTTTAGTGTTGTGCTTACCAATCATTAGCATTGCGCTTTCTAAAAAAATAATGTAAGTATATGTAAATAAGCAATCTCATCTTTTAATACCTATTATAACTCGAATCAGAATTTTGTAGTCCTGTAAACTTTTTTCCCTTTATGACCATGGAAACTATACAATGCTGCAACCTCGTCCGTGAGTGCTAACGGCATTCTCCGTCTTACACATTCGGCTAGATTAGAACCACCTTCAGATGACAAATCTCTGGCCTAAAAACATGATATTATTTAAACGTTTCTGATCATTTTTCTTAACTAATGTTTACCAATTTTTCTTGCAGTGTTGCAGATTGTTTAATTATATTTTCTACCTCTTGTATATTTGTGTCGGTAGTAATCGGAAGATATTTGTTGATTTCTCCACTGTGCTACCATCAGGTATCCCATTCAATAAAAAATTGTTTATTTTCCTATTAAGTTTGTGCAAGCTATCATGGGTTCGTGTGATTAAATTTTCATTAATAACAACCCGCTTAATTAGGTTATTAAACATATCTTTGCTGGCAGCAACTATTTTACCTATAGAAATGAAAAATGAGTATGTTTATTAAATTGATTTTAATTACTTCAAACTTAATTTCGTTTTGTATAATTTGGAGATTGTTTATCAAATTCATCATCTTGAGAATTTAAATGTAGCTTCACATCACTAATAATAACAGGCTTTTGCCGTTCTAAAGATGATGCCATATTACAAACTAAAAAGTGATTAAAATATATATTAATCGTTTATTGTTAAAACAGGTTAAGTGACATTTTCGGACATTTTTGTTTTTTGACGGAAATCAACAATTAGCATGTAGACGCATCGTTTAGTGCAGAAAGAATCTAAGTACACATAGCCTAATATACTAATATCGCTGTACCATCCAAGTCATTTAATGCAGAAACAATTCAAGTACAGCATTTGGCTTGTTTCTGCAGTAAACTGGAACATATTGAGTGCATTCTTTACGTAACCTAAAAATACGTTGACTATTAATAAGTTAGTGTAACCAAAGTGAGTAAGATTTGTAGAATATTTAAGTATAAAAGAATGGACGTAATACAGAAGCCACCGATTAAAAGAAAAAGGGGTGTTGTAAACCCATCAAAATTTCAACGAAATCGAATAAAATCTTCCAGGTCCCAAGGGAAAGAGTACGTAAACTACAAAGGTCATGTTGTTCATGCCAAAGCGATTGGAAATTCTTGCAAGTAAGTTCTTCTTTTATTACGTACTCTTTGCTGATATTAAACTATCTATTTCGTTTTAGTTGTCCATCAAAATGCTTTGAAAAAGTTAATGAAGAAAATAGGAATAACGTTTTTAAAACATTTTACGAAATTGCAACTAAAAATGAACAGGATATCTATTTACAAGGTCAGATTGAAGTATGTAGTGTTCCAAGACGAACAACTAATGCTCAAGAAGACGAAAAGAGGGCTCGTTCATATTACCATTTTGTTAAGATAAATGGCAAAAATGTAAAAGTTTGTCGAAAAGCTTTTTTGAGTATCCATGCAGTTTCAAAACAACGCGAACAGAGAATAAAACTATTGTTATGTAATAATGAAACTCCAGAGGACAAAAGAGGAAAAAATGTTAAATCAAATCTGATGGGTGAACAATACAAAGAAGAAATAAGGGAACATATTTCTTGTTTTCCGATTA
The DNA here is from genome assembly GCA_035610365.1 of Aquatica leii. Classification (NCBI taxonomy): domain Eukaryota; kingdom Metazoa; phylum Arthropoda; class Insecta; order Coleoptera; family Lampyridae; genus Aquatica; species Aquatica leii. Next base: position 124,835,716 of record CM069432.1, read on the forward strand.
AAACATCCCATTATTCTAATTAAGACTACAAATATCTAGATGCTCGACTTAACGTTAAAATTATGTACAGTCTTTTTAAAGAAAAATACCCAAATTCACCTGTGAAGTACAGTCATTATATTAAATTTTTTAAACAAAATTTTGAACTACATTTTGGAAGACCTCAAGTAGACGTCTGCAATACTTGTGAAGATTTATCTCTTAAAATAAAAAAACCCGAAGTTAAACGCTCAAGCCAAAACAGTTGCAGTTGCTGAGAAAATTGTGCACCAGCGTAGAGCAAAAAAATTCTACAGTACTCTTAATACGACAACGGAAGAATGCCAACAGCGTGAAAATTTAGCAGCATTTTGCTTTCATTTTATGCAAAACCTACAGTTGCCGGAATTCCCTACCCAAGATAAATTTTATCTGTCACAGTTAACCGTTAGTTTGTTTTGTATAACAAATTTAAAAACCCAGAAGTCCTTCTTCTGTATTTATCACGAGGGGCAAGCAGTTAAAGGTCCAAATAAAGTTTGCTCTTTCATTTTAGATTATATTAAAAATGTTGTTCCTAAAGAAGCCACTGAGTTGCGTATGTTTTGTGACAATTGCCCCGGGCAAAACAAGAATCACTCAGTTGTTAGAATGTGTATGGCTCTTAAAGCAACTGATAGATTTCAAAAAATTGTGCAATATTATCCAATACGAGGCCATTCATTTTTGCCATGCGATCGCGCATTTGGCATAATAAAAAGAAAATTACGAAGGTTTGATAGAGTGTATAATGTATATCAATATACAGAACTTATAGTTCTTGCTAGTGCTAAAAATATTTTTACCGTTAAAGAAATAGAAACAAACGATATATAAACATTAAGACTTGGTGGCCCAAATATTATAAGCTCAACTGCATATCAAATGAAACAAAGATGGAGAAAGATAGAAATTCCAAAGTTCAGTTCACAGTTTCAAAGTTTCACCACTTAGTTTATAAAGAAGATAATGTGGTCAAAGCTTCTGAATACATTAATGGTTTTATGTGAAACACTTTTACAGATTTACTACAGCCTCGAACATCCACAGCATGTCTTCAACTTTCTACAGAAAAGGCATATAAAGGTCCATTACCTATAGGAACTGTGAAACTTGGCAACATAAAAACGCTATTACGCTGAGTTGAAGAAGAACATAAGAAATATTATCATAATATTCTACTAAACCACCCACCAAAAGATGAAAAAGTCAAAAAGAACAAAAAATAAGATAAAACAAAAATGTTTTGTGAACTTAGTTACTCATTATTAAAGAATTTTTGAATTTAAAATTTGTTGTTTATTGCAGAAACAATCCATGTGCATTTTTATACTTCATTTTTTATCAAAGGTCTTGAATGTAGTTGAAGTATCTAAAAAGGCTAACATAAGTTATATTTTTTATCAGTTTAGAAAATAAAACGTTTTTTTCATTTCCTGAAAAGTTTGTAAAATGTCACTTAACCTGTTTTAACAATTAACGATTCATATGTACATAAATATTTACACTTACATTTGTTTGGAGGTTGGGGGTATTGTGACAAATTATGCTGTACCAATGTATTTCTAATTGTCGATGAAGGAAGTTTTATTTGTAAATTCTCTTCATCACTGTCATAAACCTTCTTTCGTGGAATATGCTTAGAAGATAGCATTATATCTATTTCGCTATCTATATCAGATGTATGTAGTGCTTTTGAAGCTTTGTTTGAAGCAACAGAATATTTGTCAAACTGTCGGGAGCAAACCCGTTTTTTTATTGCGTTTTGAATATTTTTAGCCTGCAATGGTGGCCAAAAACATTCACTTCTTTGAAAATCCACCCATGAAGAAGGAACAACTTTTACATTATTATCGGATATAAATTTTACTACACATCAGGATTGACTTGGAGATGTCATATTGATAAATTGAATGTAGGTACCTATAAGTAAAATACAGTTTTATATAATCTTTTTAAGACATCTTTAATGTTTACCTTACAAAAATGATTTGGTATTGTACTCTTTTGAAAGAATTGGATGGAGCAGTATAATTCTGAATTTTTTATAAATAAGCAAGTTTTGGTATGTAAAAAATAGTAGGGGAAAGTGGGGCACATTCAACATGTTTGTATACAAACTCGCATAATTTTGTCATTTTTAATTGATAGCGACATTTTGTGACACTGTTATAAAATACACACCTTATTAAATAAAATATTGTGAAAAATGTGAGCAAAAAACAACTTTGACAGATAATACATTAATTTAAAAAAACAGTGTCAAAAGGTTGAAACTGTCCCCCGGAGTGGTAGTTTCAACCATTCGATGGGGCAGACTCGACAGTGGAGAGTGTGAATAAATAAAATGTTCTGATATGTTAGAAAGTCTTATATTGATAACATTCTGTACTTACAAATATGGTTAGTTATTTTAGTTAACATCAAATGCACTTAAATTAATATTAAACATAAGCAAAGAAGCTGTTCTAGCTGTTTTAGCTGAATTTGGTTCCGGCAACTTTAAAACGATATCATCACGTTCGACCATTGATATATCATCAACCAGTGGATAGAGAAATTTATTTAATGGCTTTTTACGACGTAAAAATTTAACTTTAAATTTAGTTTATTTTGCAGATATTACCCTGGCTATATAGTAGGTTACTTTAACTTTAGTACAAAATTTTACTAATAAAAAATCATTTTCACTTATTATATCATCGTCGCACAATAAAATCAGAGCTGTTTCTGTTTTGCTATCGTCCGAAACATCATCTGATTCCAAAACCACTGTATATTTGAATTGGAACTACTCTCGCTAATTTTTCGTTTACGCTGGGGTTTAGTTTTCTCAATATTATGTTCTGGAAAAACTTGCTTAATCAGTTTCTGTATTTTCTTCTCGTCTTTGTTCTTCTTACGAATCCTTTTTTCATACTCCAGCTGTTCTAACCGATTCTTCTCCGGTGTATCGGTGTAAAACCGGGATTTTCCTTTTCTATTTTCTTCATTTTTCTTTTTCTTAGTACAGGGTCTAGGAAAAGGTCGTAATAAGTGTGGGGTGGGAATAAATTTAACACATGGTTTTATAAAGCTTGGTTAATTGTTCATCTGAATATTTATTGCGTAATTTTTTTATTCTGGAAAGTAATGTTCCACGTTTGACTCCGAAACATCTCGAAGCTTCTCTCTGAGACATTCTTTTCAATAAAACCTCCTGAATTGCGTTTTTCATATTGTCTTCACTTATATTTGACCTGTTTGTCTTTTTTTTATATGTTCGTACCATCTGAAATACACCATTTTTTCAATAATATTGTAGTTTTTTACGTGGTTTAGGATGGGGCAGATTCGACCGCCGGCTGAAAGTGCCCCTTGTTTAGGTGGCTGAATCTGCCCCATTGTACATTTTTACAAATATTCGTATATCCTATCAACATTCTTGATGTTAAGGTTATGTCAATCTGGCATACAACTTTCAAATGAAAACAAAAAGGCACAATAAACAAATGAATTAATTAATGCTTTAAGCTTTGTTGATACCGCAAAAAGTAATTCGTAAAAAAACTTACCTTGCAGTGCACTATTTTACAATTAATTTTTTGATTTACTTCCGACAACTTCTAGGATCACAAATATTTTACTGACAATTGTACTACCTTACAAGTAATACAATATATTTTGACAAGCGGTAAATTTAAATGCAATGCGAGTTAGGTCGACTGGTTGAAAGTGCCCCCTGGTCGAATGTGCCCCACTTTCCCCTACTTAATCTATAAATATTATTTTCTAATTTTAAAACTAAAACATCGATCCTATTCAATATTATTATATAATTCAATATGTAATATTGAAAAAGAAAAAATCCTTCGAGATGAAGTAGTCTGATTAGCTTTGATGACACATCTTCAAGTGGTCAACAATACAATTCCCTCAATGATTTAGCAAAATATATACCCAATATTGACGAATTACATGGCTTCACACAAAAGTCAGTAACTTCTAAGAATAAGCGACCGATAATAACGAAATTGTGGATAGTTCGAGAATAGGCAAAATTTTCAATGTTTACTATTGTTTTGTTTTTTAAAAGACAACAAGAATCTTTCTTATTAATTGATAGTTTAATTTTTTCAAAAATTGCGGACTCATAATGTGGGGAAGCGCAATTTTCAATTAAAAACGGTTAAATAATGTAAACGTTAAGGTTAAGAATAAAAAATTTCAATACAAAATTCAAGCTATTTCTAAACATAATTATTTAAGTTCTCACCTCAATCTTGTAATTATCGGAAGGTGTTGAAAACAGACACAATATTACCTACGTAATATAATGAACAAAGTTTATTACAATTTTCAAACACAAGAATGTATATCTACTATTAATGTACTATTTTTTAATCCAAATTTAGTAAAATCTACATTTGCACAACATGTTATGAATAATCGTCATACTCTTTTTTCTTACAAATTGTTTCATCCTTTTAATAACATCAATAACAAACAAATTCTTGAATTACAAGTGTTGATTTATATTAAAATATCAAATGAACGATCAAACCAATTTCAATTATGATTTTAAACTTAAATTTTCTTAGATTTGTTTCTAAATTCCTTTTTTAAAATAATTTACATTTAACATTTAGTAAAGCTTAAATTTTTTAATTATCTAGTTACAAATTTTCATATTTGACATTTTTCAAAAAATGTAAGTTAAAAAATCTTTTGTAATCTTAACTTTTTATAAGTTGTAAATATTCTTTGTAGACTTTTCTGAAGATGAGCTTCATTATTTTAAAGCTCGAAACATATGTAAAAAATACATTTTGAAAGTTAACGAATTTATTATTGGTGGACTGGTAATTTGAATAATTTAAAAATTGACTAATAACAATGAATCTCCTTAACAATTTAAAAATTTACCGATTCTATAATTTTTCTTCATACCTCGGTCGAAAGTACGTACTTTCGTCCCTAATAGCAGGGACGAAAGTTGAACATTTACTCCCTTTGAGAAGTACAAGCGCGCCCTCTATAACGCCGGGAGGAAAGAATTTCTCATGCGTATTAATACTCGTAACTAGGGACTATTTATTCTGTTGCTACAACAAGTTGTTTTATTTTATAATAAATATTATAATTTGTTAAACTAATGGAAATAAACACATTTTTGATAAAATGGAATTAATTTATTTTTAAAAAATATGACGACTTGACTCTTCGAATGTATTTGATGCATGTTCCCATCAAAAACATGCTTATCAACATTTAAAGTTAATAAAAGTAGAATTAATAACGTACTTTTGACCGGCTATGAAGAAAAATCGTATACACTACGCGGGCCAAAAGTTGAAATCTCGGTCCTGCGCAGGGCCGAAAATTCAACTTTCTACCCTCGTAGTGTAATATACTATTTTCTCTATTTCGACATGAGAATTAGCCATTCTTACACTAAAATCCGTGTAAGAATAAGCAAATTCTTACACGAATTTTAGTAATGTTAGTTTTTTCAAAGTTGGTATCTCTGCATCGTAAGTTGACGTTACATGAAAAAGAAATCAAAATTATTGGAATTGAACAATTGAAATTCCAATTTTGATGCCAAAATAAAATAAACACGTTTTATTAATTCAAATTTATTTACTTATAAAGGTATAAAGAGATAATTTCGTATGATTTTAGGTTAACACATAAATTTCAATATGTCAAAGTGTAAGTGTTGCCAATTCAATAAAATAATAAAGTTTCCCAATGTTGTTTTAAAATTAAAATTATACGAAAAATATTAATTATTGTATCAAAATAGAGAAAATAGTATAAAACACACGTCATAGAATACGTTTCAATCACTCGACCGCTTCATAAACTCACCGCTGCGCGGCTCGTGTATGCAACCCGGTTGGCTATAAAAAAACATTAAAAAAATGAACTTTACTATTACATGAATCCTCTCTCTATCCTTAACTGATTTATAACGCTAATAATATTTACAATTGCTTGACTGTTGATACAATTTCAACATTCAAAATTTACTCAAATTTTATTTTACATACTTTTGTCCTATGTTGATAACTTTACAGTAAAATCGTTTATGACTTAAACCAGTAATTGCTGATAGTTTTTATTATAAAACTTTATAAATCAGGTTTATTAAATTATTTCGTTTATGCATTTTAAAATTTGAACATAAATTATCGGTTTAGTAAAACATCTGTGTTTCAGTCGAGTAGCTTTTGGTGACCACGGCGGTTTTTTTGCGACTAAGGGTAGCTTTGTCGGTGTCGTAAGAGTTGTTTTTTTGTAAATCATGCCTACATCAAAACCGCCACAATTTTTGTATTGAAAGGATTTGCTTAATAACTTAAAATAACCAATAAACTATTACCCTAAAAAGGTGCAAGATAGAGGAAAGTTGCACATAAACATTTTTATAGAGTACAAAATTTACTATAAAAAGGTCGGCGGAAGGATACAATTACCTTCAATAGTTTAGAAGATACACGTGTGCAAAGTTGCACAAAAACTACTTTAAAATTCTGTAACTCTTAAGGCGGGTTGCACAAAGCAAATCAAAAATGTAGCAAGTGATTATTTCTGAAATCAATTGTTACATCACGAATAAACGTGATTTCATTGGCTATGTAGCAATTGTTTAGAGAAATAATCTGTTGTTACATTTTTGATTTGCTTTGAGCAACCCGCCTTTAAACTATTAGATATAATTATACACTCCCGCGGACTTTTTTGTAGTACATTTTGTGCTCAATAAATTGTTTATGTGCAATTTTCATCTATATGGTGTCGTTTTTGTAGCGTACAAGGCGGAAGCTCGCGCAGATCTAATTCTGCAATTACTATAATCATTTTTCATTGCTGAGTGAAATTAAAACTTATTATAATTTTAAAAGATAAAACAAATCATAAGCAATTTCTTCTTTAATAATAATAAACACTGCATCCAAAAAATACAAAAAATGTAGTGAAAATGGGCACCACCGCAAGTTCCAGATTTGTTTCATCTGAGCGTTTCATCGTTTCGTTACAAAAGCCTTCAAATCAAGCTCCCTATAAGTGTTTTAAACACTAAAACCATAAATAAAAAAGTTCTTTTATGACAAAAAACTTGCAAGAAAACGCGGTTAATTATCGTGCCATGCCGTACGTACCTGCGCACATTGATTTGCGTGCGTGCGCACTACTCGAACTACACATTTGTTAAACACACCAACGTATAAAGATAATAAGTAGGGACACTCGCATTATTATACGTTGAACACACTACAAATATGAAAGAATTTGGCCTTATTCAAAATTTTCTTTTAAACAATAATCCTTATAACCATTCTAGGAATATTCTTCAAGAATAATTTATGTGTATTGGCGAATAAGATTGCAGGAATATTATGGTATATTCGGAATATACGTTGAATAATTTAAAAAAATCAATGTAGAAATCTTTTCAAAATTTAATTCCAGAATAATTGAGGAATATTCGAATATTCGGAGATTGTAGGCACATATAGGGAATAATCAGAGAATAAACTCTGGGTATTTACAAATTATTTAAGAATGTACTTTCACGGCACATGTATTACTATTAAACAATAGCACATTAAAAAAATGGCGTCAAGAAAAGAAACACATAATCGTACGCTACTATAGTCTAATCGCGGTCAAAAGAGCGGGATTGTACAATAAATTTGTTCTTGCGTCGATCCTCTTTTTAGTTGGTTATAGTTATATCTAGTTGGTTTCTAAGATTATCTGTTGTTGAGACATTAGTTCAAATTTTGGTAATCAACTATATTTTTCAATTGAAAATTTTTTTCAATTGATAATGAGGGAATTCTACTATCAATGACATAAATGCGAATCTTTTTTATCATGCTCAACTTTTTTGCATAATTTTGGTTTTAAGGTCTCCTGAATCAGAAAAATGTAATTTTAACCAAAAAATTTGGGTGTTTGTGTATGTGTTTGTGTGTGTGTGTGTAACGATGTACCCACGATAACTATCAAACCAAAAGCCCTAGTAACTTGAAACTTGGTATAGAGCTGGTTTTTCATATTCTGTTGGTTTTATCAAAAGTTGGGTATGATATAGAAACCGGAAGTGAGTGTATCCGCCATTGTTACCAGTTTTTCTTATAAAATTTTGTACGTATGTAAATAATTGGATTTTTTTTACAGTTTCTTATAGAGATAATTCTTTCTTCCTAACAATTTATTCAAACAACATTTTTTCTAACATTAACAGTTTAATAAATATTTTATTTATAATTTGAAATGAATTCACAAATATAATATAGGTTCGAATCCTGCCTGATTTACTAAAGGGGAAAACAATAACGAGGCGCACAAATATAGGGGTTAGTCAATATGACAACATAAGCTCAATTTGCCATATTTCGGTTATATCTTAATTAAATCGAGGACAAAAATTTCAAAAAAATTATAGCATGCTAGGAAGTGAATACAAAAGTGTACATATCACTTCAAAGTGGTTTTACGACAACATAACCTTAAAAAATATGTAGACATTCCTTCATCATTCTTTATAGGAAAGTGTTGTGGTGACCACTCTAGTTTTTTTTAAAACGTTTCGATACTGATACTTAAAAAAATATCCGACCGCCTTATACATTACAATTCCAGATAGACATTTGTCTATTGCTAACACTAAAAGTAACAAAAAACATTTGTTTGCCAGGTGCGTATACATAACAACTTTTCCCTTCTTAAATTTTATTTATAAGTCTAATCTTTGCGTTGGCTTCCGTACACGTTCACTTCTCAATTCTCCTGTTATATCATTATGGACATCGACAGTGTGTACTTTCGTAGTAACATATTTGCTTGTTTCGTCTGCACTGAACTTTTCATTCTTTCTTTTTTAGCTACAATAATGTTTACCATTATTTCGGATGCACTTATTTGTCCGTAACTGGCAGTTTACTATTATTGCTTTGTTCAGATATTTATCTATTAAATTCGTTAATAGTTTTTTTTATTGTTTTTATTCATTTGACTTATTTTACAAGCATTAATCATTATCATCTTGAGGATTTGTCCACCAAAGCATACATCGTACCATCACGTTTGACTTTATAATGTCAATATGGTTTTGATGTATTAACTAGCACCGGCTCAAAATTATAATCCCGTCTTTACAAGCTATCGTTTGAGCGCAACTTCTCCCCTTCCTGAAGAACTTTCCCGCCCAAACCAAAACTCATATAGTGAAAAGAGATCAATTTTTCTACTATACTATTACTAATTTTTAATTGAGATTTTGTTATTAGAGATTATAATAATTATGTGTGTTTATTGTACATTTAATATAAATAATCGTTTATAGAAAGGTTTCTATTTTAGAATTTAATATTTGTTTTTCATGGATGTACATACATGATACATGATACATTTGTGTTAATAGTGAATACAAAAATAATACACACAGACACTTTTTAACTAACTGTTTAAATTTAAATTTGCCATGATTGAATTTACATTATAATATTTTTAAAAAATGTCCGGGTTTGCAGTTTAAAAATTTTGGGTTTAAAACCTATTTGTCCCGGTTTCGTAATTTTACAAATGGCAACCCTATAAAAGATTTTCTGTTGTGTATTCAACGGATATGTTACGATCAACTTTATTTTATTGTTTTCTTTTGAATAAAACTGTAATGCGATATTTTTATAGCTTTCTGAGAGATATTATTTCAACCTCCCTTTTGCATTTTTCCAAAATTACGTACGCCAAATCTACCGTTTCAGTTACATTACGTCGTGCAACTTCGACCTATAAATATGTTTAAATATTATAATTCATAATAATGTAAACAGTTTTTTTTGTTTTAATAAGCATCTAAGGGGTTCGCGCCCTAGAGCCCTTATGGACCAGCTGCGACTGCTTACACCGTTTATTTTTCGTGTAATCAAGCGTTCCCGAAGTATTTGGAAACTTTAGAACGCTCATCGAAAAAAATGGGATATTCTGGATTCCGATAATGTAAGAATATAAAAAGTGTTTGGAAGAAGTTGAAGTCAGTTATTTGAATTGAAACAGAATAAATGTTAAGAAAACGTTGTCGGTTTAAATTATAATGATAGTAATATATAAATTAATGTAAGTGTTTTTCTTAAATCCCGCTCCTTTTTATGTGTTAGTTAAAAGAAGTAGTCAGTTAACTTGTGTAAATATTTAGTTTTTAAATACATTATTTTAAAAAATTTGTAACAATAATAATTTATAAGATCCAAACATGCTTTTAACTGAATTATATTCTGAAGTTCTCGTGCATTATTTATTTTTTATAACTATGACCCAGGTAGCAGGCGCTGACACTATTCCGTAGGTCAACCTAGTATATTGAAACATCACGATATGGGTATTAATTGTTAAGTATTTTCGGAATTCTTGATAATCAAAAATATTTTCGAGCGCCGGTAATGAATATTGATAGACTTTTAATACTTGCTTATTACAGTAACCCTAAAATCTGTACAAATGCAAACGTCTCCACTTTTCTTGGCTACTTAATGACTTAATAATAAGCTCTTTAATCATCTGTTTTAATTTCTTTTCGACAATAAGCTTCAAAGCATAAGGTACGGGATTTGTTTTCTTTACAACTAGTACTACATTTTTTCCGATACTAAACTTTAGGTACTTTAAAATATACACTTAATTTCACTTAAAAAAGTTCCACTCCGGGAACAGAACGTCTAACCAATTTCTAATAACGATGTGAACTCTTTTGATGATTCTGTAATGATTGTAAAAATTTAACCTATACTAATTAGTACTAACTTTGACATTATCATTACACGTTCTTGAAGCTTCAATTTGGTGCCGTGATACCACATTCAGCTTAAACAAAACGTTCTAATACAACATTCAACAACCGCTTAAAGCACGCATTTGACATTACCGACTTACATGCTACACTGACATGTTTAAAGTTTAAAGTCAATTAAGACATTATTTACTAACAATTAATTCGATTAGATGTATTTGACCTGGTACGAACTGTATGCTGACCAAACAAATCGCTGTTGATTTCCTAACAGTCATAATTATGGATTTCACTCTGTTTTTTATCAATCATTGCCACAGCAGATGTCTTCTAAAATTTCCATCTTGATGGACATCAATTCTTAAGGCTTACTAGCTGTGGACACTTCCGTACTTCGAACGCACTTGGAACATTTACTAAAAGTTTGCTCCCCTTTTGGTTGGTGTTAGGTTTCATAAGACACCGCTACCAACACTTTCCTCCAACAATGCCTTAGCTTGTTTTTATGCTAATTCTGCTGTTTGTGCCTTTTTACCTATTTTGGCAATGGTTAAGTTACTTTGAGATAGTGACCTTTTCTGTATAACCTTTTAGCGGATACCACACACAAACTTAAATCTTAAAGCCTCTTCCAGAAATGTATTAAAATTACAAGTATTTGTCAATTTTCTAATTTCTACAACATAATCAGCTATCGATTGATGTGGTTTCTGAATACATTTATTGAACATGCTCATGCATTCCTAAGACTGATAATTAATTAGCACTTTCGTAATTTCTGCGAATAAAAATTCCCCTAGAGCCACCAAATTCTTCAACGTATTATAAACTTATAAAGTCACAATCATTGATCCCGGTCTCGAGGCCATTATGTTATGTTTCTTTATAAAACATCCAGTTCATTTACAAAGTGTACTGAATAGTATACCTTTTGTAGGATACAAAAGTTTCATCTAGTTTCACATACTTAAAAAAATATCAGCCCGTTTTCCAGATCACAACCCCAGATGAACCCCTGTATATTGCTAACAGTAAAAGTACCTAAAAACTTGTGTTTCCCAGCAGCGTATACATAACAAATACAATAGTTTACAATTCTATTAGATTGCGAGTGTGGACAGGGATACACTGGGGTATATTGTGAGAGAGGAGGTTCAGATAGAAAAAATAAGGATTGAGACAGGAAAAAGAGCAATAAAATACGAGGAAGAAATGAGGGAAAGAACAAATTGCAAAATTCTGCAAGAATGTTGGAAAGAGATAAAGGGAGGGAAAGTGAAGTACGGGCAGGAGGGCAGAGAAGAGTATTACAAAAGAAACGGGTACGCTAGTGAAGAAGTGGAGAGATTAAGAGAAGAGGGGGTAGGGACAAGAGAAGAAATAATAAGGAGAGATAGAGACATCGAAAAACAAGAGAGATGGACAAAGATAAAAGAGAGCAGATATAATAGGAATTATAAAGATATCAAGGGTGAAGGGGTGCCGGAATATTTAAAAGACAGTGAGACAAAAAGCAACAAAAGGAAAAAAATGGTGGCAAGGTTCAGATGTAGCAACGAGGAGCTAGGAAACAAATATTGGAGAGAAGAACCAGAAAAGTTGTGCAGGCTATGTGGAGAAGAAAGGGAAGACATTAACCACATGAGAAAGAGATGCAGGGAACTAAGAGAAGAGGTGATGAAAATAGTGGATATCTTAGATGAAAAAGGAAAAGGAGCGGAATGGATGGAGGAAGTATGGAACAGGAGGAAAAAGTTAAGGGGGGAGAAGGGATAAGAAAATGTAATATATATGTAATGTAATAACACGACAAATTTGTAAGCCAAATGGCAATGAATAAAGTTAAACTTATATATATATATAGATTGCGAGTGTGTAGGATTAGAATTTAGTTCCAAGAACTATACATTTCTTCCCAGTAATATCCTGACACCAAAAATAAATATTAATACAAAATAATGTTCACTTAAGACGTAGCTTAGTTAAGTTATCTCTAAAGGCTACACATTATTTCCTAGTACACTACAATACAAAGTAACTCGAAGATAATGTATTTATAGATGTTTAAATGAGGTATAATGTTACGTAGGTTAGTCAAAATATGTACTCAAATAAGTAAATACACTGCAATGATAATTCAAAATATGTAAAACTGGTTTTAATTATCCTAATTATGTACATAATTTTTTTTAATTGCGCCAGTATCATTCCGCAAACTTATTTTTGGCAATTCATTATATTGTTGTAAAATGTTTATTTTTTTTTAAATTTAGAATAAGATCATGTCCCTTGGTTGCATTAGGCATTTCAACGTCTTAAAACTTATTCAATCAACTAAGATGCGTTATTGACTGGGTCGGCCATGTTAATTTTAAGCAGCGCGTAGTCACCACATCGACGATAACTAATAATCTGACTTCAGACTATATTAATTTACAGAGAAAAGAGGTCCGTCATCCACTTGAGCTTGCAAATAATTATAATTTTTATATCTTCGTCTTGTGGTTAATTTTCATGTTGATTACTTGTATGTATGGGCAGAAATTAAACGTTTCGGTTAAGGTAAGTTTCAACTCTAGTCTTGTTAACACAATCGTAATATTACTGAACAAATAAGATTCTAGTAGTTATTTTGTTTGTTTTTTCATTTTCGCTGTAATTGTAATTTATTATTCTAGTTCGTAAGTTTTTAATTATATTGACTGCTTAATAATGTTTTGACTGTGATACTTTTATAATTAAATTATAATTACCATTTAATACAGGTGGCCTGATGAAGTTAGTACAATAGCTAACGAAACGTAGCCAGAATAACCACTTCGTTTTATTTCTGACTGGTGCCTATCCTCCACATCGAAGGATCTATATTAATATAGAAACAACATTGAGAAACAATAAAAAAATGTTTTTTTAAATTGAATTCACATGCACTGAATAAACTTTGATTAAAAAATTCATGCAAAATAGATTATTGTTCATGTATAGAAGCAAACCTAAAAAGAAAAGTAAGCAATCCAACGACTTGTCAAAATATTTTAAATATGGCGTCGTAGAGATATGTTTTTCATTGAGCCATGTAGTGCAATCAATGCATTTTTTTAAGTATTAATTTTTCTGTGTGTGTGGATTGTTTTCTTATGATTGTAGGGAAATAATACAAAACAAGGATTAAGTGGTTTAATTGGTATGTGCTTCAATGAATGAATATATTTTTATGAAAAACCAGCATTATCAGAAGATGTTACGTATCTAGACTGGATACCATCTCAAAATATGGGACATACAAGGAGTTCGATTCGTAAGAGTATTGCAAATGTTCTGCGTGAAAAAAAAGATCAATAAAAATTGAAGTAGTAGAAAACTTATTCGAATATCGCTGGACCATTTATTACAAATAATTTTTTTTATAAACTCACAGCACATTTTGTCAATAGGGATTCCACGTTGGTAATCGATTTTGTCCTGTCAAATAAAAACCTCACTGAAAAACATGCCTAAGATATCAAAATACTACAAAAAAAGTATAAAGAGCAGTTTAAAGCTAATGAAAACGATGTAACAGCTGTTTTTGTTTGCCGCACAACGCCATCTTTGTAAGTCACGAAGTCATGGGTTCTGGATTGCCTAATTGATAACACTCACCGAAATTGTGGTTACAACAAACGATGTTTTTTTTATGTAGTAGCATACGTGCGTACCGTTCTTTAATAAAATGATAACGTTACCCGATTAATAACATTATGCGTGATTCCAATAAGCGGCGTGCACTGCATATGAAATACGAAAATAGCTATAACTAAATTGTCAACTTGGGAATATAGTATACAACTAACAGTGGCGATTTATATTTAAGATCAATTCGTCTAATGCGCACAATATTTCTTAGTTCATAGTGTTGCGTAAAAATGTTTTAATTCTTTTTAAAAACACAGTATGAAAACTTGTTATTGTAATCTTCAAATCGGTTACTATAAAATAACTGGGCCGCTATTAAATGGCACTAAAACTAAAACGGTATTCAATTTCAGATAGCATTACTTCTAAAAAGATTTGACGTTTAGAATCTTGTATTTTGTTTTTTTTATATGAAAATGAAGGTTTTTACCTCAAACTATCGTCACTTAAAATTTTGCTTTGCATTTTTTTAATGATTTTTTTAAAGTTGTCAGTATCAGTTTTAACATATAACATTAATTTCAGTTTTTGAAGATAATTAAAAAGAATTTCACAGTTTGGCATAATAAAGTGAAACAATTTCCGCCACTACAAAAAATTGTAAAAAGCTTGGTAAAATAATTGCTTGGTTTATAGTATTGGCGTCTTTTTTTTTCAATGTTATATGTTACACAAGCCAAGATACCAGATACAGTTTCCACGCATCGACTATTTAAACATAATCGCGTAAGTGCGGATTTCGGTAATTTACTTTTGACAACTACATCTAAAATTGCTGTTCTTTTTAGTAATTGACTAAAAAATGGAAAAAAAACTCTGTAGATTTACAAAGAAAATGTTGTTCTGTTTTAACCAGCCGCTTTTTGTAATATTAAATTAAGTGGGTAAGCATAACAGTGGATAAAATTGGCCTCAAGATATACTTGCTTAATTTGTGTTTGCACGCCTCTAAGTTTTCCAATCATAGTCGAAGTTCCATAGTAGCTCTGTGCAACTAACTTTTCGGAATTTTTGCTTAATTCTAAAATTTTTACTTCTCGAAGAATAGCAGTCGTTAATTCTTGAGCTGTAGTACCTGGCGACTGTAAAAAATTTTTAAATATTTTGCAAGCAGTGCCGTTTAGAACATAACGTATAATAAAAACTATTTGATTTTGTTTGAGTTATCTCGCGTTTCGTCAACTTGTACGGCAATAAAATTAGCGAGGTCTATTTTGATTTAATTTTTGCTTTATAACAACCAACATCGAGTCCAATAAATCATTTTGCACAGTTTTAAAAATGCCTTTAAATACCGTGTTTGCTTCAAATGGGCTTTAAAAACTGAATCCGATTCTGAGATAAATTTGATTAGTCCACGAAATGCTGCATTTTTCGATTATTCAATTTTGTCATGACCTCACAGAGCCAACTTAAAATTATTTTATTTGATATATATAGTCGTAAGTACGAGAGGTGTGTTCTGATTCATACTTGATCGAATAGAAAATTAAAATAATATAATATACTTATTTCACTTATTTTTTGCAGTTAAAGAAAGATAGCTAATGTTTAGAAAGGCGGTATAACGTAGGTTATTTATAACGCCAACGTACGCCAATAACAAAATAAATTAACTGTTCAAACATAAACTGTTTTTATTTCAAATGATCGTGTCATAATTGTACATAACCATAATAAATATATTTTAAATATTAAATTATTTTTCTATTTTCTTCTGTAATACAAATAGTAGTATAATAATCTACATTTCAAATATTAAATTTTACTCTAAAAGTACACAGGATAGAACTGCAGCACATTAATTTCAGATCATCTATTCAATAGCCATGGTCTTCCACTAGGTCAAATCACGTGTTTGTGACATACAAAATTTATGAAAGTTACTACGTTTTGATTAATTAAATACCTTTTCAATAATACTAAATAAAACTTGTACTGTTCTATTCATATGCTACAAATATAAACAATTTTATTCACACTCAGTTAGTAACGTACAGTTTCCCGAACCTCTTAAAGGTTGGTAAGTGAGCGGTTTCCATGGTTAAAAAAATCGAGTATGTAATGAAACCTCGCGGTCAGTAATGTACACTTTCCGAACCTGTAATTCGTGTGTGTTATGTTTTAACTAATTTGATAAAATGACAATCATAAATTAAATACGTATATGTCAATTGTGAAGTGTGCCTACTACGTTTTAATTTTTTACCGAAATAAACGATAATATTTTGCAAGTAGGTTTTCATTCATTTTTTATTAGTTTTATGTTATTTATTTTATTTAACGGCTGATTGTGAATAAAATTGTATACAAACCTTGGCAAAAGTGTTCCATTTGTCTCGAGAACTAGTTCACCTCGAGGCTATGCCTCTCGGTAAACTATAGTTCTCTCGACAGAAATGGAATACTTTCCGCCTCGGTATGTAATCTACTATTTTTTCTCGGATCATTAGCGTTTGTTATATTTTAACTTCACATATGCAATTACCTAAAAGAAAAATACAAATCATTATGACTGTTCAGTAATTATTTACTACCTTTTTGTGAAACATATTTTATATCATTTTAGAACTTTATAGTTTACTGAATTATTTTTCCTACATAACGTGACAGTTGTTTTCAAAATTTCATCTTTCATTTTATCGATATTACAGGTATCGCTTATTATTACATCACATGCTTTACAATACTTGACGGACGCATCTCCAAAATTGCATTAATTTTATCTGGATTTGGTTCAATTCCAGTCGCAACGATTACATGTCCTAAGTACTTTACGCGCGTACTTGCAAACGTACACTTGTCTTGATTCACAGTCAATTTAAATAAACGTAAACGTTCAAACAAAAGTCCGCGATATGACTATCAAAGCACTGGTCAAAGCGTAGTCGATACGTGTCATTCTTTTAGAACACTAATACTACTGATTCCACATATAAGGATTTACACTGTTTGACAATTCTTATCCAGTTTTTGTTTAAGGATGTTAGTTTCTTTTGGAGAAAGACGATATGGTAGTATTGAGATTAGCTTGTCGCTTTACCGTGCCGTTTGTTCAGGTTTCTCCAATTGTATTTCTTCCTCTGAACGTAAAGTGGCCTCAAATGAATCTACGTGCACTTTCCAAAAACTCATATAATTCTAGACGGTTATCTGCAAAAGACCGTAACATCGCAGGTAAAAAAATGCGCAACTGCGTTTTTTGGTTCCCCATCCGCAAGAACTATTTGTATGTTACTTATGGAGTAAGGAATATTTTTTTTCCATAAAATGCTTATATAATCGATGTCCGGCAATGCTGCATATTGCTCCGGTATCAATTTATGCTTTAAATCCTATAAACCACTAACGGTTATGACAAGAACAGGTCTCGTGTTAGTTTTTCCTGCATGCATTGACATGAGTTCAATCGACGCCACATAATTTACTACTGTACGTGTAGCTGATGGGTTTTCGTGTCAACAGGTCGGACAATTGGACCTAACAAGTTCCAAATTGCCGCAACCGAAACATTTTATAACAAATGATAGAAATTATCTGTTGTTTTCTTGTTATTTCTATATTTAGACTGAGTGTGTCCAAAATGTTTGCAGAAATTACATCTTAGCCTTGGTTTCGACTCAGGTTGAGGTTTATAATCTTAACTTTCTGCGAACGATATTTTTTGCCAAATTCTTCGATTTAGTTATCCATAAATCATGTCCAATTTGTGACCGTCATGAAGAATATATTGTGCAGATAGTCGCAAAAATAAAGTCCTAGCGTCATTTACAAATATGTATATCGGTTTGAGATCACCTTGTTCACGAGAAAATAATTTGCAAAATATTTTGTACGCGGGTTTATTTATACCAAATGCATGGCGTAAGATCGTCAAACCTGTTTCACAAGTGGTCATAAAATCTTTTGTTTCTTGCTACCATATTGCTGCTAATTAACAACACGGGTAATTCACGTAATGCGTTAGCGTCATTTACATCAATGCACTATAAAGAGTAACGACATTAAAAAATGCTTCTATGTCTTCACCTTTTGTGCTTGAATAACGTAATTTGCATTGTGCAAAATTACTTAACCTCAAAGAAAAGGTGATTGCAATTTCTAGCTGTTATTGGCTCATCACCACCTGTTCACTCTTCGCTGCTTTTGCAGATGTTGAACGCAAATGATAACTGAGTTTTGCCAATTTATCACTAATATTGCCGGCAGTGGCAGCACGCGAGGTCTGTTGTAAATTAGAATTTGCTGCATACTCTGTAGTCGCCCATCTGCATTTATTATTAGTTATTTAGATATTAGTTTTAGTCAGTGGCGACTGGTGATCAATACGGATAGAGGGTCATTTAAATATTACAATTTTAAAAACGCATTCTTACGTAATAACATTAAAAATAAAACAGTTTTGTAACTCGAGATAGTAGAGCTATTTCGTTATCGTTAAATTCATTTATTGAATTAACTACAAACACAAAATAAACGTTGCTTTTTAGCATTAAGGTCCTAAACAATATTTTAGGAAAACACTGTCAACTAAAGTACAAAGTAATATAAAGTAATTTATGTCGAACGGTGAAGATCTGTTGCAACGCACGAACAACAGGTACTCGCGTACGTACACAACCATAGCGCAATTTGGTTGTTGCATGACTGCCGAATCTTTATGCAGCCTGGATGTGATTGTTTTATGTTTTCCAGTGACGCATCGTCGAAATGGTTGCTACAGTTTTTAGTTTTTGTTTTTGAGGGTCATTCACCAAATGACCTAATGGAGAAACCGCCACTACTTTTAGTAAAAAATTATGTATATCATAAAATTATATTTTTTTTAATTACAAAATATACACACACGTTATTTCTTATAATACTTGAAAGTTTTGTACGATTAAGGTGGGCTACATTTTTAAAATACTTGTAGATAATGTGAACGTTTTGAAGTTTTATCGGCTTCATTGGAATAAAACAATAAACCTGAGAAACAAAACAAGGCATTTATCGTATCACATCCACATACTCAATCATTTTTCAACCGACTTCAAAATAAAAGAGGCGGTTTTCAATTCGTCGGAATATTGGTCAGCGACCTTCTTTGCGACACTGATCGATTTTGATTATTCGTTTTTTATCTGAAAGAGCGTAACTAAGTAATGGTCCCATTTTAATTTGGTCAAATTTTGATGATCCATGAGAAAACTCTCACTAAAAAGAAAAAAATAAATTTGTTTTAACAAACAAAAAACATGACTTGAAAAAGATGCATCAAATAAAATGCACTAAAAAGTAAAAAATAATTGTTTTAATTATTTACAATTATACAACGAAATTTTGATTTACATGAAACTACTTTTTGAAGTTGATGCCAAACACGTTTGAGTTATCTATTACAACTGCCTAAGGTAATGTTATGAATTAAACATTAATCCAATGTCATACATGGCATCGACTTAAAGTAATTTGATGTAAATAAAAATTTCGTTGATTAATTGTAACTAAATTATATTATCTTTACTTTTTAAAGTGCGTTCGTTTTTTTTTTGTTAAAATTGTTTTCATCACAAACTACACTAGAAAAATTTCGTGTTTCGCAATTTTATCTGCTTGATTGCAGTAGGCCTTCCGAGAGATTTTATTTCAAACTTTTCAACTAACGAAAGTCCTACAAATTTATTTTAAAATATTTTTTTGCATCTTTTGAAAATTACGTACAACAAATATACCGTTTCACCTAGAACACGTCGTACAAGTTCTACCAATCAGTCGCTACTGAGCCTCAGGCTATAACAGCGCGAGCCCTTCCACACGTTAATTCTACATATGAAAATCTT
This sequence comes from Aquatica leii, assembly GCA_035610365.1. Taxonomy (NCBI): domain Eukaryota; kingdom Metazoa; phylum Arthropoda; class Insecta; order Coleoptera; family Lampyridae; genus Aquatica; species Aquatica leii. The sequence continues at coordinate 124,856,014 of CM069432.1, forward strand.
GTAGTAAGGGTCGCTCGGCTACATATAAATCATGGACTCCAATAATTGTAGCCCGAACATAAAAAAATACCTATAATTTACGTTGCTTTGAACGACGACCAAATTAAATTAATGTTTTACAGTAATAAAAAGTATATAATACTCATATCCTATAAATATGTTTAAATATTTTTATTCATAATGACTTGTATGGTTTTTTTTTTTGTTTTAATGAACGTCTGGGGAGACTCGTGCCCTTATGGAGCATTTACTCAATCAAGACACGTTATTGAGTGGGTTGAGTTAGACTTGGCAGATTAACGTATGATTGACAAATTAATGATTTTTGTACTGTCTTATTAATTTAAGCGCATTTACGTGTATGATTTTTGCACACAACATTCTCAAACGTTTTCGTTGCTTGAAAGAGACAGTGTAGAAAGAAATAAAGATAGGCACGCTGAAGTAGTCTTCAATGCAATTAAATATAATATCTCATACAACGGGAATTCATAAAACCATTGTATAGAGAATTCTGCACTATGATGTGCTTTATCCCTATCATTTACAAAAAGTACAGCATTTACTTCCTGAAGATTTAGAAAATCAAATACAATATTGCCAGTGGTTACAAAATAATTTGAAGGTATTCCACACATACTTTTTACAGATATGTGGTGCGGATTGTTAAATAATCATCTTATTGAGGATATCTTAGTGTAAGAACTTACCTTCACTTTAAAAAAAAACTGCCGAATTGCCTCAAATCTCGTGTTTACAGTAATGCTAAACCAGATACACGCAAAGAGTTGACTAATTCTTACAAAATCAATTGGGAGTAATTAACTGGCAACATTGTATGACTCGACGAATAGCTGTATGTTTAGAAAACTCTCGTTTTGAACAGTTGCTGTAATTTTGTGTTAATTATAGTTACCCATCGATGAATAAATAATTTTCTTTTTTTTTAAATTTCTTTGCTATTGTAACGAATTTTAAAATTAATTTATTTATACGAAATATTTACACGATTATAACTACACTTACCTAATTAAATCTAACGATATTTAAGAAAAACACTTACACTAATTTATGTATTAAAATCACTCGAAAAACAATGTCCGCGGATAACTTCTGTTTATCTAAAACTGATACTTGTTTACATTAAAGGCACGCACGCTTGAACGTCGTTATATTTATTTCTTAACACACGCGTTAATCACTTATTTATTTTAAAGCGCAAAAGCTTCTTAATACTTCCAACTTAGAAAAAGTGACCTATGCTTCCTTTGAATCGTTTTTATATATTTCTGTTATCTGCCTTGTTGGTCATTGTCTCGAATTTGACAATAACTTCGCGAACGTATCAATATCTCCGAAACAAAAAGAAATTCACCTATTATAAGTCATATAACATTATTGATCGCAATGATCCCCGAATTATAAGTTTGTCGGTCAAGTCGCACAACACCCTGTATTTTTATTGAGTACATATATGTAAACGATTTGTATTAATAATTTTTTACATGATTACATTTTACATGACGCATTTGACCAGTGGCGGCTCGTGAGATCAGACATTTTTCAAAATGCTTGTACGTAATGTGAACGTTTTCAGATATCATTAAAGCGTTATGTAGAACTACCAAAATGTTTTAGGGTTAACAAATAAATTCCGTTAAGAAATGTAGATATATGGCGTGAATAAACTTTGTTTGTTTTGTAATTTTCTCATGTGTCAAGTCTGTACCTACATCCTAACCTGGGAAACAAAACAAGGCATTTATCGTACATTCACATGCACACTTATTCTTATTATAAATTGCACCAGAAAAATGCCGTCTAAAAAGTTACGTTTTGCAGTTTTATCTGCTTGATTTTATTGCAAATTTGAATTATGTTTTTCGATAAATTCTATTTCAACCTTTTCTTGGCTTAATCTTAAGTGATTTATCGAGAGATAGCTAATGATGATTCTTGTATTTCATACAAAGACTTGAGTCCTGTCGATTTTTACAGATTTTTTCTTGGCAGGAAAGATTAATCATAATATAATTTTATTGTAATTAAAGAATCATAAGAATTATGTGTTTACTTTTACATTTAATATAGAAAATCGTTTCTAAGAAGGTTTCTGGATTTACAATATATGTATGTACATGATACCCATCAACAAGGAAACATTTTTGAAATGTTTTTTTCAACGTTTTACAAAAGATATATTTAGATTTTTAAAAACATTGCAAAAACCTCTTAATGGCCAGAATTACGTTGCATAGTCAATGTTAGAAAAACATTCTAAAAATGTTTAAACAAATTATTTATAATATTATTTATATATATTTATAATATTTAACAAATGTTACATTAATGTATATAAAATGTATAATCAACGCTTTTTTTAATATTGCAATATGCTTAAGGGCAGTTCTACATTTATGGTATAAATGTAAGTTTAGTTATATATGCTTTAATTTTAAAATACTGATATATTTGGTTGTTAGTTTTATTTATACTAACCAATAACACAGCCAATAACGACAGCATTTTACAATCAAACTAAGTATAACTTAATTGACATTTATACCATTATTATAGAACCAACCCTAAAATGCTTACAAAAGATAGATAATACAATCTTTGTGTACTCAAAATACTTCAATTTCATGTGACTGCAAACGCATTTGGTGCCTATAACAAAAATTAACACATTAACATAAAAGTAAAACAAATATTATTCTTTATATTAATTGAAACAATTATAATAATCCTTACAAAAGTTTCCAATTAATCAAAAGTTTTTCTATTTTATAGATAGGACCCTTCGGAGTGGACGAACGGCAACAATAAAAACAACCTTTATCTGTTGTTAAGGCCTGAACAATAAAGGTTGTTTTTATTGTTGCCGTTCCTCTACACCGAAGAATCCTATCCATAAAATAAGAAAACTTTGACTAATTATGCATGTACCTTTTTGGGTAAAAACGAAAACCAGAACAACTAACAATCCAAGATTTTGAAACTTTGTACACATCTTCACGCCATCACCATCATCGCCACGCCACGTACACGCCATCTTTTCACGCAGATACTGGTACTGCGCAAACGCGGTTATTAAGTACTTAATTCAAATTTGCAAGAAAGTTATTAGAAAAACCAAAAGGTTTATTATGTATTTATTAATAATATGTAACAACATTTTATAGTTGTGTTTTTGTTACAATATATAAAAGAAAAAAGTGTATAGGTGAAAGCAAGCACGTTTTTATGTTACTAAAAAATGTTTTAGAAAACATTTTTTAAATATTTCAATAACAATGTTTAAAAGAAATATTTTTAAAAAGCAACAAAAATATTTTTTTGAAAAACATTTTTTATTTCGACTATTTTAGAACGTTGTAATGAACACAAAATAGTAAACGCATACATACAGTTTTGAACTATTTTTTTTGAATTTTTTTGAAGTAGGTATAATAGTACATTGTACTAAATAATTTAACTTTGACAAGAAGTAATTTACACTATAATAATGTAAAGAATTATCCAGGTTTGCAGTTTAAGAATTCGGGGTTTGAAACCTATTTGTCCTGGCTTCATGATTTTACAAATGGCAACCTAATAAAGACAAAAAAATTCATTTTGCATTTTTTTTTGAATAATTAAAAAATTTTGCATCTTGCTAATAAAGCAATAATAATTGTCTTTTTAATTTATTATTTTCATTCGGAAACCACATATTTTGTTTTGTATGAATTGAGATTTAATATTAATAAAGCTACTAAAGAAACGATTTTTTTTAACACGCTTTGCTGATTAACGATAAAGGTAAAATAATATTATTTGAATATGTGTAGATGTTTAAAAATACCAGTTCATGTAGTAGGATTTAACGGATATGTACAATCAACTTTATTTTATTGTTTTCTTTTAAATAAAACTGTAATGCGGTATTTTTATACCTTTCTGAAAGATTTTATTTCAATCTTTTGTTTTAACGACAGCCTTACAAATTCATTTAATAAAAAGTTGTACAGTACTTTTTTGCATTTTTCGAAAATTACCTACGACAAATATACTTTTTCACTTTTAAAACACGTAGTACAAGTTCTACCGCTCCATGATTACTGAATTGAAAAATTAAAACCAACGCATATAAAAATCTCGTAGTGAGGATCGCGACATCACGTTGCAAAGCTCGCTACATATGCAGATATGGGCTTTAAGAATTGTAGCCCTAACATAAAGTTATACCATTTAACCCAACAAACACAAAGATGTCCCAAGGACGTCCCGGGGACATGATGTTGCGGATCACTGAATGTCCCAAAGACATCCCATTTTAGTTCTGTGTACGCCCCAGGGACATTCATGGGGACGTTCTTTTGTCACAAGTGTGTGCATCCTTACAATGTTCTTATAGGACATCCGCAACTGGACGTCCCTTTTAGATGACTGTAGGAGGTAGGCATCCCTCCCCTTTTCTACATATTGAATTGGAAAAATATTTATATATAGTATGTAGCATAGGTATATAGGAATTACGAGAGCTCGAGCACAGATTGTAATCTGTGGCTCGAGTGTGACTCAGTTAAGTAAAAAATAAGAATTGTGAAAAGAAAAAGCAACTAATATGTTGATCGATACTTTCAATGCAACGTGTGTTGGGCCAGATACGTTTTCTGTTGTTTAATTCATACGCTTTCAAGCTCTCGTAATTACTACTATATATGTATATTATATTTTTATCAAGAAAAGTGCCATTTCCAGTTAAAGTACATCTACTTTGTGATATTTTCTATTGTTGTTGTATTTTTATTCAGTAAGGAGACTTAAAGTACTCCTCTGCGACTTGACGTAATGAATAAAAATAACTTTATCAAATAAAATACAAATTATCATTACATAAAACTATAATTTTAAATAATAATGCTAATTATATTCAATAAAAATAAATTTAGAGATTATTTCATTTTTTTATCTTCTCGATCCCGGCGTTCTTCGGCCCTCCTTAGCAAGTTTTTTATACTTTCTTCTCGATTTTTATAAGTGGCGCCTGAAACAATGCAACTGCATAAGAGATGGTAATCGTCATGTAGAGTCGATAAAAAAGTTAATACAAAAAACTTATTTTAATATTTCCATGTAATCAGAATTTACATTTTTCTAAATTAAAGAATTGATAAATTGATACTTCTTTTGTAGAATTATTGATTAATCTTTTTGACGATTCTATTATTGATTAAATCATAAGAGATGATCGATTATAACCAGTTAAAAATTGTTTAAATCGTTTTTAAAAAAAAATTTGTAAATACGTCAGTTTTGCAAACTCTTTAAGAATTTTTATACGTTTCGCATTTAAGTTTCATCAGAGGAATGTGGTAAAAACAAAATTATTTCTAGACGTATTTTTAAATACCTAACTAATTATTGTGGAAATAGTAATACAATACGAGAAATCCGCACACTAATCATAACTATGAACTAAGACGCTGTTACCAAGAACGCGATAACGTTATAGTTTCTTAGTTAGATTAGCGATTTTGTGCCTTATCGGTCATGCTTTTAAACTTTTAATACAAAGAAAACATTTTTTTAATAATTTTTTGAGTAAAAATTTTTTTTTTGCATAAAATAAATATTTTCAATTCACCGCATAGGTATGCGCGCGAGATGGGGTTTTAAATCACTATTATTAATAATTGTGATCTTTTAATTTCGATAAACTTTTTATTAGTTTTTATTAATTCAAAATAATAATTATAAATAATGATTTTTATACATTATAAATAAATACAAAGTACCAAAAAATAAATACCGAGTGCAAACAGAGTGTACTACTTTGATATACCAAAAGAGCGTATGGGTGTTGAGTAGGCACCAGAGAACAAGAAGGAAAGTGGGCACGCGCACTAAGTTTGAATTTGTCTCGTTTATGTACTAAAACCGATTATTGGTGTGGTTGAAGTAAATCACACACATCAACATCTTCAAAATATTTGTTATATCAAAAGAAAGATTAACTAGAGTAATCGAAATTGATGGATGGATATTTATTAAACTGTTCTATATTTACATCATTGATTAATTTATATTTATACATAAGGTGCTTTCTTTTGCACACAACTCATGGATCTGGATTCATTCAATTTGAACTACACATTTGTGATCGTAATACTTTTGATCCCGATCGCGAAAACAATAAAAGAACACTGCTTCAAGGTTACGTTTAGTCTTTGCGTTTAGTTAGGTTAAAATATTCTTGTTTTAAATTTGAAACAACATAAAGTTAAAACACGAATCGAATTCAATGAATACAAAAATAACAGCTATTCAGCGGGGCAAAGGGATTACCAATCTAGATCAGGAAAAGTAAGGAGAGGAATTGATCCTTTTAAGAAAACGAACACGATCTTTGAATCCAAGTGCGTTATAACGCTTTATGATCATAAACATTGCATGAAAAGAAAGCGCCCAAGTAGCAAAAATCAGTTACAAAACGGTTGTAAAACTCTTTTGCAACTATGGTTTCAGTAAGGTATTTAGTTACAGAATAGTTGCTGAGTCTTTCCTGATACGTTCTCAATACCGGATTTGGTCAGTTGCAAGGCAACTGCAGTAAAATTATAACCGTTTTACAACGTGTCTGAAACCGTTGCAATTACTACTTTGTAACTGTTTTGCAGCGTTGCTATAACGGTTTTTTACAAATCATGTTTACCTATTCTGAATCGTTTCTGCAATGGTTTATCATCACGGTTTTGTAATTGATTTGTAACATTGTATTTACCGTTTACAGCAACTGCTATGTAACTGTTTTGAAAACATGCTTATTACCATTATTTGAAACTACTTTATAACCGCTTTTGTTAAGCAACTTATCCAAGATTTTAGTTACTAACTGCATCATAAAGATTAAAACCAAAATAGAGATAAAAATATATTAATAAAAAGATACAGATTATAAAAAGTTATAATAAATGTACATTATTTAATTTTTTATAGTTTCTTATAGAACTAAATTCAAACAAAAAAGATATAATAAAAGAATTTTTACATCTGTTGCAAGTAGGTACCAGTAAACAGGTTTTTACGGCAAATTTTTAAGAAAAGCGGATTATGTCTATTATTTATAAATTTTGTAAATAGTAAATGCATAAATTTTGTTAAGAGAAAAATGTCTTTGTGTTAAAAGACCATGGCGGATTAAGATATTCCTCACATGTTAATATAGTTTAATGCGTCTACGTAATTCTTAGTTAAATATTTGTATTAGGCTACAAATGCACATGTGCAATTATAATCGGTTCAATGATCATAATCTCGACTGTTTTTTTAAAGATTATAGGTGTTCGCAATGGCGATATAATTTACACGTTCTGATCACTGTGTCTAATATTGTAACGTCCTTGCAATGAAATTTTATTTTATCCTAGAAGAAAATAAAATCAATTTAAAATTTGCTTACTTATAATTGGCAACTAATCCTTCAACGTTGATTAAATTAGAAACAGTAGTTTAAATGCACGATTAAAATTATAGTAATATAATATACCAATAATTGTACTTACGTAGTTTTGAGTTAGAAACACTTTCGGTACTGTTTATTGGATAATGATAATGGACTATGTGTCTTATAAAAATCTCGTAAAATGCACTTCTTCTGTTGCTGTTTGAAAGCATAGATTAACACTGTAGTGTAGTTTTAGAAATTCACACTTGTAACCATAGTTTCAAGACTGTTACACTCGAAACCGAAATGAAGGTTTTAATGTCACTAAATTGACACTGTAGTTACATAAGGGTTTAAGAAAAACTTACTTATAACGATAGTTGTAAAATGGTTATTTCTGTAATAGATTTGAAACCTTAGTAAATTACGAAAGTTGCTGCTACGTTGCTGCAACGGTTTATTTACCATGGTGCTAATGTTACTAATTTGCAACTGGTTACAACGTAACCACGGTTACAAAATGTTGCTTGGGCGGCTATTATGAATGTATAATCATGTTCGAATTTTATTTGATTAGTAATTATAAATAAACATTCGCATTAGGTAATATGAAAATTCTCCTTTTCAATTTTTTTTAATTCGATTAAAAATATGAATTGACAAAAGCTGTGGTGTTTTGTGCGAGTATTTAAAAAAGGAGAATATCCCACGTAAAATCGTCGACCAACTACGTTGTCAAAACAAAATTTTAAGTTTAACCAAACACAAAAAAAAACTATATTTCATTACTCTGTTTTACTCTCGGACATTAACATGCGTGAAATAGGTCTGTCCAAATAAGAAAAGTGAGTGAGAGAAAAAAAGAGAAGAAAGAAAAATTAACACTTGAAATAAAATGTCAATTTATTGTATGACTTCCGCTATGCTCGATTACTCGATGGAGGAAGAGCATGCAAGAAACCTCCACCAGTCGTTATCTTTTCATATCCAAAATATTTAACAAACAATAAAACAATATGAACACATGCAAATAATGTAGAAAAACATGCAATAGATTATAGAAGTTCATATATAATGAATCTAATCTACAAATTGAATACGAAAGCTTGCTTTGACCAAAACATATTAAGAGGACCTCAATCGCTAGGTTACACATTCGCATATCATCAACTAAAACACAAAATTGTTAAAGAGTGGACATGCCATGTCCAAGGTACCAATGTCTCTGGATTGCGAGTACGTATGGCTAAAGTTGAAGATGTTTCAAAATTGCAACATTAGTAAAACCGGCTACCAAAATAATCTAACCACGGCTCGTCGTTTCGAGGCCGATCATAGACCATTCTAAAGAAAACGTTCAGCATAGAACGTTTATATTGGTTTTTAAATCAATCTTAGATTCATTACATACATGAATCACATTGGGTTACTTTACAATACAATCAAGGAGGGATGGTAATACTTTAGCAATTCGAATTCACGGGAGAAAATCGTTAGTAAAATCAACAAGGTACTTCATACATAGCATAACGTAGAATTAAAGTGACTACAGAAAAATATACATAAAAGATCTCAGCAAGTTCCGTTTACAATCACAAAACAATATACGTCTGAAACTAAGTAGATGACGTAATTATGTATGATTAAGTGATCTTTTAGCCGCGAGAACAAAGAAATCGATGTGTAAACTCAAGATCGAGACGTAAATTCGATAGCAAATTCCATTCAATTATCCTAATACATATTAAACCAAAATTTAATATAAAAGAACCAATTACACTAACTTTTAAATAAATTACAAAAAAAATGTCCTACAAAAAGTAAAGAAAAATACCACAATTAAACATCAAAACTAAGACAGCGCAATCTAATTCCTCTGTCTTAAGTGAACAAACGAAACATGTATCAAAGGTTTTAAAATTAATTTTAAACTGCTATTTCAAATAACATTTAATTATTTTGCATTTGAATGTATAGAATGAATTCATACCTGCTGATGCAATAGCACTGTTTACTTATTATTTTTTTTTCGCCCGTAATTTTCCTTTGTTCTCTTTTTCTTTGTTTCTACGACTACTAGCAATCAAAAACTACCCCGCTCATCTCTGGGGTTTCAAAGTTCCCCTATTTTTCCGCAAGCGCTAACCCACCCCCGTTTCATCGCCAACATTAAGACACGTTTTCTTAGACAAATAACTGTGCAGGCAACCAACAATACTTGTGAAATTTAAACTCGAATATCTGGATACTACAACGCCCAAATTTGTTTTCCCGCATAGGACATCTCATCGTACGTTCTTCATTGACATCCTAAGGACGACCTATTAAAGACATCCTAAAGAGGTCTGTTTTAAAGCCCGGGATGTAAAGACATCATTTGGACATAAAACGAACTTCCCTGGAACGTCGTGTATTTACTGGGAATATACGTTGCTTTGAATGACTACCACATTGAATTGATATTTTATAATAAATAAAAGGTAGATGATAATATATAAATATATTTAAATATTTTAATTCATAATAATTTGTACCGTTTTTTGTTTTAGTGGACGTCTGGGGGGCTCGCACCCTTATGAACCAGCCGCCACTAATATAAAGGCACAAACATTACTAGTGTTAAATGTAACCCTTTTAAATAAAGTCAAAGTTGACAAAAAAATGTATCAAATCTGGTATATTTCCAATATATTATACATCTTCTTCTTCTACTTGCTACTTACGTACTGTGTGCTAACATGTAGGTACACACAGAAATCCGATTACTTATTTCCCAGCAAACACAGATGGACTTAAATTACTGTTGAATTGCCATTAAATTACGGTAATTTAAGTAGTAATTTAAACAGTAAAAAGGGCGCCATTAAGCAACCACTTAAACTACCAAAAATTCACTGACTTCTAAATTACTAATAGGCTACCATTAAAATACTGTTGTTATATTACCATTGAATTACTGTTAAACTACTGTTTTGAACTACTATCAAAACTATTAAATTATTATTAAAACCACTAACACTTTTAAAAAAATAGTTTTTTTAATTAATTATTTCTTTCTGTAATTTTTTATTTATTTCGTTTACATAATTTGACGCTTATAATTGATAAATTGTGGGATTTTTTTTAAATTAGAATTTAATTTAAGTACTTACCTGGGGTTTGATCCCACGAACATCAGGAAAATCTCTTGCAACCTAAACGTGTTAACCACTACTCTACCTGACCTAATACTATACATGCTAACTACACGTTATATATGTTGAATACAAAATCGAGTAACTTATTCGTAATTTACTACTTTCAACGTGAACCATTAAATATTTCACATGACAATCAGACTGATGATGAATTAGTCCTATATATACATTTGCATCGCTACGTATTAATTATACTCTTGTTGTTTTTGTTATTCTGTAATCAGGATAGTTCATGTCTTAGTTGCTTGAAGTGGTTTATGTAATCCGAATATTTTTGGATACGGCAGGTACATAATTTCATGCAATATTGATATTCTTGTATCATAAGTTATAATATTTACTTTTGTTTTATATTTATATTGCGTTACTGGATCCCGCAGATTGACCAATGCTATTTGACTTTCCAATATTAATATTTTCGTAAACTGTACGAAATCTTTTTAGTTGTTGATAATAATTGCCACTTTCCTTCTTTCTATGCATTCTTCAAGCAATTGTTTGATAGCAGACCTAACTGTTTGGCAAATATAAGGACTATTTTTAAAATAATTTAGCTTAACATTTATATAGCAACTCTATTACTACTGACTATTAATTTACCTTGTATTTTAACGGACATTCAATTACCATTAAACTCCCCAACCTAATTCTGGAATTACGACTAAGTTACTGAGTAAACTATTCAAGCTACGAATCATTGCATTACTCCTAAATTACTTTTGAATTGCTGGGTAGTATAATGGTAACTCAATTACCGGTAAACTACAACGTTCAATGTTTTAATTACTCTTAAGTTACTGGTTAAACTATTTTTATGCTACTCACCATTACATTACTCCTTAATTACTTTTTAATTACTGTGTGGTATAACAGTGACTCAATTACCATTAAACTACAACGTTCAATTCTGGAATTACGACTAAGTTACTGAGTAAACTATTCAAGCTACCAATCATTGCATTACTCCTAAATTACTTTTGAATTGCTGGGTAGTATAATGGTGACTCAATTACCATTAAACTACAACGTTTAATTTTTTAATTACTATTAAGTTACTAATTAAATTACTTTTATGCTACCACAATACTGATATACCCCTAAACTACTTTGTATACTACTTTTAAACTAGTAACCATTAACAAATTACTGCTAAACGTCACCTTAGACTACTCTTAAATTACGAAAAAAATTAAATTACTTATAAATGACTTTTCAATACCCAATAAACTACTAAATTAAGCTACCTTGTGTTTGCTGGATCGTTTGTTACTTGTTGCACTATCATAGGAATGGAGCTATGTACCAAATACCGTGCAGTGTAGTGCGGGTAATTTTATAACTTTAGAGAGCGAGTTGAATGTAAGCTACTACATAGAAAAAACGTGGTTTATAGTAATCATAATTTCGGTTTGTTATCAATTTTCTTCTCAGGTTTGTTTCTATACATGAACAATAATTTATTTTGCATAATTTTTTTAGCTGAATTTTATTAATACACTTGTTTAGAGTGAAAAATTTAATTATTGTACCCTAAACATTATTTTATTTTTGCAGTGCTATCTATTTATTTAAGTATTTTGAGTGACCTACGTAACAGTACATAATTTAAACATCTGTAAATACGTTATCTTCAGGAAATAACTTAGAAAGCATGTGCGTTCTTGTTATATATGCGTGGTTATATATTAAATACGTTAATTAAACAACATTATGTTCATTGAGACCACATAGTTGAATTACATTACTTGCGTTACATCTATCGGTATACGTCATATTGCTTGTATCTCGTGGTCATTACTGCTTGCGCATACCTCCGCTCGTGCGCCGACATTCCCTTCTAGCGTTTCCTTATTAGGCGCGCGTTATACAAATGTTTATACATTACAGTTCTTAGAATAACAATTTTATTCAACTACGTCCTATGTGGTAACGTTATTTTTATTGTCAGCAAATTACTGAGAAGAAACGAATAGTTCTTAGAACAATGAATTAAACATCATAAAATTTCATATTTTCTTAAAATCAATCCACAGCAGATAATATATAGTATTTATTTATTATAATTAGGACTAGTTTCTACAATCTAAATTATCATCGTCAGTCAAAACGCTATTATAAGATTACAAAAAGGAAATGACCTTAATTATAATAAATAAACACTATATTATCTGCTATGGATTGACCTTAAGAAAATAGGAAATTTTATTTCAATTACCCCACTTAGAGATGGATTACTTTAACAACGCTTTAACTATATAAAACATCATAACATTATTTTTGATTTCTTTTTATTAACGTTGCCAACAAATTATTTAATGCTACAAGCCCATAACTTTCGATTCATTAAGATCAAAATTTTGATTTTTATAAACGTTTTGAGAATTTTTATTTTGACATTTTTTTGCTTGTATTGATGCTGTGATTTTACCTTCTAAATTAACAACCTGTTAATCAAATACATGCTGTATGTATTTACTGCTTTCTAAATAACTACTAAATAAAATAAAAACGACTAAGTATATATTTAAATATATATATTTTAACAAATTAAAAAAAAAAAACAATATAAAAGCACTTATAAATTCAACTTCATTTTTAAAATAAAATTTTATGTAGTAAAATAATGATTCAAAAGAATAAAAAGTATTTTTTTTAAATAATAATGCATAAGAAATAATGTCTTATTATTTTTGTGATTTCATTGGATCTTTTTCTGTTTTGATATTTCTTGCCTTTCTTTTAGATCCCATACCTACAAAAAAAAAGTTAACAAAAACCATTGAAGGTAGATAAAATACGTACTATGAACGTGACAAACTTCTATATCAGCATTAATTGATCGAAGAAAATCCAGCCAGCATTTTTGTTTTGCAGATAATTTGTCATTCTCTCCCTTAACTTCGACAAATTTACACTACAGAAAATATCAAAAAAACAATATTATTAAATTGACGAATAACTACATACACATAGTAATCGAAATTAACTATTTTTACTTTATTTTAAGAAATAGAAACATCATTATCATAATAATGATCTTTATTTACTATTTCTTTACTAATGCTTATTACTGCTAATACAATTATGTTTAAATAAAATAAAATAAAACCCAATTTTAATTAACTACTGTTGCAATGATAAAAGTTATAATTAGTGCTATTCTTATAATTGCTTTAAAAGAGGCACAATGTTTAGCCATTTTGCACAATGGCACGTCTTTAAAGAAAAGTGCACAATGATTATTTATCGAACTTTATTGGTGAATAAATACTTGCTGAACGCAATGAGATAAAATTTAAATAAATTTACGATAATTGTATAACCTATTGAACAAAAACATTATTTTTATGACTTTGTATTAACATTTATATTGTTTGTATAATTATTAAGATTAAAGTGAGATATATTAGAATTTTTTTATTATAAATTTCTTGAAAACGTTAAAATGTAGACACCGATTTATATTTGACAGTTTTGATATCCATGGCTTTCTGATTTTGTGTGGCTGGTGTAAGAATAGTGGAGAATACGCCATCCGTTCTAAGTAATACTCTACCTTGCGGCGTTTATAACTCTTTTAGTAACGTACCACATTAAATGTACTACTTATTATATCTAAAGAACTTCCTAACCCTTTCCTTTCACCACTATTGAAACAGTTAAGAATACAAAAAATCCCAAGATGTTTAAAGACAGGTTGTCGCATTCACTTTACGGAAGCAGATATTTTTCAATGTAGCGATATAAAAAGAATAGAATTAAAAAAAATACATGTAAATTGCCACAATCTACAGTTGAAAGGAAATCACAAACAATTAAAACTTGAAGAAAAGAAAGAGTTAAAAAACAAAGCTTACTAAACAGTATTTGAATCAACAACTGATAAACCACAGCAGCAAGTCAAAATTAAGAAATAAAAACAATAAAAGGATGTCTAATTTAACTCACATAAACATCAACACACTACTTTGACGAACATGAAACATGGCGTTGTCACTAACTCAGCTTTCTATTCATGCCGCACTAGCGCTGCGATCCTAATCGAAATTACCCATATTCATTCTATTATTTGTTATAAAATGAAAATATATGGAGTAGTACATCTCATTCTGGTGGTATAAAAACCAAAAATTTAGCCCTAGCAAGTGAACCTAGTGGTGTAGCCAAAGAATCGGCTCAGACCTATATTTTTGGGTAACAGTCTTTGCAGTTTATTTGTTAAAATGTTTTTATATAAACAAAAACTACAGTCCACGTCGCACAATGTTACAAACACAAACTTAAACTAGTTTTAATTTGCGATTTCCAAACTTCCATTTAAAACCCTATGACTTTGATTAAACAAACCATAACCAGAACGATTTTTTAACACGAACTTTTTCGTCAGCTGATGCTGGTAAAGCTCCAGATGTCAAATAAAATCCATTGCAAAAGACTCCCATTACATGGAAATTTTCGGTCATTAGAGTACCACTACTTTCTAAGTTTTCGATCACCTCTGATAGATGGGAAAAACGTGATGTGATGTAAAGTAATACTTCTCTACGTAAAATAAATCAGCGTTCAAGCATGCTCCCCGTATAGTGGTAGAAACGGCACAGCATCTACGGTTTTATAAAATTCTTCACACAAGGGTGCTTCAAGAAATACTTTTCTTTAACAACGTGAGTTATGTGGTCAACACAACAAATCATGAGCGTAACAAAGTATTCAAAATGCATCGTTTACAAATTTGACTACAGTTGAATTATTCGTTTTTTGTAACACAAGCCAGCAAATGTGCAGCAGCTTATTCAGTCGCTGTTAGTTTACCCAGTACCACATTGACTACAGATCTTCTTACATCATCCGTCGTTTCGACTAACTAAACACTCCCATTTCCTGTATCTGATAGAATTTCTGCAATGTTTTCTTATAGGTACCGATGTAATGTATTACTCCAAAAATATTTTAACATTCGGGTATCCTAATTTGTACCGCAGAATATTTGCCGCCACTAATGCGTCACACAGATTTTCGTTAAAATTTTATTGCAAATATGTACTTGAAAAATTCGAATTCGTCAATAACACTGGATTTTGAGGTTTCGCTTTTTTTTAATTATTCACGTACATAGCCTATTCTTGCACGTTGTTCCGAAGTTAAATAAATACGGAAATCGATAAATAAAAAATTAAAATTGGGAAGAACACACCAAGGCGCTACACAAAACCAGGAACAAACTTAAAAAAATAGGCGAAACTCGATGGTGGAGCAAAAGGAATGCTGTGCAGACGTTGTTAGGAAATTTCCAAAATCAGGACAATGAAATATATTCTACAGTTTTATTGGTGTTACAAAACATTTCAACAAGCACTGATTTCGATGCAAAGACGTGTTCTGAAGCAGCATCGTATTTGTAGTCATTTTGCAAATACGAAACGATACTGTTGTTTTTCCTATTTTTGCAACTGTTTGAGTTTCTAACACCGGCATCTAATTACCTTCAGACTGAAGGTATTGATTTTATGCAAGCATACTATTTAGTAGAAGGTTGCAAAAACAATATCAACAGTATGTTTGACCGCTTTGATAAAATAAAAGAAGCAGCAGATAAATTTGTCTCTTATTTGATAAACAAAAAGGAATTAGCCGATATAGAAATTGAAGACCAGCTACTACAAGTTAGAGCAAACAAAATCAAAACGATGCCTGGTGAACAATGTAAGAACAATCCAATTACTGATCCGTATAAAAAATTCGAAATTGAAGTTTATAAAATTATAATAAACCAATCTGTCAACAGCATTGAACAGAGGTTTGAGCCTAACAGACAAATATATGGGGACTTTTCACTACTTGATCCTCGTTTAAGAACATTAGTAGCGACGCTATTACTCAACAAAGTTAAAGTAAACTCGCAGAAAATGTAAATGTTAATGCTAGTGATTTGCAACAGGAACTTTTAAGTTTTTGCGGAATTTATAATAACTTAGAAAGAATCAAAACAGATCTGTGTTTGTTTATTGACAAGGATAACGGTATGTGCAAAGGCTGTATTCACTGCACATTTTCTTCAATCTGTAAATACAATATGTATGTATGTACTTTCCCAAATTTATATCGTGCCTATAAATATCTGTTAACTCTTTCTTGTACGCAAGTTTATTGTGAACGATTGTTCTCTTAAAATAATTAAGTCTCCTATGCGATCGAAATTGGGACAGGATATTTTGCAGACTTTGATACTAATAAATATAGAGAGAGATCTGTTAAAAAAATTAGATTCTGAAAAAATTATAGACATTTTAGCTTCAGAAAGTAGAGATTACAGAAAAATGTTATTGGTTTAAAGCGTTCGAGTTGTTAATCGAATAACATTAATTTGGTAGTTCTTCTATTTGTTAGGTTAAGAGACTCCCTGTGTATTTGTAAATTTTATTGTTTGAACTGAAATAAAATTTTGACAAAGTATCAAGGTTGTTAAGTTTTGAACACTTGCATCCATTTATGGTTAGTAAATTCTAGCCTATGCATATATTTTTTCGGTTAGCCTTTTGTTTCCAGTCCGACACTGCCTACATATGTAAGATTATCTCTGTTTTTATTTTTTTAAATAATAAGATTTGTTCTGTTCGCCGTGATTATTAAACGTGTCACGGTGATAATCGAAGTTGCTAATGTTTTCTCGAAAGATATTCATATTTTATCACAGTATAAATAACAATCTGTAGGGACAGCTCGCCGAATTTTGCTCGCAGTTTTTTTTGCATTCTCGGATAGTAGCGCAATTATCAAATCGCGGGACTACAAAAGTTTAAAGCTTCTGAAGCTTACGTTGTAATAATTGGCGTATCACAATTGCTGTACAACGCTTAATTTTGTGATAACTACAAAAGTTGCAACCCTAAATGCAACGTACAAAGTGCAAAGTTCTTTTATTTTTTTTTTACTGATTTTACTTTCGTGATTCGCTATTATTGTTACTTTTAATTTTTGTGTAGTTTATAATAGTTATTTGAATATGGAAAAACGGGATAAATATAGTGTAAATGTAAAACCACTTCTCAAACTCGCGGTGCCAGTTTATTTCGATTTCCCAAAGATTTTGCAAGGTAATTTATAAAATTGACATTACTAGATGTCAATTATTTATATTTTTTGTAAATTAACTAATATTATGTAATTGATTCGAATTATGTAGCTGCGAAGCTTGGATAAACGCATGTTGATGCCAGTATTTACTGCAATCAGTTCCCTGTTTATACTCATCAATGTATGGGGTGTGCAATCTTCACCCTTATAATAAAATGTACAGTAAATCAAATGAGATAAGATGGCTTCTACACCGTAGTGTACCTTTGTAGATTTCTTAACCAGGTAAAACCAAATGAACGATTTTTACAGTGATTAAGTTTTTTAATTAAATTTTTTGCGTAAATATTTTTGCGCTATCTAGAAACATTTTAGCAAAGCACCGCCAAGTAGTCGCCAATTTGATTTAAACTTGCGTATTCAACTGATTATTTATACTGTGATTTTATTATAATTATGTGCTATATTATATTTATTATTATTATTGTACAAACGATGTATATGCATAGATAATACATACCTTTTTATCACAAACATTCCATAAGAATAAATCTGGCAATCCTGAATGATAGGTTTTAAAATCGGTTACCAAATGTTCCATTATTTTTCGTAATTTCAACCTTCCAATACAGAGTAAAATATCAAATAAATGTGTAGGTTCGTCTACTATTTCTGCATTTATAAATGACTTCTCGCGATAATGATTTGTCCATGTAGTACAAACATGATCAGATAGTTCTGTAAGCGACCAATTGCACTCAATTTCGGTAAGCCTTTTACGAATAGCTTCTTGTCTGTTTACATAAAATTCTTTATACATTAAATCTAATGGATAGTATTGTATTTGGTTGACAAAAGCATAGGGCACCTTATCTCCATATATTATATCCCAGAATAGAGTAAAAAAGATAGAAACTACCAGAGTTCCTTCACAATGTAATCCATTTGTAAAACCATTTTTAAAATAATGCTTTAAGGCTAATTGTTCCACATGAAAATGTTCTAAACCTGCCTCTGTTTTTTCATAATAATTCCTTTTTTTTCCTGGGACATCACTATAAACAATCGTGATATTTTATTTTATACACCAAAAGATAGTTACCTTCGAATAGCCATAGCATCAATTTCGATACAAGGAAAGTCTTCCATTAAAATAGGTTGTAACGATGATATTTGTCCAAATTGTAATTGGGATACTTTATGCCTATGACTTTTTTTTATTACTTCAGCTCTCACATTCAATTCAGTTATATCAACGTTGGATAGATTTTTGTCTTGCAATGCCTCAAGTAGACTGCTAGTAGCCTACATCAAATATATACATACATATACAAATTTAACTAAACTTTATCCTTACCGCTTCATATTGTTTTATGTGAGTGAATTGCACCTTTATAAGAGTGTTGTACCAAAAACCCATTGCGTTTTTGCAATATTTAGATTTTTTCAGTAAAAATTGTAACCATTCGGCTACTATAACAGAGTATCGCTTTGTTAAATGTCTCAAACCAGTTGATAACGCTTTCGTATACTGATAACCCGGTGTAAATCGTTGAATACATACAGGTTTGTCTTCCGTAATGTTACTAAAATTAATTTAAATAAATTTAAATTGATGTTATTACTTATTACATTAAAAAAAATACATAGGTATAATCAAATGTAAACATTAACTGATATGTAGGTCATGTTAGTATCAGGAACCGAACAGGAGCGTAATAGAACCGAGAACCGGACCGAAACCGTTATTTTTTTTGGTCCGGAACTGGAACCAAAACTGTTATTTCTCCATCCAAAAAAAATTGTAAAGAACCGAAACCCTTATTTTTCGGTTCCTAGACGTTGCCGCCAATAAAACATAATAAACGTAGAAGTGCGAAACACGAGCATTACATTTTTAAAGATGTTTTCCAATTGCAGATTGACTCACAGCGCAGTTAGCCACTACCATATTTGTAGAATCTTGCCAAATCAATTTAAAGGTTAAGTTTAATAACGTTGTAAAAATGATCAACTAAAATACATTTTGTGCTTTTCTTTTACATATAAACAAATAAATGATTTGTAGATCTGGTTAAAAACTGTTGATTAAGTACGAGTTGAGTTTAAAAAACACATCAATTACGATGATAGTAGAAAAATTTCCTGCTGCAAAACATGCGATCAAAAGATAAAAGGAAGTATTCGTATTTCCTATGCAGTATTGTGTGAACAATGTAGTGTTCAAACTAGTCCATACATTTATATATACAATATTTTAGGAAAATCATGGTACGAACTTACAAAAACATTTGTTACCATTTCATAATTTTAAAGAGATTGACTTTGAGGGACAAACTATAGACAAGAAAGGTGACCAGATGAAGCTAGAAGAAATGAACAAAATTCAAGTGGCTATTTCAAAGCAATATTTAATAGAAGCTTGTGTTGAACTGGTCACTTCGAATGGTAGACCCTTTACATTAATGAAGGACTCTGGTTTTCTATTGCAAAAAAAAGAGAAAGCTTACGTCTGACTCTAGAATGGATTCTGTAAATACAGAATATAATGCAATGAAATTAGAATTAATGAATAAAATCACGGGTTCCTTGATTTGCGTTAAGGTAGATGCTGTTACTAGGTTAGATCCGTCTTTTCTTGGAATAAATATACAATATATGCATGAGAATAGCATTGTTCTACAAACACTTGCTCTTAAAGAGTTGACGAAACGCCATACAGGTTAGTAAATAAATGTTTGTATAGTAAACCTGGAAACTATAGAACCCACAAATTTGGAATTTATATGTTCACTCACCAGCAACTATTGCTATTTTTTAACTAATGTACTATTAACTGACTTATTTGTAGGTGAATACACAAGTAAAATTATATTAGAAGTTTGCAATGATTTTGGAATAAAGAAAAAACAAATTTATACGATAACAACTGATAATGGGTCTAATACGATCAAAGCTATAAAAACCATGGCATCAAATGAAGGAGATATAGAAGTTGTTTAAATGGACGAGAAAGATGGAAATGAAATTCAAGAAATTGTAGATGATGTGATATATAGGAATAGTGTAAAAATGTTCATAACTGGTACGCCCAAAAAAATATTACTTTGATTAACCGGTTACCGCCCAGCGTCCTATTTATAGGACGGCATTAATAAGATTTTTTTAACCATTAAACATTGATGAAATTAAAAAGTATTTTTGTCGCGAAAATGATAATGTTGGTTCTCTGTGTAATGTGGATGCAGTGAGAAAACGAAACGCAAAAGCTTTAAAAATTAGCCTCAATATGTTACGTAAAATCGTCGAAAGTAAAAAGCGGAACATTTCATTGCCAAAAACTATCAGAAAACCACGAACTAAGTGTAAAAGAAGAGCTAAAACATACCACAAGAGGCATAATTTATGAGATGTATTCCCAAAAGGAAGTGGTTACATAGGAGACAATTAGTAATATATTACAAGAAAAAGGGTAATCCAGACCAACTATAAGTAAGATTTTACATAGTATAGGATTTAAATATAAACAATGCAATCACAGAGCACCTTGTGAAAAATTAAAGGTGGCGTTAGCGCGGGTGCAGTTCTTAAAAAAATACCATGAAAAAATGGAATCGGCTTCATCACTTCAGATAGTATATATAAACGAAACGTGGATCACAGAAGAGATCTTGGCAAGACGACACACCAAAAAGTGTAAAAAAGTGGAGTGTTCAAGTAGTGGGAAAAGATTTATCACTTTACACGCTGGTAATGAATATGGTTTTATTTTATAAATTGTAGTTTAGTTTTTGTGACAGAATCAGCTGTTGCCTAATCTACAGGAACCGTCATTAATTATTTTGGACAACGCATCATAATATTATCTGCCTATACAAAACAAAAAAATTCTTTTGCTGGCACAGATTTAAAGGTAGCGGTATGCTGTACATGACATTATTTATGAATATGGTCATTTCGTGCTTAGATTACCTCCATATCATTGCCAATGTAATGCAATTGAGAATATGTGGGGTATCTGCATATCATATTATGATAAGCACATGGGTAGCTAAGGTTACTCTGATGCAGATGTATTAAAAATGTGGGAGGAAGCTTTGAAACAATGTGATGGAGAAGTGTAGAAAAAAACTATTACTTATACAGAAAAAAATATATCTTAATGGTGGTTACGTGAAAAGGTGTTAACAGAGCCGGCGAAGTAAATTTTTCCCGTGTGTAGCAAACCAAAAATTGCCAACGTGTAGCCGTTTGCCTCTTCTCTTATCCCATATTGAAAATCAGTACGTAATTTTTCAATTTTTCGAATGGTTATGCTGATGCTGGTATGAGAATTACTAATGTTTAGATCATGTTTTTGTAGAGCTTCGTTTAAATTTTCGACAAATTCGAAAGTGGATATCAATGTCAATAAATTGAAATAAAATGCAAAAGACTCCATCTTCTTCAAATATCCGTCAGCCTTTGAAGTAATAGTTGAATCATAGTTAGCATAATCTGTCATTTCGTTTAAAAAGTTCACGAGAGTGACGTAGTTATCTTTAACTCTTTTCAACGATTTTATACGAACACACCATCTCGTAGGACAGTAATTCAAGAGTGACGTAGGTAAAGCTTTTTTCGATTCTTTGGAATCTCCTTCTTGAGATCGTAGTTCTTCCTGTACCTGTTGTTGAGTTTTTGCTAGTTCTGAGAATACTGCTAAGCGACGTGGAGAACCTTTTACAAACGTGATCAAGTCTTGTACGGTGCCTATAAAGTTTCTGATTTCCGTGATACCTGTTAACGCATTTTGAACCACAAGATTGAGGCGGTGCGCCACACAATGAACAAATAAAGCTGACGGACTAACTTCCAAAATTCGTGTTTGTAAACCTGACATGTGTCCACTGACATTTAATGCACCATCATAACATTGACCACGAATATTAGTCATATCGAGTTCGAATCGTAATACCACATCTTCGGCAATTTTAAATAAAGTATCAGCTTGGGTGTTGCCAGTTTCATAAAACCCAAGGAAGTCTTCTTTTATCACCAATTGATCTGTTACATAGCGGAATTAATTGCACACCTGTTCCAAACGAGACAAATCCGATGTCTCATCAAGCATAATCGCGAAATGTTTTTGTTCCTGAACAAGAGAAACAATTTTTCGTAAAACAAAATCTGCCATCAATTTTAAAATTTCTTCGATGATTCAGTGATGAATCCATTTATGCGAGTTACGTTGCAACCAGTTTTTTAGTTCTGGAATATCATTCGCGCGCAGCTGTAGTAAACGAGTAAATTTGGAATGTTCAGCGTGATCTTCTGTATTGTAAGAACCACGAAAGACGATTCCTACTCGAGCAAGGAACTGAATAGTTTCGAATATTTTGAAAAAAAAGAGCTATTCGAGCTGCAACCATAGATTCTTCTTTTCCGGCTGAAAGTTGCTGAATAATGGGTACTTGTTTCATACTAGCAATTGAAGTACAACAATGACGATGAAATTCTCCTTTTTCATGATTTTTGAAAGAGTTGAGAACTCGAGACCATGCATTAAAACCATTAATTACAAACGCTTCTTTGGCATTCAGGTGTTGGCTGTTTAAAGGCGGCAGGGGTAACTTTAGATTCACAGCCTCGGTAAACATGGAACAAAAAACTTTTTTATACTTTTTATCAGGACTCATAAGCCATGGATATGTTTTTAGCCAATCTAATTTAAAATGACCTCCTTGTTTACCTGTGAAAACATTAAACATCAATCCTCATTACTAAATTATTGTATATATTATCACGAAGTTACCCTATAGTAATAATTTTAGTATTTCTGAAATTCTATGTATGAATATTGAATCTTATACCTTCAGTTTGAACAGTTTTTTTCGTTTACCTTTGCGATTAGGATTAGTTATCTTATCCGTAACATTTGTAGGAGTAGAGGGCGAAGCACTGGATTCACATTCATAACTACGTTCATTCGCCACATTAATATCTTTACTACTGCAACTAGGTATAATACTCGTATTTGGTTTCGAGTCGCTTGATTCAGTTTCCTGTGCTTCCTTCGGTTTTCGTATTAGAAACCGGTACATCGACATCGTAATGTATGTAGGTAAAAACTAACAATAAAAGCACTACGGTGAATTAATGATAAGAACACAAACACCTGACTAGTGACTGCTGTGATAGTGTGTTTCATGTTTTCATAACAGTATATGCGTAGATCGGCTAGACGTAACTGCTGCGCTGCTACCTATCCTATTGCAGTTTTCAAAAACTTCACGAAATGACGGGAGTTTTAATAAAATCTAATTTATGAATGTTGAATCGTAATAGATAATAAATTTATAATAATGATTTTTAAGTAACATAGGTAAGTTAATTTTCGCGATAATGAATGATAAATTATCAAAAAACTGTTGTTTTTTCGCATTTTCCCGAGTGTAGCATTGCTACATATGAATTCTTCCATATGTAGCATTTGATACATATGCCACACAATAAACGCCGGCTTTGGTGTTAGATATAACAGTCGAGTCATTGGTAATTTGTATTAATGGCGATACTTCTGATGACATGATCGTTAATGTTTTCATTTTAAGTTTACCTACAATTTTTTTTTAATTCTCAATTAAATCTTGTTATTATTAAGAACACAGTGTTACAAATTAAGTTGTAAATTAGATCCTTTTTCTTAATGTCTCCTACTCTAATTGTAAAAAAGCTTTTTTCATGTAAGTATTACCTGTGGTATTACATTCTTCGAATTAAAACTGCATATTCAACTACGTGCTTATTTACAGTTATTTCTTGTAGTTTTTATTTATTGCAAAAATACTGAAATTATACAATTTAGTCTTTAAAGAACAAGATTAAAACAAAGATTACTATTACGCGTTGTGGATATAGTAAGATACTCACATCGCGGTGGGAGCATTTTATTCGGACATTGGCCGAAGCGAAATACCCAGAACGCGTTCTGGATATTTCGCTTCGGCCAATGTCCGAATAAAATGCTCACACCGCGATATGAGTATCTTACTGTATCCACAACGCGTAATGGGTAAAAATTGCGGGCATTGCCCGAATTCGGCGTTTGAGTGTAACATATATACAGCAAGACCCCGCTTAACGCTGTTTCGTTTAGCGCTGTTTCGGTTTAGCGCTCTTTTAATTCAACTCGGTGATTCCCCGAAATTGCTCGCAGCACTACGGGGATTCCCCGAAATTGCTCGCAGCACTACGGGGATTCCCAGAAATTGCTCGCAGCACTACGGGGATTACCAGAAATTTTCAAATACAATCGCCTTCAACCAAAATGACCGCTGAAGATCGCACCTACTCACATTCTGATAGTATAGTGTTTCTTATTAGAAGTTTAAAACATTCTAATTTGATTACCTGCATAGTTAAATAAAATAATAGAAATTTAAGCTTACTGATCTGTAAATAACAATAAGTACGGTACGCCAGATTGGTATTTATTTCAAATTTTAAATGTATCTAATGCTTAAAATGTATTTTTAGATAATTGATATCTTATGCAAGCTAACAATTCTAGAATTTTTATTTATTATATCAAATATTGCCTCTACTAATACTACTATCATTAATGGCACATTAATTGCACATTCGGAATTACAATGTATAACTAATATCATCATTTTAATATTGGTCTGATTATTTAAAAAAATTTTGGATGTGCTAAAGTATTTATACATACTTGAAATTACTGTACTATTTTTAACTAAATACTCCGGAATTTGCGTTTCTTTTGTCATTACAATATGTAATTATCCTGTAGAAAATTTTTAAGACCTTAGACAATGAGTAAGGTCAAAGTTGGACTTTCAAAAGATTTTAGTTTTCAGTTGTTGACAAATAACTTCAATTGACCATATTCAAGCGTTTTTTTGGACTTCAGGTTTAACATTTTTGGGTTGGTAAAACTGATGGATTTTAAATCGCCCTCAAAAAATATAAACTTTTATTGGTTGTCAACAACGACCTCTCTGATTGATGGGTCATAATGAATTCTAGTGATTTGTCAAATCGGGTTGGTAGCAACAATAACCTCATGATAACAACCAAATCTTTTTGTCCATATTTGCTACCAACCCGATTTGACAAATCACTGGAATTCATTATGACCCATCAATCAGAGAGGTCGTTGTTGACAACCAATAAAAGTTTTTATTTTTTGAGGGCGATTTAAAATTCATCAGTTTTACCAACCCAAAAATGTTAAACCTGAAGTCCAAAAAAACGCTTGAATATGGTCAATATTTGATATCGCAAAATAAGTTGATTTTCTTTTGGTTTATAAGTTTAATGATTTTCATTGCATTAGACTCAGGACACAAATGCAAACATGTTATTTTGTTTGGTTTTGTGTTTTTGAGTCCGATTGTATAACAGTTACCTTTATTTTGAGATTTAGCATTTCTTAATAAATTATAACTATCTACGTATATTAAGTAAAGCACTTTGCTACATATATGGTCTTTCTTATTTTATTTTCAGTGACAAAAAAATTGTTCGTTACTTTATTTACAGGTTCTATTCGCCAATTCATAAGAGAAGAATAGTAAAATAGTAGTTTAAGAACAAAAACGGCATAATTTCTTTAGATTTTAGAATGGCCAACAAACTCTTTTGACTCAAACGCCATTGGGAATATATGGGTAGTTATGAGCAGAACATAGACAAACAATCGCCTTGATATTCTGGCAAGCACTTTAAATAATGTAGCGCAAGTTGCAAATGAACTTTGGGAACGTTTCCGAGGATCCGACTACTACAAAAAATTAAGTCGATGCCGAACAGGTTCACAAAAGTTTGGAAAATAACGGTTTATATACGAAATATTAATAATAACGTTTTATGTATTAAATAAACGTTTTCCTATAATAAAACAACTAACTAATAAGAAAAACGTTTAGTTATTATTTTACTTAAAAATTTTGTTGAAATGTAGTTCAGTTTAAACCGATGATTACTTACAAAAAACGATTTTTTGAGGTTAAATAATGATAAAGTAAATCGTTATTTCACGAAAAATGTAAATAATATTCATTTTAGAATCTGAAGGTCGTTTTGTACTAAACAACGCAACGATATGGTTTTTTATTTAATTGATAATTTGATGCATTTTCAATTAGTCCACTATTAAAATGATTTAATTAATTATCCATAGTAACTGCAAATATACAATTAATACATTAGTAATGATAGTAGTATTAGTAGAGGCAATATTCTATATAAATATTTGATATAAATAAAAATTCTAGAATTAATAGTTTGCATAAGGTATAAATGCTCTAAAAATACACTTTGTAAATATTAAACACATTTCGAGTTTGATAATAAAAACCCATCTGGTATTTCTATTATTTGTTTAGCTATACAGGTAATAAAATTACAATGGTTTATTTGAGTAGTATAGTAGGGCCGGTTCTGGATCACTCGGGTAAGATCAGTAAGAGATCGTGGAGTTTCGTTGCTATCGTTTCGTTTCGGGTATGCTCGAGTTGCATTCGTATTTGGTAAGTCGGAATAGATCGTATTGGTGGTGGGGGAATCGCAATAAGTCGTAAGAGTCGTTTTGTTTCGGGTATGCTCGGTTCTAAGTCTGTCGGAGAAGTTCGTAGTGATGGTGGGGATGCTGTTGTGTGTATATAAAGATGATATTTGTGAAGAATTAATATTAGTATTTTAATAACTCTTATTTGTTTTAATAAATTGAAAGAAGTTAAAATGGAATCATTTTTTGTAAACTTGAACGAAACTTCTCATTTGGTTCCTTATCTAAGTGCTAGAAGTCTATTAATAAATGAGCAGTATAAAATTAAGTGTTTTAGTAAAATAGATGGTAAATTTGGGGAACAAGTGATTGTCGAATGCCAGGATTTTAAAGTACCTCTACCACAAAGATTTATTAACAAGTTTTCGATTGAAGACATAAACCAAATTAATAGCTTGATTGGTTCGGGAAAAAACATCTATCTCGTGAGCCGAGGAGCTGTTGGTGAAACAACAAACATTGAATTTATTCAAAAATAAAATAACAGAGTTATAATGTGTGACATGTAAATATTTAAAAAATGTAAATAAATAATAAATGTTTGAATTAATGATACGTATTTTATTTTACTATTACAGGTTTTATCATACCTTAGTAAATATATTAGGCAGTAGGTGATAGTAGGGAAGAGAGAGAAAGTTTATAACATTTTGATTCGAATTAAATAATGTATTTTAGTTTGATTTATTGTTATTTATGCAATACTGTTTTTGTTTATCCAGCTGTTGTGAGATTCATCAAAGCCTAACCATTTTACATACATTTTAGTACCTGCCTTTCGTAAAATTCTTTCAATTAAGTACGTATCCGGATGTTTAACTTTTTGCAATTCCATTTCATAAAAACCTCCTAAAATATTATCCCCTTTTATGTCTTTTAGCAAATAGGTAGTTGGGTTAGTTAGTTTGACTTTTCTAATTATAAAAATTTCATTAGACCAATTAGGAGTATACCCCTTTTCAAATGCATTCCTGTGTTTGCTAATTCTTACATGATCCCCCAACGAAAATTTGTTATTTTTGTTTGCTATTTTTATATGTGAGTATGCAGATTGTAAAATAGACTTTTCGTTGTTTTTGTTAACCATCGATGGCTTCATTTTAATTGTACGATGAAAAGTGTTATTGTATAGATTTGTAATATCATCCAATATGTTTATCCATTTGTAATTACCCTGTAAACTAAATCGTTTCCACATTATGTTTTTCAAAGTTTGATTAACACGTTCTACAATTGATGCTTTTTTTGTACTCAACGTAGTATAGTGATTAATATTATACTTTTTCATCAAGTTTTTGAATGTACTATTGTAAAATTCTAATCCTTCGTCTGTTACGTGATATTCTTTCTATTGCGTCAGTAACAAGTTTTTAATTTTAAAGGATGCGTCCATACATATTTCGAAAAACAATTAATTACAACAAGTATGTATTTAAATTGGTTGTTTTGCTTTGAAAACAAAACCATATCGACAAGATCAGCTTGCAATGTTTCATTAATACCTTTTATTATAACCCGACGTCTTTTAAAATTTCTTCGTGCAGGTTTATACAATTCTAAATCTATATCTCTTTTTATGGAAGATGGAAGAGATTTTTTTGTTGCTTTTCGTCTAGGCATTTTTACACTGAACCACTTTCTATTTTGACAGGACATTTAACTACTATTTCAACATATAACGTTTTCAAATATCTTATAGCAGTTTGATTTCCGTGATTGCGTACTTCAAACGATATCTTGTCTCCTAATTTAAGTGGACGATTAGTAACCTGCTCGCTTGTATAAGGTTTTCCATTTATCTTTAGTATAACGTTTTCAAGATTTATAGATAAATTATCAATTATACCGTTTTCCAATGGGAATGAATAAGAACTTTTGTCTGACCATATCATATATTTATTATCTAAAAGTCTGTTTGTCTGAAATAACAAAATATGGTTGTAAAACATATTAGGCATTGTTTTATGTGTATCATTTTGTACTTTTTCAACAGATAGCGGTGTGTTAAGTAGTTTTCAAGCAAACCATATTCAATGTAGACGGTTTGTAAAACGGTTTGCGCACAAACTATAGCGGTTTTGTTATTGTTAATCAAGCAAATTATATATAAACCATGCGGTGATTTGTTATAAATATATATTGAGAATAAATATGCGGACGTCTTAATAACATAATTAATATAATAGTTTATATTTTTTTATTGTAGAATGAGTTGAATGAAAGAATCAAATCCTTTTCTGTATCTGCCATAATTAGTATCTCTTTCTTTATCGATAACTAAAAAACCATAACTTTCGTTCCAACAAAATGAACACATCTTAAAATCGTCAGATGTTAAATCGGTACTGACATTATCTTTATAAATAATATGATGTAGATTTAATACATCTTGTTTGAACACTATTATAAAGTTGGCATTATCGCGAATTAATTGTTTTGAAATGCGGCTATAGGTTTGACATAAGTAAAAACAATCTATGTTGTTGTGACGGCCTATGCTAAAATACTCTCTTATTAGATTTTGTTTATCACACGCCACATCATCAAAAATAAATACTGAATTGGATTTTGCTTTAGATGGTGGAGGTATGTTACTTTCTAAATTACTAAAAGAAAAATAATTTATACCATAGAGAAACAAAGGGGAAGAGTATCAACTCTGTACAAATTTTTCGGACGTTACAACGCCCCGAAGGGCGGTTTTTAGAACTAAAACGGTGTCAAATGATCATAAATAATTCTACTTTACCAGCAAACAAAAGCGCGCGTTTCCACTTAAATTCAAAAGTAGATATTAATTTATATTCAAATAAACAAAAATAAAATTAGTAATTAACAGTTTATTACATACAGAAAATAGAATGTTACATTTAAAAACAATGAATAACGAATATATAATCTACAACAAACATTTCCTGATCAATATTATGCGGGTGTTGTCTTCGGGTCATATTAAATGTTGTTCATCATTGTTGGTTCTACGATCTTTTTTGAATCTTAGTGAATTCATGTTTATATTCCCTCCTCTTTCATCCGAGCTTGGGACCGGCAGTGATGACTCCAATGCTAGTTGTTCACCAAATCGTCATCACAGGCAGAGTTGAATTAAATATTTTTTGAATAAATCGTGTTGAACAATAGGATGATGTATAATCTATTGGAATAGGAAACATAATTTAAATTAATAATCATATTTTACAATAATTATAAATAATTAACATAGGTATTATGTGTAATGTCGATTAAGGTTAAGATAATTGTAAATAACAAACTTGAAAAATATTAGAATCATTGCATGTTGATATTCATTTGCATAATTATATATATTAATTTTGATTAAGATTATACTCAAAACTAGTAAATATTATAATATATTTATTTAATAATTACTTTTAAAGAGAATACTCACCCGAACAAGGTTAGAAACTTACAATGACAATTTAGCGGGAAACTGAACCAATCTTATTAACGTTGCGCACCTGCAAAATTGCCCACCAACGCCCCGAAGGGCGGTTTTTAGAACTAACGGTCACATTTGTATATAGTAGTTGATACTCTTCCCCTTTGTTTCTCTATGATTTATACCCTCAATAGGAGTTAGCAATTTTTCTAAATATTGATATTTTGGTTGAAAAAGAGATTTAGAATAAACATAAACGTTTTTAAAACGCAATCCATTAATGTGTTCAATTAAGCTAACCATTACATTGGTTTTTCCACAATTTGATGGTCCAACAATAAGACAACGAATAGTTGATGGTAATAACTGACCGTGTCTCTTATAGGTTTCCAAATTTTTTATATCATTATTTGCAACTTTTAGTGTCATTGGTTGTTGCACTATTCGCATTTTAATAAAAACTAAAAAAAAAAACGTGTTTGTCAAACATATAAATATAACTAAATTTCAATTCAGTTAGTTAGTGCGTGTATCTCAGCTCATAAATAAATCCTAGACATATTAATACTGTTATGTTTATGCTTATATTTGTAATAATAAACAGTTATCATTCTACATTCGTCGTGAAAGGTCTTTATCTCCCCGACCACGTAAATGTTAATTCAAAGTTGTTACAAATACAAAAGCCAATTAATAACCAACGACCTCAAAAAAAGAATAAATATCAGGGTAAAGGTCTTATAAATTCAGTTATTGATAAACTACCAGTTGAATTACACATTCCTGGATATAACTTTTGTGGACCGGGAACTAAACTTTCAAAACGACTTGCAAGAGGACATCAAGGTATTAATAAATTAGATGAAGCTTGTAAGGAGCATGACATAGCTTATAACAATTATAAAAATATAGAAAGTAGACATAAAGCTGACGGTTTATTATTAGAAAAAGCTAAAAAGAGATTGTATTCTACTGATTCGTCATTAGGAGAAAAATTTGCTGCGTTGGGTGTAACAGCTGCTATGAAAGCTAAAATAAAACTTGGTATGAGTTGTCAATCTGGCACTAAACGACTTCGTATAAAAACAAGGAGTGCAAAAAAAAGCATGGAAAAAATTAAAATTCCATGATTTAATAAAAAGTGCTAAATCTGCATTAAAAGAAAAAAAAATTTAAACGCTAAAGATGCTCTCAGTGCGGAATTACTGCTGTAAAGTCATTAAAAGGACGAAAAAAAGTAAAACCTGTTCGTGTAATACCAGTGCCAAAGGTTGGTGGGTTTTTGCCGCTAATCCCTATTTTTGCTGCTTTTGGCGCATTAGGATCGCTAGGCGGCGGCGCCACTGCTATTGCAAAAACAGTAATTGCGGCAAAAGATGCCAAAGAAAAACTTAAAGAAAACCAAAGACATAATCAAACTATGGAAGCAATAGCACTAAATAAATCTGGAAACGGATTATATTTACAACCATATAAAAAAGGATTTGGTCTTTTTTTAGGACGGCGAAAAACACAAAAAAACTTACGATAAAACTTCCAAAACGAGCGCTCACTAACATAGATTTATATAAGTACGCAAAAAAATTAAAAATAAGAAACTTTCGAGGAGTATTTATAAAAGATGAACTACCTAAATCCGGAGTAAGTGCCGTTGAATGTGGTATAATAAATTTAGATAATAAAAATGGAGCTGGAACAAATTGGACACCTTATAAAAAGATTGGTACACGCGCAGTATATTTTGATAGTTTTGGAAACTTACAGCCTCCATTGGAATTAACTAAATACTTAAAGAGTAACGGTCCTTGTAATATAATCTACAATCACAATCATTTTCAATCTTTTAATACTGTCAACTGTGGACATTTGTGTTTAAATTTTTTAGATAATTATAACCACGATAGGTTTCTCGGTGGCGCATCTAGAGAGATGTTTGCTTTGTAACCGAGAAACCCCGGGTTCAAATCCGAGTTTTAAGGTTTCAGGTAATAAGATTCAAACCCCATTGAGTAGTAGAGTTTATGTTTAACATTTAAGATTACTATATAATCCTGATACATTTGAGTTAACAGTTTAGTGAGCTACAAGCAGTATAATGTCTTCCACATTTACCTTGACTGGAGCGGAATCCATTCTTTCTAATAAGTATTATCCTCCTATCATATTAGAAAATTATGTTTTGGGTTTGATAAATTTAGAAACGTTTAATTCAATCATGAATATAGACAGCTCTAATAATAAATGTAATTTTATACTTCAAAATGGCACAGAACTCTGCATTGCAATTCCTGAAGGTTCTTATGAAATTGATGATTTGAATAATTATTTAGGTGAACAACTTTTAAAATACCCCGTGTACGAAAACAAAGATACACATGAATCTCAGTCTGCTCCTGCAATAACCATAAAAGGAAATAATAATACTTTACGATCTAAACTTATATGCACTTTAGATATTGATTTCTCTAAGAAAGGTTCCATCAGTAGTTTATTGGGTTTCAAACCTAAAATCCTGAAAGCAAATAGAAGAAACACATCAGATTTTCCTTGTAAAATTTTTAAATTAAACGCGTTATGCGTAGAATGCAATATCGTCACCAGTTCATTCAGAAACGGCGAGCCAGTACATGTGATTCATGAGTTTTTTCCTACAGTCCCACCAGGATATAAAATTATAGAAACTCCGACTAAGGTAATTTATTTACCGATTAACACGAAGCAAATAGACGAAATTACTATAAAAATAACGAATCAAGATCAAAATTTAGTCGATTTTAGAGAAGAGGTAACAACGGTTAGGCTACATCTTAAAAAATACAATAAACCAATATAATGGGAATCGTGTTTAATAAAAATAAAAATTGGAGTAAACATATTAATATTACCAAGACAATAAAAAAGTATATAAATCCAAAAAAGAAAGCTAAACTGTTCAGTCGGTCTGGAAAAATCAATCGCTTAACACGAAAAGATAAAAAATTCCTCGAATCTTTAGGACTAAAATTACGAACGTAAAAATGAATTATGAAATTTTAAAAGTAAACGAACCACCAGTTTTTGATACCACAATAGCATATGCAGAAAAACGAAGTCATCCACCTTATGCATCAAGTTCCTTTAACAACAACGTTGAAATCAGAATTCCTATACAACAACAAGAATTGTATACGTTACCGTGGTATACCTCTCTTCATGTACAAGGAAAAGTAGAAGCATATGATGATAAAAACGCAAAGATTCAAACGCCTAATATTCAATTTGTTAATATGGGTATCTTATTTTTGTTTGACGAGATTCGTTTGGAAATTTCTGGAGAAGTTATCGATCGCGTTACAAATCCGGGAATTATGTCTGTTTTAAAAGGTTATGTGTCGTACAATACAGAAGAAACCAAAGCTCCTGATTTTAGGATCGTGCGAAGATTTTAAAAAGGTAGTGATCAATTGTAGACAAGAATTGGTGTTGCTTCGCAGTAATACTGATAATAACGCTTTAGTAGTTGATGACAATATAAAAACTATCAAAGTGCAGCTACATAAGGTTTGTTGGCGAGTTCCACACATATCTGTTTCAATTAAAGAACAATTAAAACTGCTCGATATTATTAAAAGTGCAAGAGAATTATACATTCCATTTAGAAGTAGAGAATTACACGAATACCCATCATTACCACAAACACAAAAATATACGTGGGCTATTAAGTCTTCAATAGAAAAGCCTCAATGTATAATCTTTGGTTTTCAGACTGATAGAAAAAATCAAATAAATAAAGACTGCAGTCGCTTTGATCATTGCAATTTGACTAATATTAAAGTTTTTCTTAATGATGCAGCATATCCTTACGACAATTTAAACTTAAATTTTACAAACAACCAGTATGCTTTGTTGTATGAACTATTCACCGAATTTCAAACTTCGTTCCTTTACAAAGATAGCGAGCCGATATTCACACCAGAAGAATTCAAAAGATATGCCCCAATCTCAGTTATAGACTGTTCTAAGCAAAAGGAGGAATTAAAAAGAGGGTCCTATAGATATTAAAATTGAATTTGAAACAAATGTAAATATTCCAGATAAAACAACCGCATATTGTTTAACACTTCACGATAGGATTTGTAAAATATCTACCAATAAAAAAATATTATATCATTAGTATAGTGAATCATGTAGGTAAATTTTTTGTATTATTATTTAAGGATTTTGCGATAGGTAGTAAAAATTGGATGTACATCAAAAGGTTTAAAATAAAACAAAATATAAATACTAGTTTTTTATTGTTATTAATGTGTAATTAACATTAGATAAGATAACGTTTCTTTGTAATCTTCTAAATTAGTGGAAGGCCATTTTGCCGAATCTGGACCAGATGTCCAACCTAATACAGCATCTGGATGGTGTGTTCCTTTACTTATATTCTCCTGTAGCCACAACAATATTTCCGCATGTTTTTCGTTTTCTGAAGGATTAAATTTAAAACATATGTTTCGACAGATAAGAGCGGTAATAATTTTTTTAGAATTTGAACATCAGCAAGGTATGATGCATCGCAAATGCATTCATCTATACATGATTTAATATCTTTATGATTTTTTAAAATATTTTGGACAGGATAGTTTAAATGACAAGCATTGATAATGTTAAAGTTAGATAGTAACTTCAAAATATACAATTTGAATGAAATATTGCGCTCTAAACTATGTAGAACTAATATATCGTCTAGTTTATTTAAATTTATCGATTCACATTTTTCTATTCTGCAAACAGATACAATGTTGTTAACATAATTGTCTAGACTTCGTCTCTTATCCAAAAGTTGACACAAGTCATCCACTCTTAATTTATTTCCATACCATGCGACAAAAGAAATAATATCGCTTGGAACAACAAAGTTTTCTTTCTTCAACCAAAATGCTAGAGTTTCTTTTGCAGAATCTTACATTATAACGAATTGCATTTTTGAGATATTTTTCGTAAACTTTTTCTTTAGCTTGTTGTGCTTCTAAAGCAATTTGTAAACCGACATCCATCATATTAATGTTGTAAGCTTTCGAATCGCAACTGAACGTATGAAATGAAGATTTTACAAGCAACGATTTTATAATTTAATCCCCTCCAAACGGTTGATATCGATACCCCCACGGTCTTGTATCGGTACTATCAAAACTGAGCATGCGTTTGTCATCGTAAGGACTAAGAACAATTTTACTTTGTTTAACTGAAAAGACGTTGTGTTGCTTAGATTTAATGAGTCGTTGATCTGCTTCAAAATTTTTTTTATCAAATAAACATTTTTTATAATCTTCAAAGGTAATTGATTTGATAGAAGATTTTTTGAATCCCTTAGGTTTTTTATTCATTTTTTAGAAAAATCGTCATCAACAATGTAAGAGTACATCTTTGATCTAAGCCCTACAAATTAAAGCATGATCTTTCCATTATTTTCATCTTTCATTAATCCGGGTTGTTTTTTGTTTTTCAGTTGTATTTCATAAATGTTATTAATGTCATAATCAGAAGTGTCAAAACCATGACTGTCTTGTTTAATATACTCATAGATGTTTATATTTTTAAAGCTATAAATTAAACTATCGGTGTCTGTATATAACAATTTGACGTTTTCTCCAAACGTCTTTATAACGTAGTCATAATGAAATTCGTATAAAAAAATTTTTGAAATATCTAATATGCTAAATCCTACGTAAATAGGTTTATTCATACATATTTCTAATTTGTTCATTTCTACGATAAACATATCTTCATCAAATACAACTGAGCTGTGAAAATTTGGTTTCGAGATAAGAGATCGCACTCCCCATCGTCCGTCCCATTTTGTTACTAAGCGGATATCTCTATGCTTTCTGACATTTTCCATGCATTTGCCGTAAATCGCATTAATCATTAATTTATAAAAATCTTTGTCGAAATCATTTTTAGATTGTTGGCGTAATTTTGTATTTAAATCTATGTATTGTTTTAACCAATGATGAAAGTTGAGCACTCTATGCACTTTTGTTAATTGCATACCTAATCTTAAATACATTTTTAAGTTTCTATAGTGAACGACAATTCGTTCTTTTGGAAACAAAGTTAATAACAATTTTTTAAGTTTCGTTTTTGAAGTCGGAGGAACCATATGTTCAGGTGCCAATGGCAAACCGCCGTGTAAATTATGTAACTGAATTGGATAAGCTAAATCACATTCAACGATATATCCAACGAAAAAGTCATCAGGAGTATTTAAAATTTCTTGAACATCAAAATTTTCCATAAATTCAAAATTTCCGTATGGTAAATATTGAGACATGGCCGCTCCATATAAGTTATTTACATCAAAATACATTAAATACATACTATCTTTAGTAGAATCAATACCATTTTTCATATATTTATTATTTGCTTTAGCGTACCTATTGGAACATTGAGAAACGCCTCCTCTAATTCCCTTCTCAACGAACATAACCACACCAATATCAGTGAGAAGTTCTAACGAAATGTTTGTAGTT
Organism: Aquatica leii; assembly: GCA_035610365.1. Classification (NCBI taxonomy): domain Eukaryota; kingdom Metazoa; phylum Arthropoda; class Insecta; order Coleoptera; family Lampyridae; genus Aquatica; species Aquatica leii. The sequence goes on from CM069432.1 coordinate 124,893,194, forward strand.
TTTAACATAGCATCAAACGTTAATCCGGGGGCAGTGTAATAGTGTAACGGATCTAAAGTATATGTTTTTAAACAAGTTTCGCGAAAAGTTTCAAACACGTCAGCTAGTAAAAGTACATCCGTTTTTTAATACAAATCAGAATATTCGCCTATATTTCGAATTCCAAATACTTTCCAAACATTTACAGCATGAGCATAATCTTCATCGCTAATATTTTCATCATTCAATTGACTATAGAAATCTTCTTTACGTGGCAAACACGTTTCTTCTAACTTTATCCAAGAATCTACATAATCGTAAGGAAATATTCCTTTCTTGTTTAATAAACGAAACTCTTCTAAAGTATTACAATAAAACTTTGTAATCTTTTTTTGATCGTCTAACAAATTAGAAGAAAGACGATCTAAGCTTTGCGACATAAAACGGAAAGAATCTATAAACCTAAGAGAAATATTTGTATTTGGTATCGATTTCGTAAAAGAAATATATTTTTCTTTATTTATTGGCAATATTTTAACGTTTCCTTCAAATAAAGTGTGCGTCATATCCACTCATGTTATGAAATACTACAGGTATACAGTGTTTATCTTTATAGTTTAAATTGCAACTCTGGTGAGCGGCTCCCCTGAACATCCCTGTTTGATGGTTATGATCTCGAACTATAACTTGATCATCATTAAAAGGTTGTTTACATATGTGACATACTTGAGAAATTAAGAAACTTTGATGTTGTTGATAATTCAGTTTTCCCATCGGAACAATCGAATTAAGTTGTTCATAACACATATCAACAATACTTTTTAATTCACGTACAAACCAATCGATGCAATCGATTCCTCGATACGTGCAAAATTTTGATAAAGTATTATCGTATGAACATTTTAAGTAATATGCTATACTAAACGGTATATGTTTTTGGTATGATTTCGATTTAGTGTTAAGTAAATTTGAGTTTGCACCGTTGCACTTTTCTAGAATACATTCCAAATCAGCATAAATAGCAAAAAGAACTTTTTCTTGATAACGATAATTTTTCGAAATGATAAGTATTTCTCAGATTATTTAGGCAATCGCACACAAGATTTATTAGATTTCATACAGAAAGTTTTATGTTTTTCGAGTATGTCCCGAGATCTAAAGTAATTTAAACATCGTTCACAAGTAAAAATTTTATGATTACGAGTCGATAGTTGTTCTTCAGATACATCGTTTGTGTTTACCTGTGGTTTGGAGCTCAAAGGAAGCATAAGTAGATTTATGACTTTAACATTTGTTTTGGAAATAGAACTAAGAGAACAAGGTAAAATTTTTGTGTTTTCTATACAAAACAAATTGATGGATAGGTTGTTGAGTTTTGCAAAGGTTCTTATATCTTTTATAGTTATAGGAAATTTAATACCATCGCAATTTAAAATATTACGGATACGACGATAGTCTATTAGAATTTATCTTGGCGGGGTATAAAGCAGATACTACAGACCAAAGAAAACAGTATGGATCATCGTTCTTAACATTTACAACAGCGTGTTTCGTTTTTATATAGTTCGGAACCGATACAAAAGTAGAATAACCTACTTTAAGAGGATCGTATTTGTTAACGTTCACTTTAAGTCCCAAAAGTTCTTGTAAAGCCCAGCCGCTGTCTTTTTCCGCAAATTCTTCTAATTTTGTTGCAAGTTTATCAAACACATGTACTTGATACCACCGTTTTAAATTAGTAGTACGATCGATAACGTTATTTTTAGTGCAAAACGTTTTTAAATCTACCTTGCCTGTTTGAGGCTTAATAAAATTGGCGCTTAGAATTACATTTACTTTAAGAAGAGATTCCTTGAGACATTTTTTAATTTTTATATTAAAACATTTAAAAGATTTTTTTAAAAAAGTTATAGGGTCTTTTATGGTAAGATTTGATATAAAACCGGTGCGAATTCTGTTGTTGAAACTCGATTCCACTTCTTCCCAAATAACTTTACATTTATTTCGTTTTAAATTTGTCGATAAACCTTCACCTGATTTTATCACTAAAACTATTTTAAGTTATCTAAGTTTTAAACGATAAAATTTAAAATACGCTAAACTCGTTTCAATTGAGAAAGGAGATTCCAATATAATTTCTTTGTGTATTTTATTTTTAATTGCTTTACGAACAATTTGTATTGCACTATTAATATAAGCTTTAAGATTATTGATTTCGTTTAGCGTTTTTATGTTTTCGAAGTAAACACGCGTCACGGTCAAGTATCGTTTACACAACTTAGATACGGTATCCATTTTTGCACGAATGAATATTGCAAGAGATTCCAAGTTTATTTATAAACTTTTAAAGATTTACGATTCTACACGATTGTATACGAGTTAGTGAAGAATTACGAATCCGCTCGATGCTTGACGAAATGTAGAAGATTCACGATCATTAACGATCGTTGACGATTCCCCACCAATATTGAAATGTGCAAACAGTGCAGTGGGGATAAAAATAGAAGGAGAAAATTGTAAATATTTGAGAAACGTTGGTAGTGATTATCATTCTGTACTGCGTTTTACAAATTAAAAAGGAAAAATGAATTCTCAAAATCTATTGAGAGCCGGTAAGAATTTTTTAATTTTTAATTACTAACTTAGTTCTAAACCTGTTCATCTTTGCTATAGATATGGTTGTGTGTCCACACAACGAATTCCACGTTATGCTAAAGCACAGATTAGCTAAACATCTTTGGAAATGTCACCCGGAGGAGACAAAAAGCCAGAGTGCAGTAGAATACAAAAGGAAAATGACGGAATGGGAAGAGCAACAGCCGCCTGTAGTCCTCCGGGATCATATGAAACGTGGGATTAATATATATACTTTTTTTTGTTTTAATCAATACAAATTTTATGTAATAAATATTAAAAAATAAATAAACAAAATATTACACTTTGTTTTAGTTCTTACTTCATAGTCTGTAAGGTATTAATGAAATATGAAATTTTTTTTTTATAAAATAATGCAATTATCTTTAAAACTAAAGGGCAAATCAAACTTTTACCTATGTAAAAAAAAATGCGTCAGAAGTGACTGAATTTGAAATGTACATTAAAATTCGTTAAAGAATTCTAAAAAAGGGGTGGATTTCATAAGTTTGATAAAACGAAATAATATACCTAACTTTTTTTATATATTTGGTTACCCACTTCAAATTAAGAAATTTGACATGTTGATGATGTTGATATAGTTCTAAAAAGTTTACAAAAACTACCCCTAAATTTTTTTTTGAGAAAAAATCTAAATTTTTTTTTAAATGTATAATAACTATAGTGTATTATTTTGGCACAGTTAAAAAATTTTTCTATCATTGCAAGCTGTAGTATTTAAAAAAATTTTATCAAATAATGACGAAAAACAATAAATCAATGTGAACGTTTGTTGTAAAATATTAGTAGTATTCGAAAATAATTTTATATATGTAATTGCATAGTATTTAACAACCAATAAAGAGTAAAAAAAAAATCATTTCCGCCCCACCAAAAACTGAGAGTAGATTTTTTTGGTCATAGTAAATCCAACGATTATTGTCTCAATGTTCCATCGAATACCTTGAAAAAAAAAGCATACATGTATATGCTTAACCTTACATTAATATGTATGTTCTAACCTAACAAAAAAAAAATTCCCATACATCTAAACTAATTAAAACGCGGATATCAACCTCGGTGTTAAATTTTGTTCTGAAGTATCATATTTCACAGTTTGATCAAATTTCTACTTCCGGTGCCAATTTTCAATTTCCTATTCCAAATTTCAACTTCTGGTGTCAAATTTCAACTTCCGGTGTCAAATTCTAACTTCAGGTGCCAAATTTCAATTTCCTGTTTCAAATTTCAACTTCCGGTGCCAAATTTTAACTACCTGCGTCAACTTTCGAGTTCCGGTGTCAGATTTCATTTTCCGGTGTCGAATTTCAACTTCCGGTGTCAAATTTCCATTGCATTGTCAGCAAATTTTTTTGAGTTCATGACCTATGGTGAACCTTTGATTTTTGTGATAAATCAGCAAATTTTTTACAATGAACTTATGGTGTCTACTTTATTTCCGCTTCAAGTTCAATCATCTACACTAACGCTGAATTAACTAGAAAGTTCATATACCTCGGATTTTAATAAAAATATAACTTCTTGCAGATTCATGAAATTTTTTATTATATAAACTAATAATTAATTAGTTTAAATCAGTTCTCGTTTAATTTCCAAACAGCAAAAATGTCTTCGTTGAGTTTAAAGAGAAAAGAAAATGACAAGCGCATTAATATAATACAAGACATCGTATTGCAAGTAAGTATACTTTTTAATATTTGTTTATATAATTTGCTAAAATTTTATATAATCCATTGATAATTTTTGTAGCCAAGTATAATATTATTTTTTTATAGAGTGGTGTTTGTAGCATGCTACCTCCGCCTCTTGCACCTATTAACAATCAGGTAAGATTTTTTTTTTTTTAATTTTGTTTTAATTTATAATACATTCTTGTCACTTTATAAGTAACTTTAACAATGTTTTTGTAGGTGGATATGATGATAGATACAATGTTCCAGGATGAGCAAGTAAGTCAATTTATTTGCATTTTGAAATTCAGTAATTAATACTTTGTATTGTTATTTCAGGTGTTTCCAAGTCCTCCGTCTCCTCCACTTCCTACCTGCGGGGATGATACAAATAAGGTAAATCAATTTGTTTATAATTTTCCATTACTAAATTGGATCCTTTATTTTGTTTCAGTCGCTCGAAGTCTTTTCCGATAGCGATTGTGTGATGGTGACCGAACCTCACGACGATGATAGAATTAAACATCTCTGCAGAGGAAAAGATTTCGAGAGATTAAAAAATCTCTATCGGGAAGAGGAGGACGAAGATGCCTTCAGCATATTGGATGGACATACGCAGGCCAGCGAGGACTTGGAGCCGCAAGTAAACCAAGTTGAAAAACAATTTATAAATAAAATTAAAGACATCTACAAAAACAATAAAGTTAAGTTAAGTGCGAGTGACAGAAAGTGTAGTGTGGCGAAGAGACAAGTTTTAGAATTAGAGACAAATATAAAAAAATTAAAAGTGCAATTAGATGCAGTTCAAAAACATTAGAAATTAGTGTGTAAGAAAAGAAAACAATATTTAGATGGAATTAAGCAATGTACAGTTTGTAGCAATAAGTATAATTTTAGTTTAGATTAGAGAATGTAAAGGCATAAGTAGATATTTAGTTTAGATTAGTTTTAAAATTTTAATGTTTATAAAAATAATAAAAAAAAATAATTTTAATTTATTATCTTATTCTTTCAAATAAGAATCCCAATAATTTCTTAACATTATAAATCCAGTGTTTGTTTGAAATGAGTTAATGAAATATTCTAAAAGCTTTATGAAATTGAAGCAACAATCAATAATTCAAACAATTAACCAAATTTAACAGTGTTTTAGTAATTTTTCATATTGTTTATTATCTGAGTTCATACAGTAACATTTATCGTAAAGTAAAAATATTATTCACAAATAAAAGTTATTTATCTATAAAAAATTTACAAATTAAAATATTAGGAGTAATAAAAGTATGATTTTAGTTTAGATTAGAGAATGTAAAGTCATAAGTAGATATTTAGTTTAGATTAGTTTCAAAATTCGAATGTTTATAAAAATAATAAAAAAATTAATTTTAATTTATATTATTCTTGCAAATAAAAATCCCAATAATTTCTTAACATTGTAAATCCAGTGTTTGTTTGAAATGAGTTTATGAAATATTCTAAAAGCTTTATAAAATTGAAGCGACAATCAATAATTTAAATAATTAACCAAATTTAACAGTGTTTTAGTTTAAATTAATTTTTTATATTGTTTATTATCTGAGTTCATACAGTAACATTTATCGTTTAAAGTAAAATTATTATTCACAAATAAAAGTTATTTATCTATAAAAAATTTACAAATTAAAATATTAAGAGTAATAAAATTTTGAAAACACAAAAATCTTATTTATCATTACCGTTTCGAAATATTTTTGTTCGTTATCGTTGGTTTTTGCAAACATCCTTTAAATTTTTATTTACAAACAGTTTGTTTTGCTTTTTAACTTTTTTTTATATATTTAATTTGCTGAAAAATGTTTACGTCCTTGACTTTTAATTATTTCATGAACGGAACATATTATACACCGAGTACCTTCTATGTCTGTCTCCCCTTTACATTTTGGACAGACAAATTTTACAACAATAGGCATGTTGACTTTGAAGCAGTTGGAAGCTTTTTAAACTGTGCAAATAAACTATTGTGTTTATATATTTATCAAGACGTGTTGATCACAAAGTTTATTACTCGTGTTAATTACTTACTAATTTTACTGTTTCCATTACATTTACTTTTATTGACTTTAAATAGTAATTTAATCTTTTTGCTAATTATAAAATATACATATGTTTTTACAAGTATGATAATTTTAAAATAAAAAAGCATAATTATTTCAAACATTTATTGTTCATTTTATTTTTACATTCTTTAAATTCTTAGTGATTTCATACATTTTAATTTTAGTTGATAACTTTTCTAATTCTTTCAAATATAATTTTAACCTTAGTTTATAATTTCTTTTCAAACGCAATCTTTTTTGATTCATTCTTCACTCTGGAACAAATTCAATGTTTGTTGTTTGGCCAACGGCTCCTCGGCTTACTAGATAGATGTGTTTTCCCGAACTAATCACGCTTATTAATTTTGTTTATGTCTTCAATAGAAAACTTGTTTATAAATCTTTGTGGTAGAGGTGCTTTAAATTTACCACATTCCACAATCACTTGCTCCCCAAATTTACCATCGACTTTACTAAAACCTTTAATTTTATACTGCTCATTGATTGATAGACTTCTTGCACTTACATAAGGAACCAAATGAGAAGTTTCGTTCAAGTTTGCAATAAATGATTTCATCTTAACTTCTTTCTTAAATTTATTAAAACGAATAACGGTTATTCAAATACTAATATTAAATCTTCACAAATATCACCTTTATATACACACAACAGCATCCCCACCATCACTACGAACTTCTCCGACAGACTTAGAACCGAGCATACCCGAAACAAAACGACTCTTACGACTTATTGCGATTCCCCCACCACCAATACGATCTATTCCGACTTACCAAATACGAATGCAACTCGAGCATACCCGAAACGAAACGATAGCAACGAAAAAAAAACGATCTTACCCGAGTGATCCAGAACCGGCCCTACTATACTACTTATTTGTTTTAAGCTTCTAATGGGAAACACCATTCCATTAGAATGTGAATAGATCCGATCTTACGCGGTCATTTTGGTTGAAGGCGATTTTACATAACATATCCAAAACAGTGTATGTACAGCCATAGTAATTGGAAATGTCCCTAAAATGAGCAATACCGCACGTTCAGACACATTCTAATTCATTCTAATAGTAAATTAATCGTATTTATACGTGTAAATATATCCTAAGGTTATGGTTTTTTCTTTCTCGTATAAATACAAAAAGGTGATTACCATTACTTAATTTTGTATATATATTCCCCAAATCATACGAAAAGGCTTTTAAATTTTACTCTCAAATAAACGTTTTATAAAACCAAAATTTTCTTTATATTTTTTGTGCGAATTAAAAAACAAACACTTTTTTCTAATTTTGAATAACCATTTATTAACATGTTTTTAATAAACATAGAACATACTATATCGTCAAATTTTTAGGTAATAAATGTTTTGAATAAAAATGCCGAAATTATATTTGCAAAATTATTTAAAAAGTATTTGTTACGTCTAAATTTTAACTATTAATGTAATTTATTGAAATGTGTGTTCTGATAGTCACATTATTTTTGTATGTAGGATGTATAAACCTGACTTATCAGACCCGGAGTAATGTTTGGTTGTAAGAATATGTAGCGTTTGTTACTATAATTTATAAACAATTTTTCTTATATAATAATTATAAGTAACAACGACACTTGTTTTTTGTTATAAAATAACTGTTTTTTTCAATTTCTTAATTTGAATGTTGGTCCGGTTTATGTAAAAGTAGGTATTGTACCGGATATGCATCCTAGAGTTAAGCGGATTAACAAATACCACTTATTAATGATGTGTTGTCAATGAAAGTGCGGTAATGCTAATTTTAAAGACATTTAATAGTATTGATCGTATTGACATCTATAAATATACCTTGAGGTTATGGCTTTTTGTGTGTCGTATAAATACAAAAAGGTGATTACCATTATTAAATTGTATGTGTTTCTCATACGAGAAGACTTGAATATTACTCTGAAACAAGCGTTTTATGAAACCACAACTGCTTTTATGCTTTTGTGCAAATTAATAAACAATTCTACCGGATATGCATCTAAGGATTAAGCGGATTAATAAATACCTCATTTATTAATGAGTTTCATTACCTTAATTTTTCTTTTACAAAATTGTAATATAAATTGGGAGTTCCTAGTGGTAACATCATTGTTTATGTGATTATAATATTTTGTGAATATGCCTCGAAGATTAGGACAAATGGATTCTATCTTGGAATTAAAAGGAAGTATTGTTGGGATGGCACAAGCAGGAATGTCATCGCAAACAATATCACAACAAGTTGACTTATCGGTAAGCATTTTTCTCAAGTATATTTTTTAGTCAGCATGTATTAAATATGATCACTAACAATACTATTTTATAAGATATTGGAATCTATTAAATTGACGTCAAATTTTTAAATACATATACTATAATGTATAATGGCTTTTAATATAGTACTAATAATAAATGTAATCTAATACTAAGAACTTAACACTTTGTAGATTAAACAAATCCGGCGATGAATTTCGAAAGGTCAGGAAGTAAGTAAGCAACAGACCACCTAAGCCTAGAATTACTTCTCGGCAAGAAGATGCGGACATACTCGGCTATACATTACAAAATCCTTTTACAACTTGCCAAAAAATAAAAGAAACGCTGATTATTAATTGCTCTGTTTCCACCCTTCAAAGGCGTTTACACGAATCAAATTTACATTGTAGAAAACCGGCAAGTAAACCTAACATTACAGAGCGTCATGCTGCAGCTCGGTTGCGCTTTTGTCGCCAATATTCAAATTTGGATTGGAGTACTGTTATCTTTACAGATGAAAGAGTATTTTCTAGCACTGATCAATGTCCAACTACAGTGTGGAGACCACAAAACACTCGTTACAATATAGAACATGTTTTGCGCAATAGGCAAAGTGGTAGAGTGACAGCTGGAGTGTGGGGATGAATATCTCAAACGGGTCCAGAAGAGTTAGTGCAAGTGACACCACCTCGATTTACTTCAGAGCAATACCTGAATATTTTAGATAATATCTTGATACCTTCTGTGAGAAGAATATTTCCACAAGATGAGCTGGAAATTATTCAAGTAGTCCAGGATAATTCTCCTATTCATACAGCACGAATTGTTAGAGACTGGATTGAAGATCAAAACGAAGTTGAAATAATTGAATAGCCAGCGAGATCACCAGATTTGAACCCAATTGAAAATATGTGGGTTCCAATGATCAAAAACTGGGATAGTGATATTCAATTTAGAACACCTGAAAATATTATCCAACATTCACAATTAGTTTGGGAACGTTTTCGGGGATCGCAGTTGTGTGAAAATTTAGTAAACTCTATGCAGTCTAGAATATAAGCATGCATACAAAATAATGGTTATTACACAAAGTATTAATTATTTCTATACAACTTTTGTATTGTTATTGTTTTTTATATGATAATGTTTTTTTATTTAATTATATTAAAAAAATAAACGACAGCATAACCTGCATTAAAACCGTATGCTTATTTATTAACATTTTATTAACGCAAAAGTGAGTAATACCTAAATAATTATTATTAAAATAAAAATAATATTAATGAATACGAAAATGTAATTATGATACTCATTAATAGGTGAAGTATTTAACCGCTTAAACAAAAAAAAAGAGTGTGAACAAAAATTTAAATAAATTACATTATATTAGCACAAATATTTATTCTTACACCGGAAAATTCTGTTTGATAGTATTATTTATATTTAAACAAAATTAAAGTATAAAAGTTTCACTTTATAAATAATTTTGCACATACAGCGAAATATTAATAGTAGCTATCTAAAATTGTTTTTATAAAATTTGTAGTTAGATTATTATTTACAATTTACCTTAATTTTATACGTTCAAAATTTTACTATCAATAAGTATGTATCTAAAATTATAGAAAGAAATGTGCGTTTTTTTATTCGCATAAAAATATAAATACGGTCATAAAAGTAATACTATTTTCTTATGGTTTGAGAAATACATGTAAAATTTAGTAATGGTAATTCCTTTTTTATTTACAAGACAAAAGGACATAACCACGGTGTGCGAACTTCAATGAACTTAATTATTACGGCGAAATGTTTATGTACACATCTCTATAGATGGCACTATTTTAAATTTTAAATGTATTTACAGATTTTATCTTTTTTCTTAATAAGATCAGAATATCCAATAAAATGTAAATAAAAAAAGTGCATGTGTTTTTATATAAGAATATGTAAGTTTACGTTTGGTTGATACTTGCATGCTTACGACAATTATGAACGTGTTTAGATCATTATGGTACTGTACCGTCCTTGTGCAATTTTGGGGTGCAAAGATAAAACTTCAACAAGACATTGATTTCCTAATCCAAAAAAGGATAAGAATCGATACGATAATTGGATTAGGATTTGTGGAAATGCTAAATTGGTTATGCTAAATCCAGCAGCAGTGTATTTATCTCAACGAGTGTGTAACATACATTTTCAAAAAAGTGATTATGCATCTAATATGTTCATCAAACGAACATCACTGCCTACCTTACACATTCCTAATAACACCAGTAAATAGCATCAACTCTGCATATTATGATAAAAGGCGAGTCTATCATTTGTATAGATATTCTTCATAAACTAATTCCTGATTTTACATTAAACATTCCACCCATGGAGGATATTATTTCGATACCTTCAACTTCGAAACAAATTATTACTACATCAACTTCTACAGCCGGTTGTTATTAATATTAATTTGGTGGTAAAGACTATAAAAGTTCTAATTGATTGTCTTGAGATTCGGACACCAATGTTAAAAAATCAATAATTTTATCTTTAAAACATCAGTGCAGTTCACTTTTATTTGTGAGCATAAGCAAGCACTGATTGATTTTATTTTTGATTTCTATATTCAATTTTGTTTGTTCTATTTTAGTAAATGTGTTCATAGAATACTTTCAGGTAAAGATACTCGCCCTACAATATATAAAAATCCAATTTTTGTTCAAGCAAAAGTATAAAAACAAATAAAATTTTATACATATGTACTGTTTAATTTGTTAAATTCTAATTTTGTTATTTACTGTTGTTAACTGAATTTTTATTATTTAATAGAAATATTGAATGTAAAAATTCGGGAAACAAAATGAACTCAACTAAAAAATCAAATTAAACATTTTCACGCACAGCTCAAATGTTAATGTGCACATCTGATATTTTTTGGTTGAGATGCTCTTCTAAACCAACTTATATTACCTATGGACATAACCTCAAGGTATATTTACAAGTGTAAATACTGGTAATAGTATTAGAATGTGACTGAAAATGTGGTAATCTTCATTTTAGCACAGATAAATAAGGTATACAGATAGCCAACCGCACGCATTAAATTGGACGGTACTTTTCTGGCGGCCAAATAAAATTAGTTTTGCGGCAACACACTTGTGAGATTAGCGCTGTAATAGCGCTACCCAAAGTATAGAAAATAAATTGTAGAGATTTTGTAACTATGGTACATCTATTTGTTTGCAGATGGCTAAATATTTGTACGTATATCGTTATATTCTAATTATTGTGACAGTCTTATCTTATTTTTCGTTATCTTGTAAGTATATCGAATTCGTTTTCAGCATTTGTTTATACAAGGAGCACGTACAATTGCTGGAAAGTGAACACGCGATATTTTTTACGCTTCTTATTTTATGATGACAAATACGCATTTTACCTAAGGTGCTTCAACTTATAAAATTATAATTCTTACATAATTTAACAAGAATGTATATATAAATGATGAAATAAAATCTACGAAAGTTACACAAATGTCAAAAAATGTATAATTATATCGGAACAATAACAATAAGTCCAACTAAAACGGAATAATAAATTGGTTGTTTTTATTGAACTAAAATGACATAAAAAATTTGTCAATTTTTGAAAAAATAATTTATTGTCATTAATTTACTAGTAAAAACGTTATAATAAGAAAACACGTATTTAGCACATTTTCTCTTGATTCAATAAAGTTCTCATTTTTTCGATACAAGATTTCTTGAAATGTTGAGATGGTAATTTCCTGTTCAAATTATTCCACGCTATCACTTTCATTTTCTAATTTTTTTTTAGAAGGTAATATACTAGATATGCAAATATCCAATACTTGCTTGTTGTTAGCTCCACATTTTTTGATAAACTAAAAATCTACTATTGTGTTGAATTGTGTTCAGTATGTGCTATCGTGTGCCCTAAAAACAATTTCTTTTTTTCCTCATCTATTTTACGGAGACTATCAATCAAAAACTACTAGTGTGCTGCATTGTGCTCAGTATGTGTAAAATAATTGTTATTTTTTTTATATGTAGATTTTATGAAACAACAAATTGTTTTTTTTCTTAATTTTAAAATATTTTATTATTAGAATTATCAAAAAAAAAAATTTGGTTTCATACTTTTGAGTACCACCAAGCACGGTGTCGTGTATCACTAGTGTTACACGTACCACAGTTTGGGAAATGTAAGATTTGTAGATATAGTACAAGTTATCCCTCTCGGCAATTCTGTTTACAAAATCCACTTTTCCTTCGTAGTTTTTTTTATGTTAGTGTCTCTGTAACAGTTCCTCCTAAGTGCTTTTTTAAAGTGCATCTCTTTTCTATATACTGCAAGTTGTAGCTTTCCTTTTGGGGTCTCTTCACGTCTAAGAAAAGTAGATTTCCATTTTGCTCTTTTTCTATAGTAAGCTCGATTGCTCTGTGCAGTGCGTTGATGTGGCCCAGAAATTGTTGGTTTCTAATAGATGCCATCATTAGGTAAAAAAAAACATGTAGCTTTGCTTACAATAACTATAAAAAATTTGAACCAATATAGTCTCTGTACATTATTGATGTTAACATTTTTTAACTCAAACGACAAACTGATTCGTTTACAATAGAGATTCATCATATTTCAAATTTCTGGCAAAAAATTTGAACACATTAAGGCGAGGTTTCAGTCGATCTACAACTCTGGAACGAGCGTCCATATTATTAATCACATTTTCGCAATTACTCACAAATATTTACATACTATTGTAGTAATCTTTCAAGTCATCGATTTTAGAACAATTGACAATAAACGTGTTCTTAGAAAGAATTTTAGTTTTGTATAAAGTTTTTATTAAAGCGAAACTATTTGATGTATTATTACGTCAATTGGGGTTTTTGAACTTAAACGTTTGTACTGAAAGTTTCGCTTCGTTTAAAAACTACAGAACAAAATTAAATCTCCTTCTAGGAAAACATTCATTATTAATAATTCAGAGCCGATGACTTGGAAGATGACCACAATATTTGTGGTCGGAAAAGCTATATGACAAAATTTAAATTGTTCTCTTTAGTAGTTCCTGAAATTTATAAGTAAATGTAACAGAACAACAGCAGAAAGTAAAAAATATTGTCATTTTCATGAAATTCGTAAGCGCAAAAAATATATATAAATACATACATATTTGCGGCGCAAAGTAGCAAGTTTTGTCTAGTAATTTTATATTTCATTTTAAATGAATTAAACATATATTTGTACAAAACAAAGTACACTGAAAAACAGGTTACTACAAAAATATTTATAAAAAAGCGAGGGAAAAAAATTACGCATTACAATTTTTACTTAGGTAACTTTACATTTATGATTAAATATTACTGCAGAAAACATGAATAAAGTATTGCAATTATTATTTTTTACTATTACAGACATGTAATGTTGAATGTATACACGGATTGTTTTCAGTGTAGTACAATAAACAGTAAGATGTCATTTTTCATTTTGTATAAAACAAAAAGACAACGTTATCTACTATCATATTAATAATTTTGTCGTCATGAACTCTGCAAATGGTGAAAAGGTTGTTTCTGCGGCACAAAATAGCACTTACTGAGCACTACTTAGCACAATAATTACTTTTCATTTTATCGAAAAAGGTGAAGCTATGTATTATCGTAAAAACTTTTTTTTTGTTCATAAAATCTGTAAATAAAAAGAAAAAACAATTGTTTTCACGGCACAAAGTAGTACATAATGGGCACAATTTCAGCACACTAGTTGTTTTTGATTTTATCGAAAAAACGAGGCTATCTGTTTTCGTAAAAATTGATGGTTTTTGTGAAAACAGTAAATGGAAAAAAGGAAATTGTTTTTGCGGCGCAAGGTAGCACATACTGAAGACAATTCAGCACAATAATATTTTTTAGTTTATCAAAAAAGGCGGGACTAACTATACTGACATATTTTCAATGACGCTCTCCAAAATTTTGTCTGTGTTGTTGCATTATACACAAATTCGTGTACACGTTAACGAAATCTTTAAATGCCATATCGTTGATATCTGCTAAAGTTGCATATAAAGCTCAAAATAATTTTAACTGAGTAAGATAGTGGAAATCATCTTCATCCCAATCAAATTTGACTCCTCTTTCTTGAAAATCATGTTTAACAATGTCTGCTTTTTGAAAATAATTTATAATGGCTTGCTGTTTTACATTGATATTCCATATTTTGCTGAGATCTCTAATGGCGTCCAGTAAACTTATACTAGTGGTGTGCATGCCAATTATTTCTTTGGTAAACAATAAACATTTAAAAAAGTTTTGTGTCATCTTTAAAAATATCGTCTTCAACGTACCCTCCACTTAAATTATGTAAGTTTTAAGACTCGGATAACAATGTATTTTCCGTATTTTGCATCGATTGCACATTCTAAGTACAACAAAAAAAGTCAGCTGAATCCTGCTGCTCAATTAAAACTTAAAATAATTGAATACCGTTCTGCATGTATAGCTTTATGTTTGCAGTGCATTTATTAATTTATTCAAGTACGTATTTTAACTGACCTACGTAACGTCACCTCATTTAAGCATCTGTGTTATCTTCTAGTTGTTTTTAGTGTACTCGTGCAGTTCTTAGAATAAAAACGTTGTGATAACATTATTTTGTATTTGTTTTTGGTGTCAGTAAATAACTGAGAAAAAATGTATAGTTCTTAGAACTAAATTAAACATCATAACTAGGTCTGAGTAGTGGTATCAATATTCGATACACAAAATACTGTATCACTCACCTCTAATTATAACATCATTATAACATCGTTTTTCATTTCTTTTATTTCACAGTGCCAATAAACTTAGGGCAGTAATAAATGTAAGATGTCCGTAATTTTCGATTTATTTGACTCCAAATTTAAATATTTGAAATGTTACATTAGAACATTATATTTTTGCTTGTATTGATGCTATAATTTCACCTTTTAAATTAATTCGATACACGCTGTATGTATTCATGTATGTATTTACTCGTTTCTAATCAATAAAAAAAACATTCGGTTATTGTTCTCAAAAGCCCCAAGTGTGATTCTATTAAGCGGCGTGCACTGTCTTTATTTAATATAGTTTAATTCCTTTATTGGTGCTTAATTTATTTCATTATATCTACTATATTGGTTTTTATTTTAATAAAATATTTTTTATATGTATACGTTGCCTACATTACAGCTTAATTATCAGTAAAAGAATGAATAAAATATAGTATAAATTGTTCAATCATTGTATTTTTTCGTAAACTTTTTTTATATTTGATTATTAGTAGTCAGCAAAATTTAATAGTTTCAATTTTCTGTTGTTCTGAGTCGACGATTCAGCTGATATGTAACCGACATTAAAGTTACCGTACATAAACATTATTAGTCACAAGCCCGTAAAAGTTTTAAGATATTTTCTGCGAATTTTATTACGTCACTACTACAAGTACACCATCTGTCAAAGAAAAGACAATTTATATCAAAGTTGTGATGATTATTTTATCCGCTACTCAAAACAATTTTTCTTACTTTACCATCTGTTGTTAATTTTTCGTACGTTACAAATATTATAGTTAACTAACATTTTTGTATGCGTACTAACTGCCAAAACCTTCATATACGTTGGCTATCTGTATACCTTATTTATCTGTGATTTTAGGGACATTTCCAATGACTATGGCTGTACATACAATAAACTAATACACTGCAAAAGGTAGATAAGTGATTATGACAACACAAGAAAGAGATAACGGTTACAGCCACCGTCGATTTGGCTGATCTGGCTAAAAATCTCTGATGATAAAATAAACAAGTTCAAATGTTGAGTTGGTAATTTGGTATACATATATGTTTATCTCTTTAGTTTATTTTTGCTCATTTACATGTTAAGATAGCCTCTTTTAGCGCTGTTTCGCATTATGCTCTATTTTGATGGAACGTATCCTACGCGTTAAGCGGGGTCTTACTGTATCATAAAAAAAGTAAAGTAGCTCATGTTAAATTAAAACGAATAAAGTATGTTTTACAATGAAATGAGTCACTATCATGCTCAAATTATAGGCAGTGGCAGCTTCTCCGTTAGATCATTTGGCCAATGATCATTTAAAAGAATACTAAAAATGATGCTACTTTATATTAAAAAGTGTATAAGTGATAATAATCATTTTGCCTGTTCCAAAGATAGATAAATTGACCTTAAATATAAATCTTTATTAAGTAAGAATGCGTTTTTTAAGTTTTAATATTGAAAAGACGCTTCTGCAGCATTGTCCACCAGCCGCCACTGATTATAGGTACTAAAAATTAAAAATGTTCATACCTTTCAACGACAAGTTTGAGTTCTTCATATGCTGTAGCACACAATTCATAAAGTCTGTCAATAGATTTAGTTTCAATTGCCGCTAAAACTTCTTCTTTTAATTCATATGCCTGCTGAAACCTAAAATATAAATTACATTAGTAAACAAAGTTAACATTTCACATACATTACCTAGAAAAGCACGTTATTGAAGAAAAGATTTCATAATCTTCGTTAACTGTAATCTGTGGCATAATAATTGTACCATCTCTAGTCTTGCTCAAGAAAAAATACAAATCATTGACTTTTTGAAAGTCGTCGTTAACAAATTTATATAATAAATGTACTTTATGCAAAATGTTATTAAAATCTGTATTTATTCTGAAACAGTGTCCCATTTTTTCTGTAATTCTCTCTAGTAAAATGTCTCTTGTGCTTTTTCTAGACGTTAAAGTAGACTGTTTGCCGCAATTCGCTATAAGTTTTTCAATCATCATAGATTTTGTAGCACGAGGAGATATAGACAACTTAAAACCAGCACACAAATCTTTAACATCAGAGAGCAATAGGTGGTTTAAGAGAGAATCAACTGAATCTGAACTATAATCTACAAAAGAATTATTAGAAATATTTCTGACTCATTATATATATATATATTTACCGCTATCCACAAATCCCTCGTCTATCAAGCATTTATACATATCCATAACTTCCCTATCACACAATTTCAGTTTCACAGAAGTGCTAAATTTAAAAACATTATACCACGTCTTTGTTCTTAAATGCAACTTTATACAAATAAATATATATTCATTTCTTGGCAGTTTAAGAAATCGATTTAATATAGTTGTCTCCTTACATGTTAATAATTTTTTTAACGAAGCGTGACCGGCAACATACTTAAGAATATTTCTAACGAAGTCAAGAACCCAAGGATTCCTTTCTTCTTTATTTGTATCTTCCACTTTTTTAGCAGATGCATTTAAACCTGTATCCGTACCTGGTTTGTTAGTGTTTTCACTTACTTTTTTTTTAGTAGATGTAATCATATTTATCGATACCTGATCAATTCTAACTAATGGTGTGTTACTTAGTATTGTAACTTTATTTGAAGTTTTATTGATATTTAAATCATTTATCAAATCTGTTGATATGTACTCATCGTCTCTCAGCATAGTTTTATCTAGATCTACATTTTTGTTTGGACTGTACACTCCAATAAAAGTACTAACTGCTTTCCTCACTGGACTAGTCATCTTTTTAGAAAAGCTTTTGGTGTGTTTCTTTGCAGGTGTTACTTTTTTCTCTAAAACAATATTTTATTAAATTTAAAAACATTTAATTAAACTATAGGCTATCCACGGAACTAACCGTTCCACGTGATTAATTGTGTACCAATGCTTAAGCAATTATGAATGATATAATCGAGATATATAGATTATAGCCCAATAAGATATCATGTTTAAAATCATTTCTACGAAAATGAATCGGGAAGCGATTCCAATGAATGACATTACGAAATTTAAAATTAAAAAAAAATGGAAATAATCGAAACATTCATTCGAATGATTGATATAAGGACTGTAATCAGCTAATCGAGCTAGCGAGACTGCGTAATCTACTATAAATTACTTTTTGGTGAATAAATATTAAAACTAATAGAAGCTTAGAGATTATTCAAGGTGATTCGATGTGATTACCGGAATGTTCTCGAAGCCGATAAAGCGTTTATACAAAAAGTGTTCGAAAGAGGATTGATTTAATTATTCTAGTGAGAAATCGAAACTGTAACAAATCGGTCTAAATAAATAGTGTTTTCGCGAGTGCCAGTCAAAAATAAAAAAGCTCCTTTTCTTAAATATTATTACATTTTATTAGTTTTAATTGAATTAAAAATTAAGTTTAATAAAGATCAGTTTATAATAACAATAAATTAGTTACAATATCATATCTATCTGTGATACTGTGATACTGTAACGTTTATTTATGACCAAAATTATTAATAATTAATAAACGGAAAGGTAAAAATAACAAATCTACAAAAAATAGATGAATAAAATAAATGTAATAAATCTAAAAAATCGTTAAAGAAACCAAATCAACGACTCGAGACAAGGTCGACTCAAACACGATCCCCTTGCGCGACCCCTTCTTATTTGATATAAGATAACAATAATTGCTGTAGAGACGGAGCAATATTCAAAATATCAAAATATTGGGAATTTTTACTATAAATTACTTTTTGGTGGCAAATTATCCACACAACTAGTACTTGGAATTGCGTAATCCATAGTAATATCCAGTAATGCAAAATTCTTGGTATTCAAAGAAAAAGCTTTTTTAATTATAGTAGAACAAATAACATATTTGCGGATGGATAAAAGAAGCTGTAACTCGGCTAATAGAATGGCAGCAATTGAGCGCGATAAATTTAAATTGCTACTGCGCATGCAAATCATTCATAATCGAACAAACGAATAATCATTCGATTATGCACAACGAGATATTTCGATTAATCCGATTATTCCAATATATTTCAAGTCGAAAGAATCAATCGGACTTTGACACCAATGCTAGCAAAATTATCCTCCGGTTTATCAAATTGGAATACTTTTTTAGGTCATGTAGAGTTTTGTATAAATAATGTGGTTAATAGATCAACAGGACAAACTCCAGCAAAATTATTGTTTGGTCGAAATCAGAATGGTAACACAAATGACAACTTAAGACCAATTTTAGAAAGTTATGATGAAAAAGATACCTTAGATATTAGTCATGTTAGGAATAAGGCCTCAGAGTTAATTAAGCTTTCACAGAATTCTAATAAAAAATATTTTGATAAAAACCATAAAACCCCTAGTGTGTATGATGTAGGAGATTATGTAATGATCACAAATGTTGATACTACTCCGGGAATTTCTAAGAAATTAATACCTAAATATCGAGGTCCTTATGTGATAAATAAAGTTTTATCGAATGATCAGTATGTTGTAACTGACATAACAGGTTTTGAAAATTCTCAGATACCTTATAACGGTGTTATATCCAAAGTAATGTAGTAGTAACTAGGCTATGTTGTATAAATGTAATTCAAATTATTCATTAAATGTTATTTAGTATTTAAATTGTGTTAGTCATAAGATGTAAATTCTGTAAAATAATTTCACATTGTAAACGATGTTGTGATTGTACATAAAGTGTAAATATAGTTTAGCCAATTATGTAAATATCGTTGAACGTGTCGTTCAATTGTCAGGATGGACGAGTTGTGGAACAATATTTTAAAATTTTAAATTTATCACCACGTTTAATAACTGTTAGTTGCAGTTAGTTGTATTAGGTAGGGCGCTCATGCGCTTTTGTAAATAATTGCTTATATAAGCCAGAGGGATGCTTGCTTCCCTCTCTTGGCCTTTTAGTTATTTAGTTATTAATGTCGGTTTTTGTTAAAAGTATGTCGGATTCATTTTTTTCTTTGTGTAAATAAATATATGTACAGAGTGAGTATCAATTTTAAATTAATGAAAAATCTCTTACAATATATATATATATATATATTAATTTGCAATACGTTTCGGATTGTATCTCGTGTGCTTTTATTTTTATTTTGTGTGCTACGTTTCGGTAAGATCACACTTACCATTTTCAAGCATTAATTAAAATTTACAGAAACTATAACATTAAACTTAACTAAACATGTCAATGTCTACTTTGACTTCTTGTCACCGGTCGATGCCTTACTTGATTTGTATCATAATTTGTAACAATTGTAGATTCCGGTACATTTCTTCGTTCTTTTATAGATGGAAGCACTGTTTTCCATATTTTAGGTAATCTGCTACTGTCATCTCTTTTATTTAAACAATCTGGTCGTTTTTCAATTTCTATAGCTTCTCGAGCTACTCTAGACCATAAATGTTCGACACTTGCAAGAACTTTGGTGTTATTAAAGTTAATTATATGTCCTGTTTCTATAACATGTTGAGCTAATGAAGACGAAGAAAGTCCTTGTCTAACAGCATTTTTATGTTCTTCTACTCTTGCTGCTATTCGTCTATTTGTTTGTCCTACATAGGATCTTTTACAAGTGTCACAAGGAATTTCATATACTCCTTGAGTCTCAAGAGGGATGCATTCTTTAGGAGACCTTAATAAACAACTAATTTTCTTGTGAGTATTAAATACTGTTTTAATGTCGTGGCGTAACAGTATTTTACTGATTCTGTCTGTGACGTTCTTAATATACGGTAGATATGCCTTTCTTATAAGAGTTTCATTTTGCGATGGTAAGTTAGTTTCAGTTAACGGTTTTCTAATAGCTCTCATTATTACTTTACCCGAATATCCATTATTCATAAGAACATTTTTTAAATAGTCAAGTTCTGTTGAAAGATGTTTTTCATGTGTTAAACGCTTAGATCTTGTAACTAACGTATTAATTACAGAAGCTAGTTGAACTGGATGATGGTGTGATTTTGCATTAAGATATCGGTTTGTGTGGGTAGTTTTTCTGTATACCGTATAACTAATTTGATTATTTTCCTTTTTTATAAGAACGTCTAAAAAAGGCAACTGTTGATTTTGTTCAATTTCCATTGTAAACTTTATTGAATCATTTTGCATATTTAGATGTTCTAAAAATATGTTAAGTTCTTGTTTGCCATGAGGCCAAATTACAAATGTGTCGTCTACATACCGCAGCCATAATTTTGGTTTCTTTGACGCCGAATTTAAAGCTGTAGTTTCTAAGTCATCCATAAAAATGTTTGCTACAACAGGCGAAAGAGGTGATCCCATTGGTGCACCTTTAATTTGTTTATATCGTTGTCCATTGTAAATAAAATATGTATTTTTAAACAATGTTCAGCTAAATCTAATATGAACTTTTGAGGCTTATGTTTATTTTTAATAACTGTGAGTGCTTCTTCTATTGGTATATTGGTAAATAACGAAACTATATCAAAACTAACTAATATGTCATCAACTTCAATTATTTGTTGTTTTAAAATGTTAATAAAATGTTCAGAATTACGTACGTAAGATTTTGCTTGTTCAGCGTACGGTTGAAGAGTTTTTGCTACAAATCTTGCTAATTGTTGCAATGGAGAACCGATACAGCTAACTATAGGACGTAAAGGTACGTTTGTTTTATGAATTTTTGGTAAACCGTAAAGTTTTGGACATTTTGATGATTTTTCTCTAGGAATAATAGTTAATTGAGTTTCTTTATCTAGAGGTGTTGCCTGTATTTTAGCTTTAGTAGTTTTTTCTAAATATGTTGTGGGATCTCTGACTATTGGAATGTAAGCAGCATCGTTGAGAAGTTCCATTATTTTCTTGTGATAATCTACTTTGTTCAATATTACGGTAGCGTTTCCTTTATCCGCCGGCAAAACTAAAACATCATTATTATTTCTTAATGTCTTTAAAGCTATAAGTTCCTTTTTAGTCAAATTGTTGTTTGATAATTTAGCTTTTCGTAGAATGTAGGAGATATCTTGGCGAACAATTTCTGCATTGTTGTTTGGCAATTCTTTAATAGCTGTTTCTACATTAGCAATAATATTTTCAATAGGTATTTGTTTTGGAGTTACTGCATAGTTGAAACCTTTGGATAAAACAGATTTAGTTTCTTCGTCAATAATTGTGTTTGATAAATTGTAAACAACTTGAGTTTTTAATATATTAGGTACATGGTGTAGTGGTCTTTGAGTAGCAACAAGTCTTTCAAATTTACTTTTTTGGTTTGTTGTAATTAGTTCTTGGTCTGTTTCCGTTCTAAAATTTGTTAACATTTGAAATGTATCCCAAAGTAATGGATGAATTTTGTTGCTTAAGTCCAAATGAAGAATAAAAAGATCAGCATCAATTTGGCTTAATAGATACCTGTCGAACATTTATGGTCTAGAGTAGCTCGAGAAGCTATAGAAATTGAAAAACGACCAGATTGTTTAAATAAAAGAGATGACAGTAGCAGATTACCTAAAATATGGAAAACAGTGCTTCCATCTATAAAAGAACGAAGAAATGTACCGGAATCTACAATTGTTACAAATTATGATACAAATCAAGTAAGGCATCGACCGGTGACAAGAAGTCAAAGTAGACATTGACATGTTTAGTTAAGTTTAATGTTATAGTTTCTGTAAATTTTAATTAATGCTTGAAAATGGTAAGTGTGATCTTACCGAAACGTAGCACACAAAATAAAAATAAAAGCACACGAGATACAATCCGAAACGTATTGCAAATTAATAATTATACTCGTGAAAATATCAAAAACAATATATATATATAAAAGAAATTTTTTTTTAAATATTGATAAATATTGATTGTTTTTATTATTTAGTAACAATATTGAAAGAACTTTTTCAAACCTGTTGATTGAAATAAGTATCTTATTACAGCAAAACACTGAACTAAGACAACAATTGTACAAACAACTAGATGAAGACACTAAAGGTACATATTTTTCAAGCATAGGCGACAATATAACCAAAAACCAAAATTTGACTAACTTCTTTAGAATGTTGTATAAAACAGCTACATCTAACAGCAATAAATCTAAACACGCAAATCGATACGAGGAAGATTTAAAACAGTTTTGTCTCTATTTATACATTATCAGTGGTAGACTTCTTTATGAAACACTCTATTCGAACATGAAAAATGCTGTTCCTAGTATTACAAATTTGGTTCGACTGCTTAGCAAGCAAATTTTAATAGAAGACGGCGTACTACAATTTAAAGAACTTAATCAATTTTTAGAACAACGGAATTTGCATAAAAAAGTATAGGTGAGCAAAGATGCCACTAAGATTACTGAAAAAATAGAGTACAATGCGACAAATCATAAGATTGTTGGATTTGTTTTGCCAATGGAAAAGGGTTTGCCAAAGACTGAAACTTTTTCGAGCGTATCTGCATCGACAATATAACAATTCTTCAAAAATAAAACACGCGCTGATTACGCATATGTGATTATGACTTAGAGTCCAGTTGACAAAAGCCCTTATTTCTGCTTAACGGTCTTTGGAACAGATAATCGTTTTAAATTTGACGATGTGATATCAAGGTACGTTTTACACCTAGAGTGAGCTCTCCTAGTTTAAAATTTAATCCTAATTTGAAATCTTAAGCTTTCGCGGTCCCGATTATAAACGACTTTCGGCTTATACCGCGTCGTAGTTGAACGCCCAGACTTTTTAGGCTTAGTCCTAGTCTCTCCTTGAGAGCCAAAACAAGAAGTAGAAGTTGGGCTTTGCCGTATTGTTGTTCGTGAACCCAAACAAACTGACGATTCGCAAGACATTGCAACTTCGGAGTGGTAAATGTCACTTAATTCTAATTTTTAATTTTGTACAGGTGGAATCATATAAAACAGGAAGCGACACTTTCTGGCATAGAAACCCTTGGTTATATACAACGGCGATAACTGATTTTTGAAAGCGATGAGGATTGTATTCACACAAAAAATTGCGATAGATCAAAGTGGAATTGGTTTCAGTGGACATGAAAAATGGCGATATTTGTATACAAGACCTTGTTCATATCGGCACCAAATTAAGAATTCGTTTTCTCAAGCCAGTTATCGCGTTAATTATGGGACAGTTTTAGGTAATATCAGAGCACTTGGCAAGTTTGATGAATTGCGTATCTAAAAATAAACATCTACTTACAGAAACTGACATTAACTGCAAAAACAAAATGAATTTTAGAGCAGTTGAAAGAATATTAACGCTAAAAGTTCGTCAACTGTTTAAAGAATATGTGCCGCAAAGTGATAGAACAATTTTATATTTGAAAACTGTGCATTCGGTTTTGACAGCTTATCTAAACAAAGATATCAAATAGCATAAATGATTTATTTGATGTGGTATTGTGTTTTTATTCTCAGAATTTGGCGAGAATGGCTAAGAAGGTTCGAATCTTGTCCAACAACTTCCTAACTTTAAATTGTTATTTATGCATCGAAATAAATGCTTGCTCTATTATAAAATTAGTACAAAAATACAAAGATAATGAATAATATTATCAAATTAAAAGTTTTATTACTTGGCTCTTGAGCTCTCAGCCTTGTCAGCAAGTATTCCGTTTGACAAGATCAATTACATCATCTTTTTCGAACAAAGTCAACTTTAGTTTACAGGATATTATGAATCGATTACATAAAATAGAAACATTGATCAATACAATTAATGATTTAAACTCCAAATTTATTTTTCCTCGAGAGTGCAATGGAACACTTGGCATATCTCAAAAAGAAATCTTAGCAGGTAAAGACTCGTTTCGGGAAGATCATGAAATAGAACAGATTTGTATGCAAGCTTTAGATGACGCTAAAAAAGATCTTACAAAACTTAGTATTACTTGTTACAAAAATAGCTGGGTTGATAACGTCGTAAAGTACAGTGCAAGTACAAGTAATCTATGTGAAGAATATCTTGATAAAAAAGACCATAGTGACGAACATGTGCACGTCACCTCCAACTACAACTCCACAATTATTACGCGTTTAGATGAAATCTTCGAAGGCATCGATGAACAGAATAGATCAAACGATTATGAGAATATATGTGAAGATAGGTTCAATGAAGAACTGAACTGAACTGAACATGAAAGATCACGAGTTACCGGACCTAGACCTCCGTAGTACCTAGGACCTAAATGTCAACGGAAAAATTATTATTTTGCGAAAGACATCGCTCTGTTGGCTTTTAGACAATAAATATTTTACAGAATTTTCACTTTTGCTTTTAGATTAAGTGCAGACCGCCTTGTAAGAGTGAGAAGTCAACCCGAAAGCAAACCTCAACCTCACATGAGAACAAAACTCCAACTACATTTTCTTCAACTTTACCTACAAACGGTTGCTAAAGAATTTATTTCCTTCGGTCCTATCTGTATGAAAGGAGCAACTGCAATGAGGATTTCTCAGGAAGACCATAATAAAATTTCCGCATACTATAAAATATTAAAGCGGCAGTACGAATCAATATGATTTTACTACCTACATTTTCTAGTATGTTGTGCTTTTGTAAATTTTATTTGTTGATTTTTTATTTTTGTAAATGTTTTATTTTTCCTTAATAAATATATGCTTTTCATTAATAGTTTTGTTATGTACCCTTATAGGATCATTTTTGTTAAAGTTAAGTTTTTTAATTTATTTTAGTAACCAATAAGTTTTTTATTTGTTTGAATACGGTTGAGTAATAAGTACATTTGTGGTATTTGTAAAAATTGTTTAGAATTGCAAAAAATTACACACAAAAATAATACATTTTCAAAAATGACAGACAGTTGCAAATATTACAGTCTCTTGTACACTAAAATTGCAGAGTAGTCAACCCCTTATTTCGTAGGTTTTTTTAATTACAAATTTATATATATCTACAATATGTTATGGTTTTAAAACAGATTTGTTAAGAAAATGTTTTTCATTATTTTTATACCTTTTATATACAGAGAAACTTTGATGAAATTACAATAGCTTCGTTAAGTTTTGGTTTTGACATTATTATTAAAAATAGCTTCGTTTAATTTAAATTTTTTGCAACTAATAACTAGTGACATATTTTAAATTCAATTTATTTGAGCATATTCTATTTGTTGCCCAAATAAAACTGTTAATTTTTGCCCACATTTACATATGTAACGATAGCAGTTCCAGAGCCCATGAACTTTGTTTAAAAAAGCAATAGATTATTAAACATCACATCTGAAGACTACAATTGACAATAAGTACCAACAAACATGAAATAGAATGTAATCGTGTAGAAGAAATACATATAGCAAATGTTTTAAGAAAAGGTACCTTACCACAAGACGATGAAGACTTTCCTATAGGTCCATCTGATTTCTTTTTTCTTTTTTTTTTGTATGTTTCGGAATCCTCATTGCGTGATTTTATTAATAAATGTTTTTGTGAGGTGCCAGCAGAGTTTGTAGTTTTATCCGAATCCCTTTTATAATGAGGCAGTACAAACGGTAACTTGATTGAATTAAAATTAGGCTCATTTATCACTTGTTTCATTCGCTTCAAAGTATCTATTTCATTAAAAGAAATGTTACTCATTTTGCTCATGTCTTGGTTAACAGTGGAATGTTCTTTAAACTTAGGTTTTAGACCACATTTAAAATAATTGTCTATATACGTTTGCCTTATTTTTGGCATAGCAAAATACTATCAGGAAAACATTATATGAACACCTTATCTCAATATTGATAAATAAACTAATGTAGGCTTTCATGCAATTTTAAGGTTACGTATTGTTACAAATTTTTTATATATTTCTCTATTTTCCCTTCACTACGAAAAGCGCGGGAAATGGAGTAAACACAGACAGTGGCGGTACAGAAGTTAATTAACTATGCTGTAACAAAAAATGATTCATAGCTTCTAAACAAATACGAAATACATATGTTTTTATTGAGGTAAAATAAAAAATTGTATTATAATAATACGATTATCTTTTTTTTTACAGCACAGTTAATAGGAAAAAAGCATTTCTACTAGATGGCGCGCTGCGTGGACACAAAGTATAGAGAAAAAAAAATTGTTTTCCCGGAAAACAAATTTTTGACATTCGTAATTTCCTAACCTAATAATTGCAATAGTTGCTTGTAAGCCGTTTTGACTGTACTAAATCGTTGTGTTTGTGTATTATAAATGTACATTAGTTTTGCATTTAACTAAAAATATTCAACTTGATTGTAATCATAACTACTTCCATAATGCCAATAAATATTAGCCTAGTTGACATAATAGAATATGTAGGTGATGTAGGTAACAGAATATTAGACCGCTGAAAGAAGGGGAAGCTGCCCAGGACCGCAAACAATCTGCCAGATGATACCACGAATATTCGGAATGCTCCTAGTATAATTCCAATATTCTAGGAATAATCTCTAGGAATATGCTTCCAGAATTATTCTAGAATAATACCAAGAATAATTTTAAATATTATTCTCGAAAAGTAGAAAGTAAAAAGTTGTTTTATATAATACATATAAATAATTATTATCACTTATTTGTTATAAGAAAATTATTCAATTCTGTAGTTTCTTGCTAGATAAATAAATAATATTTTAGACGTTTAATAAATAATTTAATAATTGATAATTAAACATCAAACAATAATTAATCTAAGCATTTGTCGTCTTTTGAATAATTTGCTGTATCAATGCATAGTAGTCGAATATAAATGCAATTTATTTCAAATTTGAACTAATTGGCGGTTTTCTTATTATCCTAGATCCTCTTTGGTTCGCTGCTATTTTGGCTGCTATTGGACGCCATGACGCCATTGTCAGAGGCCATTGTTTATAGCATTCATAGTTTATAATCGTAATTGATTTGTGGTGATTGATTTTAATCCTGATTATGGACGTGTTTGCCCTGTTTGTCTGCTATTTAAGTATAAAAAGGTCAGTTTTTACAGTTATTTTGGATACCCGTTATTTTTTTATTTGCTAATAAATAGTTAATTCTAAACTCATCAGTCAAAATTATGATTTGCTTCGGGGTTTAAACGGTAAGACTGTTCAAGTGCATAAAAGTATAACACTAGTATTAAAAAAAAGTTTGTTTTTAGAACGTCCTTTCCAGAAAAATACCAAATCAAGTCAAATTTGTGAAGATACAAAAAGTAATGTCGGTAAGGCAGATTCTGGAACATCTCCTATAAGTGATGAAGAACTGGGTATACTCTCTAATGCAGAAAGTATTTATCATAATATTTTATTTTATAATTAATAACAATTTTACATATTTTAGGCGAAAATTCAGCAAATACCAACACACTCAGAAGCACAGGCGCTACTAAAAGGGTACGAATAAGTTAAACCTTTTCCCTATAGTTTCCAATACAGAAGCTAATCAATTAAAAGTTTCTTTAATGCTTCAATCTAAGAATAATATTGAAGTCAGAAAACGTGTTGGTCATGTTAGTTCCAAAGAAAAGCCCACTAGTGAGCATATTTAATTATTGTTTATATTTGTTGTATATAGAGTAGTTAAAATAGAGTTGGCAACAGTGCGTTACCAACAACAGGTAGAATAACCACACATGCATACATTGTCATATTCAGAGAAATGTTATCAATTACATATAGAAAAATCTGAGAGCAAATTGAAGTTGACGTAAGGGGAAATCGGGGGTGTTCGGAAGTTAAATAGTACTCAGTTTTGCGCATGACTAACCAATGCCAAATAAATACAGCTACAACAGCTGATTATCGTATTTAGTGGTGTTAGTGTCAGGGTCACCAAGCTGCAATGGATTGTTTTGAATCCGGTTAGTTACGCTCCTATTCTAGATGGCGCTGGCATTGGACAGTTTAACGATATTATTTTCGTTTTTTGCGTCATATCTGTTACTTTGGCATCTATGGTTCACTGTCTTGAGCCAATGAACATCGTTTGTTTTATCTTCAACTTATTTATAACTTATCAGTAACTTATTTATAGACGATTTAGACGCCATTTGAGTTTCGTTGTTTTATTTCCAATGTTATAAAAAGTTAATAATTTTATATTAATTTTCATTATATTTGATTCTTTGTTTAGTATTAGTGTTTTATTTCGGTAGTGTGAAATGTATATTACGTAAAAAACAAAGTTGAAAAACTTGTTTGTTTATTTTTTGCATCGATAATGGTTCACTTATGCTCGATTGCACTGCATTTTTTAAGTTATACTTTGTGCTAATACTTGATTACTGTGAAACATTCGTTATAAAAATACGGGACAATCGAGCATTAATACAATATATAATATGACAATATACAATAAATTCAATTTCAAAATTTCCCGCTGCGCTTTTAACCGAGTTTAGTTACGCTCCTAAACTAGATGGCATTAATAAGGCTTCAAACGTTAACATTGCAGCTTGGCAACCCTGGTTAGTGTATTTACTATTTGTGAGCAAGCGCATTAGTGAGTACTATTTATATTTCTATCCTTTATTACATTTTGGCTTCAACATAAACAAAGTATTTGTAGACGAGTAACTTCAATTGAGAGAAAAGGAATAACGTTTTAACTTTTCCCCACAACCGTTAGAGGCCACTATGTAATAATTATCGGTAAAAAATACAAACACAGCAAATTTTATTTCCCTCTTTTTCGTACCTTGAAGGCTAAAAACGCTGAATTGCATTTCTCGAATAAAATTGACTAAATAATGCAAGTTATTTTTACACGTGTTTGATTCTAACGTTTATTACTATTTAAAAACTGAAGGTTTTCATATTCGTTTTAAAGAAAAGTTGTTACAATATTCACACGGTGTTGATTCGAATGAAACTAGAAGTTATTTATATAGTATTTGTGCAAATAAAAAATGTTATATAAAATAAGTCGCTTTTTTTAATGCATAATTATAAAAAAGTGACAATTTTCATAACTATTCTTTCAAAAACAAGAAAACATTCAAAATAAATAATTTTAATAACAATGGGTGCTATCCACACCCACACATTAAGTTTAAAATTCGCGCTATTTGTTTTCCCCACAACCGTTGTAGGGCGCCATAAACTGTGTTCCAAGTTTATATACAGGAGATTCCCCTCTAAGTATATCTTCTCTCTGGGCTTCAATCATGCTTCTTCTATATGTAATAGATAACATTTCTCTGGTCATATTAGCATCATGCAATAAGTTTGTAGATGGTTTTGTAGTATGTTAAATAAATTAAATATGGTTACTAAGAATTATAAATTTTAAAAATAACCTGGAAGCATAGAGAAACAAAGGGGAAGAGTATCAACTCTGTACAAATTTTTTGGACGTTACAACGCCCCGAAGGGCGGTTTTTAGAACTAAAACGGTGTCAAATGATAATAAATAATTCTAATTTACCAACAAACAAAAGCGCGCGTTTCCACTTAAATTCAAAAGTAGATATTAATTTATATACAAATAAGCAAAAATAAAATTAGTAATTAACAGTTTATTACATACAGAAAATATAATATTACATTTAAAAACAATGAATAACGAATATATAATCTACAACAAACATTTCCTGATCAATATTATGCGGGTGCTGTCTTCGGGTCATATTAAATGTTGTTCATCATTGTTGGTTCTACGATCTTTCTTGAATCTTAGTGAATTCATGTTTATATTCCCTCCTCTTTCATCCGAGCTTGGGATCGGCAGTGATGACTCCAATGCTAGTTGTTCACCAAATCGTCATCACAGGCAGAGTTAAATTAAATATTTTTTGAATAAATCGTGTTGAACAATAGGACGATGTATAATCTATTGGAATCGGAAACATAATTTAAATTAATAATCATATTTTACAATAATTATAAATAATTAACATGGGTATTATGTGTAATGTCGATTAAGGTTAAGATAATTGTAAATAACAAACTTGAAAAATATTAGAATCATTGCATGTTGATATTCATTTGCATAATTATATATTAATTTTGATTAAGATTATACTCAAAACTAGTAAATATTATAATATATTTATTTAATAATTACATTTAAATAGAATACTCACCCGAACAAGGTTAGAAACTTACAATGACAATTTAGCGAGAAACTGAACCAATCTTATTAACGTTGCGCACCTACAAAATTGCCCACCAACGCCCCGAAGGACGGTTTTTAGAACTAACGGTCACATTTGTATATAGTAGTTGATACTCTTCCCCTTTGTTTCTCTATGCCTGGAAGCATCATAAAACATGGCGCAGTCGTAAACAAAGTGTAAAAATTTTAACTCGATTTGAAGTGATGCTTGAAATAAATTTAAAATAAAAATAAAGTAAGAACTCGTGGTAACCAAAGGTGGTGACGGTCAAAAAATTAAATTTTATAAAAGAAAAAAAAATGGAGATGCGAAGGCCTAAGGAAATGAGTTTCGAAGGAAACGTTCCTGAAAATTTTAGAAAGTTTTTACAAAATTTTGAAATATATTTAGTGGCGACTGAAGCAAATGAGAAATCCGATGAAAAGAAGATTGCTTTGTTTCTTAATTGTATAGGGGAAGAAGGCGTTGAAATTTTTAATACTCTAAAACTATCGGAGAATGACCGTAAAAAATATACAAAAGTCATAGAAGAATTTCAGTCGTACACAAACCCGAAGAAAAATGTCGTGTATGAAAGATTTAAATTTTTTAGTAGAAAGCAGGAGGAAAATGAAAATTTCGATCATTTTCTTACCGAATTAAAAAAGATAGCAGCTACGTGTGAATTCGGAACACAGGAAGATTCTTTAATTAGAGACCGTATTGTGTTAGGAATTTCCGATAAAAGTTTACAAGGAAGATTATTGGGGTGCGACAAACTTGATTTAACAAAAGCAGCAGATGAATGTAGGAATGCAGAAATTACGAAGTCACAAGTACAAAGTGTTCAAGGTCGGGAAGTTTTCAATGTGAAGTACAAAGAGAAGAAAACAATTAGAGATGAGCACAAATCAAGAATTCCAGAGGTGAAGATATTTAAATGTTACAGGTGTCAACAATCACATGGTCCGAGAGAGTGTAAAGCATTTGGTCAAAAATGTCGTAAGTGTGGAATATTAAACCATTTTGCCAAGGCATGCAAAGTTCGTAAAATTCAAAATGTGGAAATGGAACAAGAAGATGATGTCTTAGGTATAAATACTATCAATGTTAGTAATGTGTCACATTTAAATGATAAATGTATGAATGAGTTGAGTGTGTGGAATGAGATTATTAAGTTAGATAATAAAATGATTAAATTTAAGATCGATACAGGGGCAGAAGTGAATGTATTACCTGTAAAAATATTAAAACAGAATTTTGCAAATGTCAAAATTAGCAAAAGTAATACTAAATTACAAGCTTATGGTGGTTATAGTTTAAAAACTGTCTGAGAAATAAGTTTTAAATGTAATTATAAAGATGAAAGTCAAATTTTAAAATTTGTTGTAGTAGGGTGTGATTCTGTACCAATTTTAGGGTTAGAATCGTGCATAAAATTAAATATAATAAGTAGAAATGTAAACACTGTGACGTCTAATGATAAAAATAGTTTTATAGCACAAAACAAAGAAATCTTTACAGGAACGGGTAAATTTGTTGAAAAATGCAAAATCACTTTAAAAGCTAATTCAATTCCTGTAGCAAAGCCTCCTAGAAGGGTTCCAATCAAAATTAAAGAAAAATTAAAACATAAATTAGACGAGTTGGAAAAAAGAGGGATTATAAGTA
Organism: Aquatica leii; assembly: GCA_035610365.1. Taxonomy (NCBI): domain Eukaryota; kingdom Metazoa; phylum Arthropoda; class Insecta; order Coleoptera; family Lampyridae; genus Aquatica; species Aquatica leii. The sequence goes on from CM069432.1 coordinate 124,926,382, forward strand.
AGGTTAGTAATCCTAATCAATGGGTCAGTAATTTAGTAATAATAGAGAAAACAAACGGAGATTTAAGACTTTGTATGGATCCGCAAGATTTAAATAGACCGATACAAAGAGATTATTTTTCCATTCCAACCATTGAAGAAATAACTGAAAAATTAACCGGTAAAGCATATTTTACGGTGTTAGATTTAAAGGATGGGTTCTATCAAGTGGAGCTTGATAAAGAATCAAGTAAATTATGCACTTTTAGCACTGTATATGGATGCTATAAGTTTAATCGACTTCCATTTGGGATTTCTAATGCACCAGAATATTTTCAAAAAATAAATGAAAAAAACTTTGCCGATATTCCAAATGTTATTGTTTACTTTGACGATGTTTTAATAGCTACAAAAACAGAGAACGAACATGATATAACTCTTAAGTTAGTGGTTGAAAGGGCGAAAAAGTTAGGAATTAAATTTAATAAAGAAAAATTACAATATAGAGTACAGAAGGTTAAATATGTAGGTCATAGTTTTAGCAAACAGGGTATTAGTCCAGATGAAGATAGAGTAAATTCTATTAAAAATTTAGAAATTCCTCAAAATATCAAAGAACTTCAGAGATTTATGGGAATGATCAATTATTTAAGAAGGTTTATTCCAAAATTTGCGGAAATAACAGCTCCAATTAGGGATTTGCTAAAAAAGAATAATAAGTTTGAGTGGTTGCCTGTGCACACTGAAATATTTAATCAAATTAAAATGATTTTATGTTCACATCCTGTTTTAGGAAATTTTGATAGTAATAAGGAAATAGTAATTCAGTGTGACGCATCTAAAGATGGGTTAGGAGCATGTTTATTACTTCAATGTGGACAGCCAGTTTATAATGCGTCTAGAAGTTTAACTATTACTGAACAAGCATATTCGCAAATTGAAAAAGAATTGCTTGCAATAGTATTTGCGACACAAAAATTTCACTATTTTGTATACGGACGTGATGTTAGAGTAATTTCAGATCATAAACCTTTGTTATCTATAATGAAAAAACGAATTTGTGATATTCCAAGCACAAGACTACAACGAATGCGGATGAAGTTATTAAAATATAAATTATTAGTAGAATTTAATCCGGGAAAGTCGATGCACATAGCTGACTTATTAAGTAGGTGTTATTTAAAAGATGAGGTAGTCGACGATGTTGAGTTAACAGAGGTTGTTCATAGTGTCGAAAAATATTTTAATATTAGTCACTCAAAAAGAGAATTATTTGAAAGAGAAGTTGACAAAGACGAAGATTTAAGAAAATTAATAAATTACGTTCAAACAGGGTGGCCATTACAAATTAAAATGGTTCCCAATTCTTTGAAAGTTTATTGGTCATATCAAACAGAAATACAGTTTATTAATAATTTGCTATTTTTGAACAATAGATTAATAGTTCCAAAATCCTTAGTACCAGACATGCTTGAGTTAGTACATAAAAGTCATTTTGGTATCAGTAAGACACTTTCATTGGCTAAGTCTAGTCTTTACTGGCCCAATATGAATAAAGACATTGAGTTAATGATAATCAAATGTAAAATCTGTGAGAAATATCGACCAAAAAATTGTAAAGAACCTATGATACCGCATAAAATTCCACAAAGACCATTTAAAAAACTTGCGGCTGACTTATTTGATTTTGGTGGCAAAAGTTACTTAGTAGTTATCGATTATTACTCAAAATGGTTAGAAGTAATGAAATTAACTGACAAAACATCTAAAAGTATAAATAATAGTTTTAAATTAATATTTGCAACACATGGGGTGCCAAATGAAATAATTGCTGACAATATGCCGTTTAATTCGTGGGAGTGTAAACAATTTTCAAAAGATTGGAATTTTCAAATTACAACGAGTAGTCCTTATTATCCTAAATCAAACGGTTTAGCAGAGAAAGCAGTGGGAATAGCAAAAAATATGTTACGAAAATGTGAAGATCTTTCTATTGCTTTGTTACATTATAGAAATACACCTATTATTGGTATAGGATTGTCTCCTGCGGCACTACTTTTTAATAGAAATGTAAAAACAAATATACCGACTTCAGAAAATAATTTGTATCACAATGAATACGACCATAAGTTTGTAAAAGATAAAATAGAAGTTAAGCGAATATTCGATAAGGCTTATTATGATAGAAATGCAAATGATTGTAAAGAGTTAAATGAAGGTGATAATGTAGTTTTAAGAAAAGATAATATTTGGGTGCCCGCTAGAGTAGAACAAAAAATAGCAAATGTACCCAGATCTTATCTTGTTAAAGATGAAGACAACAATCTGTATAGAAGGAATCGTATTCACTTACGAAAATCTTTGAATGTACCTAGTTTTAAGAATTGTGAAAGTGGTAGTAGTGAAAGCATCGAATCAGATGTTAGTGTAACGAATGAGAAAGAAGACCGTAAACGAATTAGGAGAACACCAATAAAATTTAAAGACTCTGTATTAACTTAAGGGAAGAGATGTTGTATATAGAGTAGTTAAAATAGAGTTGGCAACAGTGCGTTACCAACAACAGGTAGAATAACCACACATGCATACATTGTCATCAGAGAGAAGATATACTTAGAGAGGAATCTCCTGTATATAAACTTGGAACACAGTTTATGGCGCCCTACAACGGTTGTGGGGAAAACAAATAGCGCGAATTTTAAACTTAATGTGTGGGTGTGGATAGCACCCATTGTTATTAAAATTATTTATTTTGAATGTTTTCTTGTTTTTGAAAGAATAGTTATGAAAATTGTCACTTTTTTATAATTATGCATTAAAAAAAGCGACTTATTTTATATAACATTTTTTATTTGCACAAATACAATATAAATAACTTCCAGTTTCATTCGAATCAACACCGTGTGAATATTGTAACAACTTTTCTTTAAAACGAATATGAAAACCTTCAGTTTTTAAATAGTAATAAACGTTACAATGAAACACGTGTAAAAATAACTTGCATTATTTAGTCGATTTTATTCGAGAAATGCAATTCAGCGTTTTTAGCCTTCAAGGTCCGAAAAAGAGGGAAATAAAATTTGCTGTGTTTGTATTTTTTACCGATAATTATTACATAGTGGCCTCTAACGGTTGTGGGAAAAAGTTAAAACGTTATTCCTTTTCTCTCAATTGAAGTTACTCGTCTACAAATACTTTGTTTATGATTGTCATATTAGCATCATGCAATGTGGTCATGCAATAAGTTTGTAGATGGTTTTGTAGTATGTTAAATAAATTAAATATGGTTACTAAGAATTATAAATTTTAAAAATAACCTGGAAGCATCATAAAACAATATTATCATAAACAATATTTACATTTTAGTTGTCGTTTCAAATGGAGTTGAAACCTCAAGGTCAATTAGTATCAAATGTTATATATTTAATTATATCCTTCTAGTAACATTTTCAAATCAGGATAGAACAAAAATATCAAAGCAAATGAATTGTCAAATGGTAAGTAGTTTAAGAATATCACTGCAAATCATTCCAACTAACGCAAGTTAATTTTTTTAGACACCAACCTTTTAAATAAAATAATAAAACTTGCAGTCGCCAACGATAAATTGTTATAAGAACAAAATTTCTTAATTAAGGAGCTCAGCAAGACACTTAATATTACTGGTAAAGGACGTGAAGAAAATTCTGAATATCTGGAAGAGTTCAGAAGAATCTTTCCTTTAAAAGAAGATTCTATATTACAAGAAACCTATCAAATTTTATCTGAAAATCTGGAGTTTTATAATTACGTTGTAAGTAACCGATTATAGTAACAGCAAAATCAACTTGTTGAATTAATTTACAGTTTTCAACAATCGCTTTAGAAGGGGGTAACAATTTAAATGAATGTATAACAAAAAATTATGAAGATTATTATATTAGAAGAACTTGCCGTGAAATACAGTTTCAAGGGTGACAAAAACATAGAAAATTTTAGTAACCACGCACATGTTGCGAAGCTTATTATAGGTAAACTAAAGTAAAATAACTATTTTTTTTACATTACCGATTGGAATTATTGTAGAGTGTGTAAGAAAAAATGAAGAGAGCCACCACACGCCAAATTGAGGATCAAATTGCTATTTGGCTGACTAAAGCTCAACGCAGAGTAAAACGCGGCGCCGCAGTAGCTTAGTGTATTTTTTTAAATTAAAGTATATTCTTTGTAAGCTGGTATAAAGAAAATAAACTTTTTCAACTAATTTTTAAATCGTATTGTTCAAATGTAGATATTTCCTAATTATGTACAAAAGTATTCTAAAAATATTCCTAAAACAATCCTTTTGCGTTCATCGGTTGGTAGCAGAGAATATTCTTTTCAAAACTCCTGGATTAAACAAAAAGCGGACATTTTATTAAACTAAGAATGTGCTTGGGAATATTCTGGGAGGATTGGAATAATCCAGTGATCGTTCCAAGTATCTGCTAGAAATAGTCCCTTGCGGACTGGTGTATAAAGCAGCACATATAATTTGTTCTGGGTATTCAAACAACAGTGATAAAGAAATAATAGTAGTATGTTTAAGAACAAGTGAAATGACTGAGCTTCCACACGAAGTAAAAATTGAGTAAAAGAAAAGCAATTGAAGGAAGTTGTTCTTGTAAGGCAGGACAATCTGGTTTTTGCAAACATGTGATTGCCACATTGATTTATACAAATTGCACTGAAGATGAAATTGAGGATGCAAGTTGCACTGATGTAACACAAGAATGGGGAAAAGAAAAGAAGGGTCTTAAAGAACTTTATTGTGATGAACCGATAAGAAATTACTGTCATCTTTTGACAAAGAAAACTCGTTTGAATATTAAAGTCTCAATGGAACTAATGAAAATAAACTTTGATGTCTTAAGCCTGTGTAACAATACAAGTGCTATCTATAAATTAATGGATCGTTCTAGTTTAAATGCAAGTGTAAGTGTGAATGAACCAATAGTTACTTCAGTGTTCAAAAAGGGATTTAGCTCAAGAGTATATTAAAGAAATAAATCTTTCTTTAAAGGACGATGGAGTTATAAATTTTGAACTTATAAAAGGCTTATTAAGTGTTCCGAATCGTTTATTATTCGATATTAACGAGAATTAATTGTGACAACAAATTCTATGCAGATGAAATTTGCGTCGATTTGAATAAAATTAAACGTATTTTTGAACAACTTTAGTGATAATTCGATGTCAGGAACTTTTGAAACAATTAAATCTATCGGCACATTGCCGAAATGTTTCGGTATTACAAAGGTACCACAAAGTTAGTAAAAAAGCTTTTCTTGAATCTATTTTTTCTCTCGAAATTGTGTTGCGGTAAAATACCTTCAATATCTATCATTTCTAAAATATAGGTATGGAAGTTAATTGCAATTTATTTGTTGAATCTACCTATTATTAATTCACTAGTTGAACAGACCGTCGAAAATGTTCTTTGAATTCTTGGTAATCATAATCTTTTTAGTGTCGATAAATATTGTTATTCTATGTAATTTTCTTCTAGGACTTTTTTCTGAATCTGAGCTATCTAAGACTGTCGATTGAGAAGAAGAAAAGATTAGAGATCCGTCTGAATCGGAAGAACTACTAGAATCTAAGTTTGCATCGTCGCCTAAAGTCTAATAATAAAATATATATCAACTACTGATAGCTAATAATAGACAGGATTTGAATAAATTACCTCAATAGTAACTTTTAAAATAGGGAAAAAAAACTATTTTTAATTCAAAACAAATTTAAATACAAAAAGTCACAGTTATTTGAGGTTATTGCCAAGGTACTGTCAATCATCTGTCAATATTTTTTCAGTTGAGCGTTCCTTTTACCCTTGTTTGTATACATTATAGTTAGACAATGACTGCGCTAAAATTGGTAACATTAATTTGGATGCAAAACGCTAGTAGTTTTGGATGCAAACGCAAAATTGACATATCTGGCGCTGTTTACAGATTTCTAAGTTGCAGATCATTATATTCTCTTACAGTAATCTATAAAGATACAATTTCAGAGATTTGGAAAAGACATACGTTCTTTTTATTACATGTAAAATAACCTTGAAAAGAAAATTATATCTATGCACGATAACACTTATGTTATGAAATTCGGTCTACAACTGGTATTCTGAGAAACATCATTCCATAATAGAAGACAATATTATAATTGAACGTACAGCTTCTAATTTGTATTTTATTTTAAATAGTATTCGAGCAAAATTTCTATTCAAATTTGATATAAATTAGATTAAAGTTAACTAGTTAATGAATACACATGCTGATAATAAATTATAAAAGGTATATTAATAACGAAATGACTAAAAAGGTTTATGAATTTGAGTGGGCAAACATGTTTAGCTATAACCCACTAAACATGATACGTAACAATAACATTAAAAAATATTATTTGGAGGTAGATGTTTCAATGTTATAATTGAATGTTGCTATAATGTGGTAACAATGATTAAAATAGTCCATGTTGTCTTGTATAATGTTGAAATAATATTAAACGATAAATGTATCTTCTTCAACGTTTATAAAATATTATTTATTTAACATTGGACAAATGTAACAAAATAAACATGAAAATAATATTAAAATATTAGTTAAAAAATTATTGCAAATCTAATGTTTTTCTGAAATCTGTGGGAAACGTTTATATAATATTATTTATTCGATGTTGGATAGATGTATGAAAATAAACTTTGTATGTATTTCAATCATCCGACATTTGAGGCGGCAAAACCATTAATCATAATCTCCATAACCTTAAACTGTGAAACGTGTTGTGTGTGTCGAGTCCATTTTTTATTTTTTCTTTGCCGTGTGTGTTATCAAATACTTTAAGTATTTAATCGTATTATTTTGAGTTGTATTGTTGCCAGTGCCATTTCAAAATGAGCGATAAGCAGGTGAGCATTTATTGTAAACCACATGTTTGTGATGGAAACTGAACTAATAGTTATACCATTCATGCTTTTATTAAATGAATTCATCTGTACAAATGCATACATTAGCAGTAGACTATATATGATTTTAATATACATACAGTTATTTAAACATAAAACTGACCCAGAAGGTGGTGTTTTACTGAACAAAATAGATCAATTTCATCGTTTGTTGTTTTCGTGTGCTGGAAATTTCCAAATATAGTAAAATAACAGATATGCGGCGTTCGTATACATATTTAGGCATCAACGGTAAAACTGTCTTTACAGTACTTTTAAGTAAACAACAAATCCTTTGAATTTTGCTACATGATCAGCTGAAGACGTGGTTAAGTAGAACGATATAGGATAATACGACCAACGGCCACGTCTATGTAACCTGTATTAGCAAATCATTGTATCTTGATGTATATTTTTTTAATCGGCATCTGAACATAGTCACTTACAGGCAAAAAATTGTATTATAGCATTATTTATCTATTTTATAGCAGTGTGATTGATTAACACCCCTACGTAATTTGATACCATTTCCTAAAATTTCAGGTCTCAACTTTAAGAAATGTACACATTCTTCCCGATACCTCAAGCGTTTGGTAAAAGGAATTTCAAAAAACCAAACATACAGTTAATATAACAATTCAAAATAACACTGAAGTTACTGAAAATAATTCTTCAATTTTATCATCATCTACATCAGTATTAAATCCAATACCTATAATTTCATCTGCTGGAGAATCTTCTTGCTATGATAGTAAAACTAATTTAAATTTTTCAAAACCTGCAGAGGTGCCTCCTAAACCTGATACCGATAAGTTTATTAATAATCTACAAAAATGGGCAATTGAAAATAGAATAGCTCACTCATCCGTAACAAAATTATTAAAAATGATGAAAAGTGATCTTCATTTAGAAGAGCTTCAAATCGGACTGTAGGTCATTAATAAAAATTAAAAAATATAAGAATTTTGAAGTTGTGCACATGGGAGACGGTTTATATTACCATTTTGGCCTGATAGAATCTGTAAAAGATGTTATAAAATTATTTCCTGTCCTAGAGAAAAATACCACACTGTATATTGAATTAAATATAGATGGGCTACCACTAACAAAAAGCAGCAAAAGTCAGTTCTGGCCAATTTTGGGACATATTGAAAGTGTTGAGATCAAAAAATATGTTTTTCCTATAGGTATATACCACGGTTGTAGTAAACCAAGACATCTGTCAGACTTTTTGGAGTACTTACTGAAAGATTTAATAAAAATTAAAGAAGATCATGGAATATTGTTTTGTGATAAACTTATAAAAATTAATATTTCAAAAATTTTATGTGATGCTCCAGCTAAGTCATTTTTGTTGGGTGTTAATAGTCATAACGCATATTTTGGTTGTACAAAGTGTACAGTTGAGGGGGACTTTTACAAAAACCGAATGACATATTCCAATTTAAATTCCAACCTAAGAACTGATGATTCATTCAGGAATATGATTGATGAATTTTTTCATAAGGAAAGGACTCCTCTCTTGGATACTGATATTGGCCTTGTAAGTCAAGTACCGCTTGACTACATGCACCTTGTCTGTTTAGGTGTAATGAAAAAATTATTGCAGATGTGGGTAAAAGGTAACCAGTTTGTTAAAATTCCTGATGTCAATATAAAACAGATCAATGATCACATACTACAGTACAAAAAATGTTGCACCAGTGATTTTGCCAGAAAATCGAGAAAATTAGAAGTGTTGGAATTTTGGAAAGCCACTGAATTTCGGCAATTTTACTATATTATGGACCTCTTGTTGTAAAAAATCATTTGACGACACAACGGTATAATCATTTTCTTTCATTTCATATAGCTATTAGGATATTAATTTGTAAGAATCTTTGCCACAATTTTAAATATGCCAATACTCTTCTAAGATATTTTGTTGAAAGGTTTGGAGAGCTTTACGGACATGAACTGATTAATCATAATGTTCATAATTTAATACATTTAGCTGGAGATGTAGAAAAGTTTGGCGCTCTGGATAATTTTAGTTGCTTTAAATTTGAAAATTATATGTCTGAAATAAAAAAATGTATAAAACCAACAAGAAACCCACTGATCCAATTTGTCAATAGAAGTTTGGAAAAACTACGTATTTTGGAATCCCCATCAACTAATAAAGATGAAATTCAGCTTGGTAGAGAAATAGGAAGAGAAAAAATTTTAGGAATGGATGTAATTTTATATAGTCATGTAATTTACAAAGGCACAAAATTTACAAACAAGGAATGTAATTGTTTTTGTTTCTTGAAAGGAAAGATTCCAGTCAAAATTACTGATATATTTATTTTCAAAGATGAGTGTTACATTCGATACCAGACATTCTCAGAATTAACACATATTTATCAAAAACCTATAAAGTCTACTGCCGTGTATTCTAGGGCAGTTGCCAACTTATCATTTGAATTTGAAATTACGGAAATTAGTAAAATTTTGTACAAGGCAATTAAGATCGAAAATTACTTTTTGGGAATTCTCCATGAAATTTAATAAGTGACAGTACACATAAAAACATATTATGTAAAGGAGAAATAAGATTTACATAATCATTTACCCCATTTTGGGAACAATCATACAACGTGATTATGGAACCCCATTTTGAGAACAATCATACAACATGATTATGGAACCTATCAAATATACTATTTCTGTTTTTTTATACAGTATAAAGTCATTGAGTTTCTCGATAAACATTTGGTATCTGTGATTCCATCCAATTGGGTCCTAGAAGATGGATCATGTGTTTGGCCAACAAATCTAAAAAATACCAGAACTTCTATTATTAAAAGGCAGAAGCCTGCAGATAACTGGGGACAATACCAGAGAGGCAGTTTTGTGGATCACGGCTCTTTTGGTAACTATAAATTTTATTAAAAATGATTAACGTTTAAACATATTTCAATAAAACGCTTTTGGGTTTAAACACATGTAATATAAATTAAATAACACAACGTTTCAACACGATGTCACGTATCTTTGTCAACACCTTAATGTATATTACATTCCAAAAGTGTTTTATATAGATGTTAGTGCATCAGTTAGATCACTAAAATATAATATTGTTTTTGAAGTTTGACGTTTTGTAATAGCAACAGTGAATATTATATAAAAATATTTTAAAAATTTTATATTTTTTATATAAATTTACAATAAGTAATGGGAAAAAATCTTTTGTTTTCCATTCTTGCTATTTCAGAAATGATGATTAAAAAAAATTGTTGTGCTGATTTTATCAAAGTACAAACCTCTTTAATAACGTCCCATAATTATGTTAGGTTCTTATGAAAATGCACTGCAGCATGAAAAAAAAATTGTAAAATCTTCCGAATCAGAAGACAATATCCCAAGTCGTTATGGAAGAAAAATAAAAACCAAGAAAGTAACTGATTATGAAGAATATCTTCAACCTCCATCTCCCACATTATCTACTGCTAGTTTTTCATCAGATTGTAGAGATATTCCCAACACAAGGAAATGTGCCTCAGAAGTTCAAACTGCAAAAATACCTGTTTGTTCCCAACAATCAGTTGACCGTCTAAGTGCTATAAATGATCTACCAACACCTCCATTAGTTGAAAAGAAATGCCTGGTTGTTCCAATCAGCTAGTTACCTTTTTCATATCCAATCAATGGTTCTTTGATATCAAGCAATAACCCATCAACACCTCCATCGGTTGAGAGAATGAAAATCTTATTATGATAGATGATATTCCTGTTGTAACACCATGTGAACATGAGCCAATTCTGAATTTATTGCAAGAAATAAAAACTCTGTGCCAAATAACTTTAGTAAAGGTTAATGCTTTTGAGAACTCTAAATTTAATAATGTAACTCCGATATGTGAATCTGTGGATAAAGTAACAGCTTTACTGCCTCTCAAATCTATAGATGAACTTCTCACATTTGAAGAAATGATCAAAACTGATCCAGAGGTTAAATCCCAACTGGTAAGTACATACATAAATTTTAAATTATACAATAGAAAGTGATAATTGTAATATCCATCTGTCTTTAAAACCCTCAATAAAATAAATTTATTCAACTTTGTTTAATTTGTTTAACATATTACAATTAACAATTATACGATTTCAAAACTGAAAATCAAGAATTTCACTCATATGCATAACAGTATATAGTTGAATGTTACATTTGGTTTTATTTGTTACAGAGGACTAAACTAAGCTTTGTAGGAGGATCAGATTTTAAAAATCTAATTCGAAGATGCCTCCCTAAGCTTTTAACCGATGAGCTGGCTCAACAGTGCTCGTGGACGGGGCAAAAGAATAATTTTCAAGTTGGCAACTTTTGTATGATGAAGATTTTCACTGGTAAGTGTTCTATTTTAAAAATCAAACAATGTGTTATATTTATGATATAAATTTAGTTAAGACATTACTTAATACATTTTTTTAATTTAATTTTAGAAGCTGTTAGTGAAAATTTTCCTTTCTCAAGCAAGGGAGTTGAGCTAGTAGTCATGGAATGGCTGAGATTTGCCACTCAACGTTTAAAAGAAATATTGAATAACTTAGATTACTTAGATGTTTTTATAAAGATTTTTACATTTAATATATAAGTTTTATTAATTTAAAATAAATACTTGTTTATAACACGAAAATCATATCTTATTAATTTGAAATCGAAACAAGATGAAGCAATATGACACCTAATTTTATTTTTGTTTATCGTGGTTGATTTATGAGTCAATGCCCGATTTAAAATATTTAAAAAATAATGTGAGAAAACGATGTTTTCCAATATGAAAATCATATTTAGGTACTACAAATATGTGTATTATACTTTTTAACATTACTGAATATGTACAATTAGGTTCACAAGTAATTCAGTCCAAAGAGAAGACACATTCAGGTAGCATCTGTTTAATTTGAAAGATTAACATATGTTACCTGAATTGGTTTTCTCATTGAAGTGAATTATTTATGAAATGAAATAATATACATATTCACTAGTTAAAAAGTAAATATCAATTAAACGTTACGAAACAATCAAAATAAATGTTAATGTAATGTGATCCATACATTAATTTGACATTAACATAATGTTAAAAAAATATGAAATATACATTGGTAGAATGTTAAAAAGCAAATATTTTTAATGTTAATTAAACATTCAATTACATTTAAAATATATCAAACTAATATAATAAAAACATTGATTCAACATTATAATAACGTTTAAATTTAAATGTTTTCAATGTGATGTTAAAAATTTGCACAAAACGCAGTTGTCACAACATTACACTAACGTTAAAAGTCTCAAAAAAAAACATTACAAGGTAACAATTTCATATTGTCACTACATTTTAATAACATGATTTTGTTTAGTGGGAAGGATGGTCCTTTTATGTCAATAAACAGAAATATTCTAGATGTTTCTGTTTACTGACATAATAAAAACACATCTGGGGTCTAGTATATTGTAAGCAATGCTGGTATCATTTCTGGCCGAATGCCTGCGTTTTTAACTATGCAGTGCACGCCGCTTAATAGAATCACGTTGAGACTTGAGGTTTTTGATAACAATAACCGAATGATAACAGTATCCGAAATTAAGAAAAAATGTTTATTTGTTAGAAAGTTGTAAATACATACAGCGTGTATGAGATTAACAAGTTGTTAATTTAGAAGGTGAAATCAAAGCGTCAATACAAGCAAAAAAAATTATAAAACGTTTAAAAAAAGCAGCATTTTAAGACAACAAAGAAATCAATAACAACGTTATGATGCTTAATTTACTGTCCTAAGAACTACACAATTCTTCTCAGAAATTTGCTGACACTAAAAATATATACAAAATAACGTTATCACATAAGACGTAGTTAATTTATTTTGTTATTCTAAGAAGGCACGTGCCTTCCAAGTTAATTCTCGAAGCCATATGAAATTGAAGTATTTTGAGTAGGTACACAAAGATTGTATTATCCATATTTTGTCAGCATTTTAGAGCTGGTTCTATAATAATGGTATATATAAATGTCAGTTAAGTTATACTTAGTTTGATTGTAAAATGCTGTCGTTATTGGTTAGTATAAATAAAACTAACAGCCAAATATGTCAAGATTTTAAAATTAAAGCAAGTATAACTAAACTTACATTTATACCATGATTGTAGAACTGCCGTTAAACATATTGGAATATTAAAAACAAGCGTTGATTATACATTTTTTATACATTATAATGTAACATTTGTAAAATATAAATGTATATATAAATAATATTTTTTAAACATTTTTAGAATGTTTTTCTAATATTGACTTTACAACGTAATTCTGGCCATTAAGACGTTTTTGCAATGTTTTTAAAAATGTACATATATCTTTTGTAAAACGTTGAAAAAAAAACATTTAAAAAATGTTTCCTTGTTGACTGGGTAAGTTTAGAGATCCAAGCAAATAAAATGAGAATTGAATTCATCATCAAACCAAAACTATGAAATGCTGATGAATATGTTGTTATAGTTTATAATTAATGTATTTTTTCGGCAAATTTTATATAGCTTTGCTTTGCACAATTGTTATAGTTATAACACCAGGAATAATCTTTCCTGCTATTGACTTAGGAATTTCAAAAATCCCCTGATGCAATATAAAAACAAACACTTGCTAAATATTTCAACGTTAGAAGTAATTAGTTTAATAGAGAAACAGGATAAAACAGGAGTAAAAAGCGTGGGGTGCATTTTACTACATTTTCATAACTCTCCTCTCATAGATAGTTTCCAATATAATGAATTTGAATTATTCTGTTAATAACTTAAATTTTATTATAATTTTTTTTTTGAGGTGACAAATTATGATTGATTGTTCGACCTTCTACTACCGTATTTTAAACTCTTTGTAATTAAAAATTATTTTCTAGTTTTTAGTTCGGTTAGCTATAAAAGCGTGTTTTTTTAGTTTTTTTAAACTATTATTTATTTATAGTAAAAAAAAATTTTAAATTTAAATACAAAAGAATGTTAACTTTGTAAAAATATAATGGTTTAATTTGTAATAATATAAGATTCAAGATAATGTTTTAATTTAATAGATTTTAACGTATGTTACTATATAACAAGTAAAGTTAATTTACACGAAATTAGTAATTACTGTAATCGAATGAATATGATATTTGAATACATTTCAGACACATTTTTGAGTACTACTGAAAATTCGAGGGAACGTCTAGTAGTCAGCAATTGCCAAAAAGGTGCGATTTTTTCGCCACCTATTGGCTGCCCATATCAACTATATAACATAACATTTATAATTAGAAACCATTGATTATATATACCTCGTATTCAGATAGATCATCCTTAAGGCGCGTACACATCTGGCGAACGAATGTGGCCGAAGCCATTGGACCGAATTCATTCGATGTTTTCGGCGTTCGATGGAAAATTTGCTCTCTGCCGTCCACATACAGTGAACGAATTCGTTTGCTGTCATTCGTTCAGTTTCGCGAGTACTTTTGGCGCGTGGAACTTTTGTTGTATGTGGTAAATATGGCGTCCGATGAGGATATAATTATTGCAAGTGCATTTGTATATTATTATTAGTGAGGCGGAAGCCGAAGCACTGAAAACGACGAAAACGGCGCCGGTGGACAACATCATTATTCAAAAGCAGAAGTCGGTATAGAGGGATAGACTTAATTAGTGATCTCAAAGCTGAAATGGAATACGGACTTTTTCAAAATTTTTGCCGCATGAAGTCTACTGATTTTGAACGGCTATTAAATGAAATTGGTCCAAAAATCGCGAAAGAAGATACAAAGTTTAGAGAAGGGATACCGCCAACAGAAAGGTTAATGTTAACCCTACGATATTTAGCTACTGGTGATTCATATACGTTTGATGTATACTTTTAAAATTTCAAAACAACTCATTTCAAGGATGATACCAGAAGTTTGCTCTGCTATAATAAACTTCAAGAATACGTAAAAGTGAGTAAAATAGTTAGATATAAGTATTTATTAAAAAAGTGTAGGGTTCACATAAAAAAATATCAAAAAATTCCTTAAAGACTATTTGTAAATGCATTAATAAAACTTATAATGGGTGTCGTCGGATTATCAGGTTGCTGTAGCGTCAGGTTTGATGGGGCCTCCGAAACAAAAGACTCATTTTCATAAGAAAGTGGTCCATAATCTGATGCTGAAGGTGATGTTAAAGGAGTACTGGTGCTTTAACTGTCTGAAGAATAATGCTTATATGGATTGGATGTTGTGCTAGGCGTGATACTCGTATAAGTTTGTCGATTGGGTCGATTTGAATAATATTGTTTCTGGTTAATGTAACTGATTGAGGAGACGTGTGGTTCAAAAGTCCCTTATCAGCCTTATACAGAATATCTCCAATTAGATGTTCCACCTCTATTTGTGTATGGGCGCTGTATTTTCTATGCTTTGCTGCCACATGCTCCCCAAAAATTGTGCTATCGTCTCTTGTTTTTTACTTGTAATAGTTTCTTGTAATATTTGATATGCTTCTTGTCCTCTAGAGATAGCACTGCTTGTCCCACAATTCACAGAAGTCACAGGTGTTACGCGTTTGACCTTCTTGGGAGATTTAAAATCTGATTTTCTTTTGAGAGTTGTTCCTTCTGGCACTTCTGTTACTTGTGTGTCATTATCAATTTCGTCAACAGCCAAATTGTACATGTCAGAAAGAAATGGAAACGTCTTAGTGAAATAAAGCGCTAATCCGAAACTGAAAAAGTTAAATTTTACCGACTATAATTAATACATAAACATTAGTATGTAATTTATAGAATTATTTGGTAGTGGTTAAAAATGTCACCTACGATAAATGCATTGTCAAAAATACTTTCAATAGCCACCAGAGAATGCATCCTAGGCCGCGTGTTCGCATTCAAATACGAATCGCATTGAATACGAATCGCATTGAATGCGAATGCGCATTTCGATTGCGAAAGTGTAGAATAACCCCCCAGGTATTAAACCTAAACGAAAAATTCATTGTCAAGGTAATGTAAACTTGTAATTTTAAGTTTGTCAACACTGCGATTTATCCTTTGTATCTATACTGTGACAGCAAGTTACAGATAATTTTCTCAAATTGTATATCTTTCTCTTACATCATGTGGTAAGCAGTTGTCTCTTTTCCATAAACTACAGACCGTAATAAATTTTAATATTGCTATATAGGCAACACACTTTTCATAGACACGTTATAATGCATTTGGTTGTTTCTCTTCCTATATTATATACTCTTTGCTACAACTGAAGAAGAATGGCGATATGTTGCGAAAAATTATGAAGCTCTATGGAGTTTTCCTCACTGCCTTGGTACCATAGATGGTAGACATTGCATACTTCAGGCACCAATACACACTGGCAGCGACTATTTTAATTATAAAGCAAATTCTAGTATAGTTTTGCTGGGAGTTGCTGATTCAAATTATTACTTTTTGTTTGCTGATGTTGGCTGCCAAGGTAGGATTTCAGATAGTGTGCTAAAGAACTCCATATTCTGGAAAAAACTGCAAAACAATAAGCTCCATTTACCACCTGATGACATTCTACCTAGTAGAGATGTGAAAGTTCCCTATGTATTTGTAGGAGATGATGCTTTTAGCCCTAGTGAGCATTTAATGAAAGGCTATCCAGTAGAACAAAAAAAAGGTTCTAAGAAACGTATCTTTAACTATAGACTTTGTAGAGCAACGGGTATTATTGAAAATGTTTTCGGCATCATGTCAGCTGTTTTTAGAGTTTTGAGAAAAGTGATGCTACTATCACCTGAAAAAGCAACTTTGGTAGTATTAGCATGCGTCTATTTACACAACTTCTTAAGAAAAAGTAATCATTCCCGCAAGACTTACACTCCACCAGGGACATTCGATGAGGAGAAAGAAGGCAATATCATTCCTGGACTTTGGAGACTGAGAAACGAAAATAAAAATGCAGAGTCCTTCCTTCCAATACCTAAGATAGGACGAAAAAGTTTGGCAAACATGGTGGGGAAATAGATGGCGATTTAGAAATAGTGGAGACATTTTTTGTATTTATCAGGATATAACACGTTCAAGAAAACCGTAAAGTTGTAAAAACGAATTTTTACTTTTCTATAAGGAAATTTTTTTTGCATAATTTCACGTTTCAAAGTCTCCTGAATCAGAAAAAAGTATTTCTGACAAAAAAAATTGGGTTTCTGTGTGTGTGTGTGTGTCTGTGTGTAACGATGTATCCACGATAACTCTCGAACCAAAAGTCCTAGTAACTTGAAATTTGTGTATCAAAGTTGTAATAAGTGTTTTACCTACATATTGTTTATTATTGTATTTGTTATGATACAGACTTTAGCTAGATTTTTGATAAATAAAACTATTTTTAATTTATAATTACTTTTTTTTACTTATACGAAAGTTGAGGATTTTTTGCTTCGGATTAGCACTTTTTTAAGAATGCAGTGGGGAAATAGTTATTTACGAACCAAGTTCGGGAAGAAGTTTTTCCTACATGAGCGCATTTAAAATACTTATTAATCTATGATTTAAAGCACGAGCGAACGAAGTGAGGGAGTGCTTTAATAGCGCGAAAGCTAGAATGATTTTCCCGCAAGAGGTTTGTACATAATTTTTTGTAACAAGCAAATATTTCCTTTGATAAGCAGAAGCAATCATTTTATATTAATGTCAAATTTTGATATAATCACCTTGATGAAAAGTGTAGAGTAGTGCTATGAATTGACATTTTATGTTTCAAGTGTTCGTGCTGATCATATTTTGTATACTTTGTATTGCTTTTTTAAGTTTACTTCTTGTTTTTAATAATAAAAAACACTGGGAAAACGGTTTTTAACAATTACAAATTATAATTGCATCATAATATTATTGTTTAAATGTCTGTAAATGCGGCGAGTACAAAAATATTATTTTAGACCTGGCAACGCTGGTTATGTATAAAATTTGACATCATTTGACATTCGGGGTGAACGTACTGTTTCGGTGGTGACGTTATAAATTGACTGCGTTTAATAAGCTGAAAGACGTATTAAATGGCTTTAGCTGCAGCCAGTAAATCGCTTCTCTTGCTAGGCGAATGTGTCCCATGTTTAAAACAAAATGCTTCAAAGTTTAAGATAAAAAGGTTAGAGTTAGATCAAAACTTGTTAATGGTAATTTGTTTATATTGTTAGAACATCAAAATTTGATTACCTATCTTAGTATTTTAGAAAGGATGATTTTATTTATGCTCTCGATCCAGAAAAAAAATGTAAAACTGGAGACATTGTACTCATAGAAAAGTGTTCGGAGCAAGTTACACGATTAATTACTCACAAAGTTAAAGAAGTGGTTTATCCTTTGGGAGATATAACTGATCCCTTCACTGGGAAGAAAGTTATTGCTGGCAAATTTAGAGATCATATAGAAGCAGTTAACAATATTTATGGTAGATCTTCAACCACATTTGATTATGATATGGCTCCAGATAGAGGATGGTTAGAAAATAAAAAAGACTTTACTCATGTAGATACTTATATTAAGTACAACGAGTTTAAAGATGATGATCAACCTTATGCTGTATAATTTTCTAGTTTATTAGTGTTTTCGTTATAAAATTTTAATGTACTGTTAATGTTTTAATACATTGATATTGAGTGTATATTCATTATGCTATAAAAGTATATCTTTAATTATTAAAGAAAATTAAAACAATCAGATAGAAACGAGCTGAAAAAATTGCTTTCTTTATATTGGCTTGTGCATATACCTATAAATTAGTGTAATTATGTATTTTTGGTTTTTGTTATTCATTCAAAAAAGTTGTAAGATACTATTGCTCATAATGTACAATCAAAAAAATAACTTCAGCCTCAGAGTACTTAGTTGATGCTACTATAGGTCTAATAATTTATTATATAATAAGAACAAGATTTCCCGCAAAATTCTTCTCAGAAGTAATGTCTATCAATTTGCTGCATTCGTCCTGAAATCGTTTTTCTGACTTCAAAACAATTTTTTTCTCATAAGTTAGTTAACGACACTGGTAAAAGCCATTTGCCATTACTAGAATAGTATATGGTCTTGCCAACGATATAAATTTTAAATTAACAAAAATGCGTTACATACCCAATTCGGAAACATTTTCTAAATCTGTATTTCTTCCCATTTCAAAGATCTCTAAAGCTGTGAATTTTTATCTTGAACTTGTGCATAGTTTCACAGACATTTATTTTTGGTAGATTTCGATAAATCCAAGATAGTTCATCGATGTTTAAGTCTGTGAATTCGATATGGACCAGACCGGCAATTGCAGGATCAAGTTTCATACTTGCGTATTAAACTGTCAATTTAAAATAAATTATTGAATAAAACTAATCTGTCGAAACGGATGACAGCCTAAATTTCCGTTAAACAAGATTGTGTTCTACATATCAAAAAATAAATTAATATAAAATTCTTACTATAATTATCATCTGCCAACATTTTATTGTGATCACAATAGTATTTTATATTTACTTTTCATTTTCTTTCCAATCACATAATATGTGATAAACTCTTATAAATTACAAAACAGTGTTTAAATTACATAAAAGAATTACCAATTATCCTTAGAACAAAGAGAAGATTAATTTTATATGAGTGGACTTTTAAATTATAATGTATACAATTATATTCATTTAAAAAATTAAAAGCTTAATAAACATATACATAGATATATATATATATATAATACTGTTCAATTACCTAACAATAATTTAAAATTATGAAATAATTTGTAACCTAATTAGAGAGGAATTCCCGTTCTAATGCTGCTCCCATCATATTCCATTCTCCATCATCTATTTCATCCGGAGGTTCCGCACTGCCGTCACTGTTAGATTCTTGGCCAATGTCTAAATCACTACCCAGCTCCTCGCCTCTTCGAAATTTAGTGCTTGGAAATTCGTCGTCGCTTTCTTTCACATCACTTTCCTCGTCTTCATTTCGTTTTTTTAAGTTTCTTTTATACCCTTTTGGCGTTTCGGCAGTTAATGATTCCCCAGAGCTACTGCTAGTGCTGGTAGCATCTTCTTTAACTTCAATCAATATATTACTTTTGAGCGCTTTGGCATTTTCGTCTTCACTTTCACTTTCTGTGTCTAACGTATCTTCTACTTCTTTGTCCATATCAGCAATATCTGCAGTAGAAAATGACATTAGCGGATTAATAGTATCTATAAATCGTCCACTAGATGATCTTTTTCTTTGAGTTGGAGTTTCGTGAACATTGTAATTGGGAATATGTTCGGGACTACTGCAATGAGGAGGCGGGTGCCTGTTTTTTGAACCTTTGCTATTTAATGGAAATATTTTTTCATCTACATGCTCCCATCTTTCAGCACATGCCCACAACCAATCTGGAGTTACTATTTTCAAATTTTTTTTTCTCCTTCCAGTGTTCACCTTAGCCGTACCAGGTCGCACTGCAACGAGATGTGTAGTATCGTCTTCAAATTCTTGAGCAACTATAGCACCTAAAGTTTTGGCAACTTGATAAGCTCTCGAATGATGCAACTTTATGTGAGTAGGAACTAAACCACTAAAAATCATTTTACATCCTTGCAAGACTTTACTTTTCACTTCCGGAATAACTTTTTTTAAGTCTGGTACTTCCCCAGATTCCAATCTGTCATATTCGTCATAAAAGGCTTTATGTATTCTTATTAAAATATCTTCTAAATATAATAAGTAATCGTCCGGATCCTCGACTTCGATAACATCATTTTCATTTTTCAATTTCAACAGTTCTGGATTAGTTTTATCATCAATTTTACTTTTATCCAAGACTTCGTCCTTATTCCCTATTGTACTATCACTTTTGTCTTCTCCGTTTACTTCTTTTAAAGCAATTTCAGAATCACTATTTGTATTTATTTTTTCACTTTCTACTGTTTGTTCAGCAGTATTTTCACTGTTGAAAGTATCACTATTTTTATCACAGGTATCTTCATTATTGTGATTATTTTTTTCATTTTCTGTTTCGTTACTGTCCTTTATAGTACACATTTTTGAGAGATCAACGCCTTCTTTTTCGTCATTTTCATGTTTTTCTAATCCTGGTGGTGCATTTATGTCTCCTGTGTGTTTAAAGAAATGATACGGTTTTACGTGAATTAAGTTCGACGCGTGTGACCAAACATCTTCTCTGTCGTCAATAATGCAAACCATATGGTCTCCACAAGGAAATAAAGCTCTGTCAATTAAAAAATATAATGATAAAACACGAAAATTGTAATATGTACTAAAAAAGATGATCAAACATAATTCTATTGCACTACTTAGGGCTCAATTTCTGCCTTTACACGTTAAAATAATAAGTTTTCGTAAAAGTCTTTGTATTTTCGATTTCACTTCTTCATTTAAGAGGAGCATACAAAACCACTTTCGTGCTTCGAACAAATTCTTCATCAAGTCACTGCAATTGATTAGAACTCGTAAGACAACAACTAAATTAATTAGAGATAATTTTACAATATCGAACTTACACGAAAAGTTTCAAGTGGAACAATTCACCAGACCAAAAACATGGGCAACTTTATGTAACTATGTTTTCTAATTATAACAATAACTCTAGTATGCTCTTCCTAAGTGAAGAAGTGAAATCAGTTATCGTATTTTCAGTTTTCTACATCAGGAGTTGCCATTATAAAACCACACATTGGAAGCAAAAGCTTTTTTATAGTATATTTTTTCGCCTGGCGAAGACAGTAATAACGACAGGCAAAACACAGAGAAGTGAAGTTGATAAAAAAAGCGATTTTAAAACTGACATTCATAAACATGGATACATATGGACCAAGACACCATAAAATTATTATTTTGAAACTCTTACCTATGCGATTTTGGGCAAAGGACAACTTGTATACTGTATAGGTACTTCTTAAGGAAACGCTCGACTCGTTTTCAGATTTTACATTGGGACGGAAAAAGCGCATTGTAGATAGTTATGATGGGGTCTTAAAAATACGTTTTAGATAGTTATGCGTCAAAAACATTAGAAATATGCACTTATATATGAATTTAAAATATGTGTTTCTTATAAGTTTTATATATTTCCCATAAAACACTAAAAAAATACAACTCTTGATTACATGGCGCAATAAATGTTCAAATGTAAATTTACGCAAATTGTCAGCAAAGACTCGTTCCAGATCGCACAACACTATAGTAGCAAATTTAAAATGTATATCCGCTAAAAAGTATTATTTGTTGTTTCGAGCACTTCACTTACGGTTTTCCCCTGCGGATAACCCGAATTTTTTAATGACACTTCTTTAAATTAATTGTATTGTCAATATTAGGATTAGGAGCCTCAGATGTTCTAATGTGATGATAGCTCTTAATGAAAATAACACTCAAATAAACCAGTATTGTTAAAAAAAGAGACAAGCACAACGAAGACCACCATAACAAAACATTTTTTTCCACTTATATCACAATTTTAGTAGATAAATAGTACTAAAACGTACAACAAACGTAATATATTTTATTCAATTTATTATTTCAATTTTATTGTGTAAAAAAATAAAGTATACTACTGAATTCCTTATGATATTTCTCAGAAAATGACGTATCACAAGTAGAGTCGTGTCATTTTAATAAAATAAGCGTAGTTGCTGAGGGTCAAACGGTTCATTTTACTAATGTCGTTTAAACGTCAAAAATCGTCCCTCTTAATATTAAAATAGACCTGTTTTGCATCTACACACACCACCTGAATACGTTATAAAGCTGGATTAGCTTAATGTGGTTATAATCAAACCAAATGAGTTGATAACTTCTCGCTGATCATCGGCTATGAATCGTTGAGAGGTTTACTGTTGGTTGCTGCTTCCGATGACATGGAAATTGCGCAAAAACTGGAAAATGGAATTCATCTACGGAACACTCGATGACAATAATTTATATAATAATATATATGGTTTTAGACGTCTTTCCAGATCTCGTGAACTGTGGCGCTATAGTCTGTATATGTCAAAATATTGTTATTATCCGTCTTACGAACATTCGCCGGTACATTTTTCCTAACCTATCTTTGCTTTCATCGTTGTATTTGTTGTTAATAAGTCTTTAGGTATTATTATAAATAAATTAATTTTTATTTAATAAATAAATATCTGATTATTTTTAATTTTTATTGACGTGAGTGCCTTTTGAATAGACTAACGTGGTTGGAATTCAGATAGATAGGTTAATTTATTATTTACAAATTCTGATTAAATTACTCATAGTCGTCGTCAGTGCATAATGCTTAAAACGTAATTAAGATGTTTTTCTGAATCTAACGTACGTTAATTATGTTTGTGCATTTTATATCTCATACAACATAATTCCGTTATAACCCTAAAATGTGTACAGTGAGTACTACGCCACTGTATTTCCCCAGCATTTGATTTTAAACGGGTTCAGTTGCCCGTAAGTATCTTACGACCGCCCATTTGGTTTACTGCGCATACAACGTTTTCGTCACAAGGAAGTGAATAAGCTCTAACACCCAGCGAACAGTTCGCCGTGAGTAGCTTGGCGGTTGAAGTTCTACTAGCGCTAAAACTGCGTCATAGAAACACGTGTAGTAAAATATACTTTTTAAATAGGTTAGAAACCTCGTTCATGGTATCAAGAGGTAAGTAAATTTTGTAGTTATTAATACATTGGGTACATACCATATGATCCCGTTATAACATGTTTAAGTTATTTTTTAATTGTTTTTCTTTACTTGAAAATACTAAAATGTGAATCAAAAAACGTATTACGCGAGGGAAAAGTGAACCGGCACACTTTACCCACCCTTATACTACAAGTACCTACCTACTACCTAGGTACCTATGTTCACACGGTGTTTTTTTAATTTCAGATAAATACAATGGTTCGCAATTACAAAAGAAAATTCGACAAAGCCCCAAACCGCAATTATACAGAGAAGAACCTGCAATTGGCTCTAGCTAAAATAAAGAAAGGAAGTTTATCGCAGAGAAAGGCTTCGGAAAAATACGGTGTCTCGAGAGCAACATTGAAGAGAAAGTTAGATAATTCACATCCAAAACCTTACTGAAGACAACTAGTTTTGAGTCAACATGAAGAAACACAATAGGTAGATGGCCTTCTGCTTTGCGCATCCTGGGGGTTTCCACTAACCGAACGGGTAGAAACGAACCACGCTTTATTAACAATATGCCAGGCAAAGACTTTTTAAATCCTTTTTTAAGAGACATCCCAACATCACCGCCCGCTTTAGTGAAAACATTAAAAGGTCGCGAGCCGCGGTAGACTTTGACGAATTGGAGATCTCTTTGGCAAATGTTTCTCCACAGAGTTTAATAAATTACGACGAGACAAACTTTTGCGATGACCCGGGTAAACAAAGGGTGATTGTAAAAAGGGGATCCAAGCATCCTGAAAACGTGCTGGATTCAAGCAAAACAAGTGTCTCGGTAATGATGGCAGGAGCAGCAAGTGGCTTTTTACTGCCCCCCTATATTGTGTACCGCGCCGAAAATATTTATCCTACCTGGATCGAAGGAGGGCCAGTTGGAACACGGTATAATAGATCAAAAAGTGGTTGGTTTGACGAAAACATTTTTGAGAACTGGTTTGAAACACTTGCCTTACCTTATTTGAAGAAGCAACCGACTCCCCGCGCTCTTGTCCGAGATAATTTATCTAGCCATGTTTCATTACACTTCATTGTTGTTAGTTTTCCTTTAGAATTACGAAAAAAACACTATACTTTGTAGGGCAGATAATTGAAATTAAAAAAGGCGGAAAAGAGTTAAAAGTAAATTTTTTGCGTAAAATGTGTAGTAAGGACACTTATTTCACATTCCCTCAAGTTCATGTTGAATGTGTTATCGACACCAACAGTAATAAGATTATTGAAAAGACTGCTGTAAAACGTTGTATTCGAGGTAGATACCAATTTGATATCTTAAAAATACCGTTTTCAAATTTGTCATAATTTAGTGTTTACATTTTACTGTTAATTTTTTTCACGTGTTTTAATGTACCTACCTACCGTTTAAGTTTATTTGGTACAATAACTGAGAGTTATTATCGGAGCGTCTTTATCTTTTTTTTTAAAAACACCATACCGTTTTTTTCCAACACCCAACTTTTCAAAAATGTAAATTGGTGACCCACTTTACACACTGGGAGGGTTAAACATGCCAAACCACGGATATTAAATAAGTGGCTCTCTTTCCCCTTGGCTATGGGCCTTCAGTCAACGCTATGGGTAAAGTGGGCCGGTTAACAAAATCATATTATTAACCGACATAATTGTTTTTTGGAAACAAATTTCCTAAGACATAGTTGTGGTACCAATAGCTATCTAAATTTAAATTTATAGCCAAATAGGAGCAATGATATTTGATATTTACGAAAAATATATAAAAAATGTAGCCCACTTAGCCTCGCTCTACGGTACTGCACAGTATCCAAAATGCCAATTGTGAAGTTTGAACTGTCGTTATAGTTTATTTTTTTTACTACTACAGTCGGACCTCCATTCAATGAACTCCTATTTAATGATTTTGTCTATTTAGTGATGTTTTCTTTAGGATATTGACCTTCTGGTTAAAATGCGTGTAAAAACACCTCTAAAATATGATGTTCAAATTCTATATCATGATCTTTTTCAAAGAAAATGTTACCCAACTACTTAAAGTTTTCTTGGAATCACGTACAATTTACTTTACTTTTACAATACCGCATTGTTAAACGGATAAGAGGATTATAAGACTTCTTAATTTACAATACAGTACTAACAGTACTAAAAATTCTGTACATTTGTAAATGACATAAATGCATGAATTGTTTAGAGGATTATAGGATTTCCTTCGAGTTTTGAAATGCATTGTCATGTTATTGAACACCTTTAATTTGCAATTTTTTCGTTTCAAGTTGTTTAAGTGTAAAGTTGGTTAAAAATGACAAAACGAAAGTGTTTATAATTAATATGTATTTCTTATGTACGTTTAAATTTGTGTTTTATTTTTTAAGTATAAATTCTATACAATGAAGTTTCTATATAATGATGTTTTTGAAGGGAATTTTGAACATCACTATATAGGAGTTCGACTGTATTAAACAAACGGGCGATGTAAAAAGAAGTTACTCGATATTTGATAGTAATAACTACTTATATAGACCATATGTTGTGTATCAGCATAAGCTTATGCAATTGTTGACAGAAACAAAAAGTCAAAATTGAATCACCTAAATATTTTGTAAACAAAGATTAGTGCATTTACACAAAGCTTGCGCATTTGATTTTGTATTTTAGTGATATTGGATAATAATCACAATAATTAACAATTAGGTACAGGATTAAGCTGTTTCTATAAATTAATACTTAACACTTGTAATTTATGCGATGAAAAATGATATGACCATCGTGTAATGCTTGGAAAGCCAACTAGTTTAAATACAAAATTTAAAAAAAAAATAAAAACGTCATTATGACGTTTATTAAGATAATGTGATAAAATTACGGAAAAAACGTTAAAAAAACAGCATAAGCATCACGAGCATTAAGGACTCAACCGGTCTCGGACAATATTGAGGACTTTACTCCGCTCAGTTTGCAAACATTGTCTTCGACCGGTAAAAAGCCCTTACTGTTCTTAATATTTAGTATACTATTTTTTTATAATTATAGTCCCAACTTCTATTAAAAGCAACAAACTCATTTTTTGTAATTAATTTTTCATTTTCAAACATTTAAAACGCCTTTAAAATTATGACAAAATAATAAAATCTATGATAGAACTCAAAAACTAAAAACTGGCCGTATAATTTTTTTCGTTGATTGGTAGTCGTAAGCGTGCAGGGTAAAAGTTAAAAGCTTATTAGCTTCTACTTTGCCATTACCACACGAATCTTACAATTAAGTCAACGTGAACGGTTTCATAAGTAAGCATGGAGTTAAGTTTCTGCACAAGCAGTACAAACATACTAATGCTTATGTGAATGCAGCTTAGTCATTCGCGGGAGAATCACACATAAAAGAAAAGAGCAATGTTTTATTGTGAAGCAATTCGCGATTTCTAAGATCAGATACGTTCTCTGGTGGGAACTTTATGAACTAAAAGATACAGTAATCGCAATCTGTTTATAAACGCAACCCGTAAGCAAACACCTCTTTTTCAAATTAATTAATTCGCATAAAAGTTGATCTTATTAAATTTTCGCACAAATTATTATTTTTTTTATCAATTATCTACAGGTAATCGATTTTTCTGAATTACAATTTAAATTGAGTCTATTTGTAATGATTATTTATATTAAGCTGTGCACCTGAATTGTGATTATTATTGTTTTTATTTATCCATATTTTTAATTGGAAATAGTGATTTTATTTTTTCGTTTTGTTATGTGGTGCAGTTGTAATTTAAAATGAGTTAATAGTTTGTGAATGTGCCTAATTACTAATTGTTGTTTAGTTAATTTATATTTATTTACATCGCCGGATTTACCAATAAGCAAAACAAGCAACTGCTTGAGGCCCCCACGCTCAGGGGCCCCGCGCCGCCACAGCTTCGCGACTAAAAGAATAAACGTAAAACTAAATGTTACTAAAAGAATTGCAAAGCAATGGTTACTTAGAAAAGAGTAGCAGCGCCACGGTGGCGCATATATTTAAGTTTGATGATATCAAACAGTACTGAGGAACGATCGTTCAGTAAATTGAAGCGAATAAAGGATTATTTGCGAACGACCATGTCCCAGGAAATGTTAGCGGACTTGAGTATTATGAGTATGAAACATGATAAGCTGCGACATCTTCAGTTCCAACTGATCATCGACCAATTGTCTGCAGAAAAGAGCAGAAAAAAAATCATGTGATTTGTGATCTAATCCATACCACAAGTACCGTTTTATTTATTTCAAGTTGTTCAAAATGTTGAAGGTGTTCAAATGCACAAGATGTTAAAATATAGATAGTTTCTTTAAATTTATGTTCCAATTGTACTTCATTCTTTTCTCATTAAATAATTTGTCTTTTGGAAGAGGGGGGGGGGGCATTTTAGAGGGGCCCCATCACGATGTTGTGCTTGTGGCCCCTCAATATGTTAATCCGGCACTGTTTATTTATGATCTGATGTATTAACTACACTTCATTTCTTAGTTTGTACTGAAGTTTATTACATATTACAGTGCTTTTAACCTTTACGATGTATTTAAAACTTGCACCAATTTTTTCATTTTTAAATGTAACACCCACAAGCCGATGCATCATAGAAGAAGAAGAATTAGTTATGTTATCGTTATGTGTGGAAATCACTGTTAAAGTATTTTGTTTACAGACAAATTATGAAAGCGAATGTTTCGGTTAGTTTTCTGACGGCTATGACAACCATAAACACTACAGTTACAATTGCTAATCTTGTCCATTATTAAATAAGAATTTTTGTTATCAAAATAATAGTTTATTTTAATACGGTAATTAAAAAAAGCCTCTTAAAAATCTTATATGCAATGCACGCGCTTGTAAACAACCGTAAACATTACTGTATTACTGTATTTTTTAGTTTATACAGCTGCCACAGAGGGCGAACAGCGCTATCTCTTAGTAATCCAAATTGCCAATAGATTCTCTGATGTTTCCTGTAGGTTCAGTATTATATCGTTTTGTAGCAAATCCCGGTTGTGAACAATAACAGGCTCTAAGCGTGAAAATCTTAACCGATTATTGTTAACGCTACAGTTTGACGAATACCAAAGATTAGTTGCAAGAAAAATTGAATTTAAATGTATCTATGTGTCACAACGGCGTGAATACACTGGAATATTTTAAAATGAGCAAAGACATTCGAAAATAAATTTCAATAAATTGTACTATACACTCATATAAATAGTTAAATACAAATTATTTGTCAATTTGATTCAATTTAGCATACTAAAAATTACGAGAAATTATTTACAAGTCCGAGAACTTTCGCGAGGTTTTTGTACATTTCCAGAACGTTCACCGAAAGATATAGAAAATTCTCGAATGCTTGGACAAAATGTATAAATGCGGCACAAATAAAGCATAGGGCAGTTATTTCAGCAATTCGAAGACAGTAGTGTTAAGAAGATTATTCAAGTTTAAATAAATAAGTGATTAACGCGTGTGATCGAGATAAATATAGGAAGTATAACCTTGTACGTAACTTTAAAGTAAACAATAAGTGTTAAACTAAAGTTATACGCGGACTTTATCTTCTATATATAAATTAGTGTAAGTGTTTTTATTAAATATCCTTAAATTTAATTCGTTCGGTTAGTTAAAAACGTGTACATATTTTTAGTATAAATAAATTAATTAATTAGTTTTAATAATAAACGTTACAGTGGTTCACTGGTGCGAGGTTCGCGATTTTTAGTATAAATACCATTCAGTAATTTAATATCGCTCCCGTAATAAAAACATTGATTACGTAAATAAACAAAATATTAGTTCGCACTTCGCGTGTTTGTTTATACCGTGTAAAATTAGCCTGTTTCAATTCGTTAAAGTAGTGCATTTAAACTTTTTCTTCATGATGTATATAATTTAGCCGGTGGCGCGTTTACAAGCAGTTAAACTGGATTCAAAAATATTTGAAATTCTCGAATTGATGAATAAAAATATGGAAGAAAATAATAGAAAAATGGGCAAAAATTCTCAGAAAAAGAAAAAAACTTCCAGAAACGTTTCACGAAAATTCCCAGAGAATGGAAGAAAATTCTCAGAAAATTGAAGAAAAATTATTTGAAAATACCCAGAAAATAGAAAAATAGTTGATCGAAAATTCTAGACGTTTAAAAGAAGAAATACAAACGAGCATAGAAAATCAAATCAAAATTGTTCAAGAAGAAACCCAAGCAGATATATTAAATTTAAAAGAAGAAATTTGTGAATCTGTGAATGACAAAATAGCAGAAGTAGAAGACACTCTAGAACAAAAGCTAGAGAAAAAATTGAGAGAAAGAATACAACTGCTTGAAGAAAGAATGAACCAAATGAATTGTCACGGTGAAGGAAGCGTCACGAGTGAAGATTTAATAATGGACCATCGGGAAGAAACCGCTCACAAATTCAAAGTTTTACCTCCGAATTTTGATGGTAAAGTTCCATGGTCAACCTACTACAAGCAGTTTGAAGCCGCAGCTACAGCTAATGGTTGGTGTAAAAAGCAGAAAGCGACGTCTTTAATAGTGTCCTTACGTTGAGAAGCTCTTGGAATATTGCAAACTGTTCCTAACCACCTACAAGAAAATTACGAACTTTTAATTTCACGTTTAGAAATGAGATATGGAAATGCTCATCTTCAACAAGTGTATCAAGCACAAATTAAAAGTCGGGTTCAGAAAGCTGCCTAAAGTCTTCAAGAGTTTGACGCTGACATCGCCAGATTAACACGGCTTGCCTACCTTACAGTGCCAGATACCTTTTTGGAGCAGTGTGCTATTCAAAACTTTGTAGACCGGCTCCGAGACAACGAAACGCAGCAGACTCTCTCGGTAGCTCGACCGAAGACGTTGGATGATGCTTTAACCCATGCTGTGGAGTTTGAGGCGGCGAAACAACGGTCGCACCGAGGCAGCCATAAGCTCCGTTGTGCTGCAGAAATACCCTCGCACACAGAAGAAAGCATTGAAGACATAGTCCGACGTGTATTTTGGGAACAAGTAGCTCGAGGAAGAGAGGGACGTGCTGGAACTGCGGAGAAGTGGGCCACGTACGACAACGTTGTACTAAGCCTAAAAGAAGACCAGAAGAGCGGCCGGAAAACTAGAACAAGTCAACCGAATATGGTGCGAAAGTCGACCTCAACGGCCATGCCCCGGAGATTACCATTCTAATAGCATCGCCTAGAGAGCAATTGCATAGCATTTATCTCGATGACAAGATCAATGGAAGAAGTGTTCAGTTACTGGTTGACAAGGGAGCGACGAAGACCATCATTCGTTCTGACATCTTATTGGAAAACGAGAAGACATCACCAGTAACAGTACGACTTCGAACGGCGACGGGAGAAGAAATACCTACTCACACACCAGTCAAAGTAACCATTGGTTTGGGAACATCACGGAAGAAGTTATCCTGGAAATGGACATTATAATGAAGTATGAGTACCATCTGGATAAGAAGAACGATGTGTGGTGATGGCACGCCTAGATGGAAATCTCCGGGAAAGCTACATACGCGCAATTGAACCAATGGAGGGCGACTTAGTTAAAAAGGGACTACTCGTTGGCAAAACTTTAGTACGAGGGAAAAAGACGATGCCAGTAAGGACCTTATATATCAACTCAAATCCTGTAACGTTAAAAAAGACCATGGTAGGCCAATGCACGCCAGTGTCTCAAATTGTAAGATGCGTCGAAGAAGTGCCCACAACATCTATTGGACATTCTTACCTCCAAATGCCAAAACCTCAGCCAAGACCAGCTGACTAAAGTTAAAGTGTTGATCCAAGAATATCAAGATGTGTTCGCGCTGGAGAGTGTTTCCAAAGGAAGAACTAACGTGGTGAAACATAAAATTAATACCGGACACGCTAGACAAATAATTACGGCTATAGAGAGAGAAAAGGCGTGATGGAACCTTCAAATAGCCCGTAGGCGTCCCCAGTGGTACTCGTAAAGAATAAACATGGATCAACGAAGTTTTGCGTAGACTACAGACAGCTGAACAACGTGACCAAAAAAGAAAGCTATCCTGTCAGCATCCCAGTGGTTTTCTACGTTAGACTTAAAGAGTGGTTATTGTCAGGTAGAATTGGAACCCAAGAATCGTGAAAAAACAGTTTTTACGATTGGAACTGGTTTGTGGCAGTTTACTGTGATGCCCTTCGGCCTGTGTAACGCTCCTGCAACGTTCGAGCGTTTGATGGAGATCATCTTTCGCGGACTGTCTTGGAAAACGGGCTTGGTTTACCTAGACGACGTAATCGTGGTTGGAAGGCCGTTTGAAGAACACTTGAACAATTTGAAAAAAATGTTCCAGCGACTACGTAGGGCAAACCTCAAACTGAGAACAAATAAATACCACGTATTTAAGAAAGAAGTGCAATACCTTGGCCACGTCGTATCTAGAGATGGAGTAAAGGCTGACCCAGACAAAATCCGAGCAGTGCAAGCATGGCCAAGACTAATCGACAAACATCAGGTCCGAAGTTTCCTTGGGTTGTGCACCTATTATAGACGATTTGTACCCAGATTTGCCAATATTGCCAAACCCTTGACGAAATTGTCCGAAGAAAAGGCAGAATTTAGATGGAATGACGACTGCGAAAATGCTGCTTTCCATCAACTAAAACAAGCCCTAGTCACTTCGCCAATTTGGAGTTTTGGATACGGACGCAAGCAATCTGGTCATATGCGCGGTACTTTCGCAAGTTCAAGATGGACAAGAAAAAGTTTTCGCGTATTTTAGCAAAGTTTTGTCCAGGCCAGAAAGGAATTATTACGTGACTAGGAGGGAGCCGTTAGCAGTATGGACGACAATTTTAACTGAGAACGGACCACGCCGCTTTAAAATGGCTATTGCAGTTCCGTAACCTAGAAGAACAAATGGCAAGATGGATCGAGAGACTGCAAGAATATGACTATGACACAGAACACCGTGCCGGAAGCAGTCATCGGAACGCTGATGCCTTGTCCAGAAGACCATGTCTAGCGGACTGCAGCCATTGTTCGTGACTTGAAGAAAAAGTCGAAAGTCTCCGAAGAACAGCTATAGTTGATGATGAGTGGGAACCTCAGCAGGTGCGTCGCGAACAATAAAACGATCCTGAAATAAGACTAGTACTGGACTGGAAAGAAAACGGCCGACGACCAACCTGGAAAGAAGTGAGTGCTTTGGGGAAAAACATCAAAGCGTACTGGGCGCAGTGGGACTCTTTGATAGTAGAAAACGGTCTTCTGAAGCGATCCCTAGAAAGTGCCGAGGACACGACAACAGACTACAGTTGGTAGCGCCAAAGAGCCGGGTGTCAGAAGTGTTGAAGCATCTCCACGATGATAAATCAGAAAGACACTTTGGCATTAGGAAGACATTGGGAAAAGTTCGAGAACGATTCTACTGGGTGAACTGCAAAGAAGAAAGCGCAAAGCACCCATGAAGCAATACAACGTAGGAAACCCTTTGGAAAAAATAGCGATTGACATCGCAGGGCCGTTCCCAAAATCCCATTCGGTAAATAAATACATCCTGGCGGCGATGGATTATTTCACGAAATTGACGCAGGCTTACCCCATACCCAATCAAGAAGCAGCTACACTTGCAGACGTATTAGTAAAAGAGTTTTTCTGCCGGTTTGAAGTTCCGTTGGAATTACACTTCGATCAAGGCCGCAACTTTGAGTCTGGGCTGTTTCAAGAAGTTTGCCAACTGTTAGGAATTAAGAAAACTAGGACGACGCCTCTCTATCCTTAATCTAATGGCATGATTGAGCGGATGAATCGAACAATGGGAAAATACTTAGTCAAAGTAGTGTCCGAACACCAAAGAGATTGGGATCAGTATTTGCACCTTTTCCTATTGGCATACCGATCATCCGTTCACGAAAGCACAGGTCAAAAACGATCCTTGTGATGCTCAGTTGCGAAATACGACTGCCATGCGACGTCCAATAAGGACGAAGACCGGAAGAAGAAGATGAAGAGGTCCGTAAAAACACACAAATTGCCAGCGACAGAATGGAGACTAGATATGACGTCAAGGCACAAAATGGTAGGTTTCAGCCTGGCGACATGGTGTGGTTGTATAATTCTCAAAGAAAACGTGGTCGCCGAAGCTGCAAAGGCAATAGGAGGGCCCCTATGAAGTCGTACAGCGTATTAATGACGTCATATATCGCATTCAAAAATCACCCAGAGTCAAGCCAAAAGTGGTCCACGTCGATCATCTAGCCCCGTTTGCTGGCGATAACCACAATACACAAGTTCAGGTCCGAACCAGAAATCAAATCGAAGGAATGGAGTTCAATAAGTTTATGAGCTTATACGGAGGTTCTAGAAAAGCTAAGTTCTGAGTTACCACCGAGGAACAACAAGACCTGTTCCAAACACAAAAAGATTACACCATTGCTCATTGCGTGAGCGAGGATCTTGACATGACCAGAGAGATTGCAGTCGTATTTAAAAAGAAGTTTGGGCAGCTAGATGAACTACGAAGACAGCAACCGGCAGTAGGAAAGTTTTAAAACTACGTTACTACGGTGACTGGCGCTTCGTTTTCTATCCGTCACCAAGAAATACTCAAGTACCAAGCTGTTATACGAAACTCGGTGGCGGACATTATAGAATCTCAAGAGAGAAATGGAGTTCCACCATGTCAAGAAATTGGCAGTACCCAAGCTTGGTTGTGGCTTAGATCAACTGAATTGGAGGATAGTTCGAAATATGTTGGAGGTAGTAGTTACCAACCAAGGAAAATATCGGGTCAGAAAAACTCCATTGACTGTTACTTTTATGGTCAAGTAAGTTACCGAAATGGAGAAAGCTGCCGCTATCGCCACGATCCTTTCCGCCGGTGTCGCATCCAGTTCTGGGACAGAACAGTCTTAAGAAGGGAACAGGGAAACGTATGAGAAATTATTCTCAAGTCGGAGAACTTTGGCAAGGTTTTTGTACATTTCCAGAAAGTTCACACAAAGATATAGGAAATTCTCGAACGTTTGGATAAAATGTATAAATGCGGCACAAACAAAGAATAGGGCAGTTATTCATAAGTGAATAACACGTGTGTTCGAGATAAATATACGGAGTATAACCTTGTACGTGATTTTAAAGTAAACAAAAAGTGTTTAACTAGTTATCCGCGGACTTTATCTTCGTGTGAAAGTTCTATATATAAATTAGTGTAAGTGTTTTAATTAAATATCCTTAAATTTAATTAGTTCGGTTAGTGATAAACGTGTACATATTGTTAGTATAAATAAACAAATTAATTAGTTTTAATAATAAACGTTACAATACGCAGTATTAAGACTGATTTATTACCTTTGATTCTATGCAGAACTTAAAAATTAAAGTATATTCGCCCAAAAAACGAACAATGCAAGAAGAGAGAATAGCTAACATTGGTTACATCAATAAAGAGCACAATTTTAGATTTAAAAACTCAGATAAGCGGAACAGTTATGTCAACGAATTTTGAAATTAATCATTTCAAGAAAATATTGTAAACACAGTGAAACGAAAAGAAAGAGATAATTGGAGAGACAAAAAACGAAAAACAAAGTCAATATTCAAAAAAATTAGAAATAAAACTAGAAAACGAAATAGAAGAAACCATTAATTAACAGAGGTGGGGACTTATTCTGTATGCAGCATTCAAAGTGATTTCTTCGATTGTAGTTTGGGTACATGCACATCTCAAGTATATTCTGTAGATAGTACATTACCACAAAATCTCGTAGATTATTTAAAAAAAGAATAAACTTAAAAAACGCAACTTCTTTGGCCAGAATAAAGAAAAAATTTCAATAATTTATAAATCTTGCAGTCTATAAAATAATTAAATTTAGATGGACATAGAGACAATGGCTCAGAGAAAGTTAAAAATGTTCTAACATGTGATTACAAAGAACAATAGGCACAACTGACTTGAGCCTTATTAAAATTATTAATGAAAGTGAATGTAAAAAAGTTCCAGTTAAACAGTATTGAAAGATACGATTATTTAACGTTTCTGTTTTTGTAGTCATTGTATTACATAGCAAAAGCACAATGGGTTGATCATCGTTTTTAGTACCACAACAGCTGCATACAGTGTTGAATATCCTGAGAATGTCAACAAACTATAGAATATTAATAATTTAAAAATTTTTATAGAAATATGTAGTGTCTAATATTTGATTAGTTTCAAAATGTATTATGGCAATACATATTAGTAACACTAAATTTGGTTTTATACATTTTTTCTGAATTATTATGAGTCCTGACAATCATAACCTTATACCTAGGACAACATAAAATAAAATTTGTTTTATATTAAACAAAACACTTATTTAAAAGGAAAATATTCAACAATTTTTCTCAAGAAACAGACTGTAAAATGAACAAACTACTACTACCATAATTTTGTTCTTGATGCTTTTCAAATACTTACTTTAAATTAGCAGTTTTACTAGTAGGATTAAAACATTCATCTCTGGAAAGAACACGATTAGAAAAAAATCGTTCATCCCCATCCAAAATCGCTGTTATTTTATGAGCATAATTGCGAGCACCAAATGTACATATGTGTAGCTCAAAGTATGGAGAGACGTTTGTCAGGAATTGATGTGTACCCGGTCTCAACCTGGTATGATACCATGGAGAACTAGGGCCATACAACTGAAAATGATAGACGTCTTTTAAATTTGGAGGTATGATATCATTAGTTGTATGAATCAATGTTTGATCTAAATCCACTAAGAGGACTAATTTTTTATCTCGCAATAACCTGTCACCATCAGCTTTACCAAGTTTTTGAGCAAGCTAAAAAACTACATTTATTTTAATCGATTCTATAATAGTAAATTAATTAATTACCTCTTCGCTAACTTTTAATTCGGGCACTGTATGTACCATTGGTACAGATGCGGTAGAATTTAAATCATCTTTTCTTAAATCGGCTCCACACTCGGCACACATATCTTTCATAACAGTGGGGTGAATGCATGCCTTTAACTCTAATAACGATTCGCTAAAAATTAATTGTATAAAATAAAATTTCCCGCGGATGGAATTCAAATGAACTTTTTACCCTGGGGAAATTATGGCGCCTTCCTGCGCAATAATCTTACACACGGTTCCTGCGTGAGACGACTTTAATTTGAGCTGTTGCTTCTTTTCGGGTTTTTCAAAATCGTATAAGAGAACAACGGAACCAATTGACACCGAAAAACCTTCTCTAACTTTCCACTTGACAATTTTTATAGGTTTTGTACTTTGCTGTGAAATAACCACAGTTTTTTCCGCCATCTTGAATAAGTACCGATACAAACCAGTATCCGAAACGGCGATTCCATTGGTGGAATGACATAACGCTTAGATTACCCGCCAATATTTAAAAAAAAAAGTTTTCGATTTCACTTAAAACAATTTATTAAGCCAATCCTTAAGAGAAAATACATTCACACATTCACTAATCATGGAATTTGATATAAATTAGAGATTATATTTCTTGAATTACTTACTAATCTTCAGTACAAAATCAAATATCGATACCTTATCATATTTAAAAAATAATTAAAATGAGATATATTCGTTTAATATATATGTATATAAACAAAAACAATACGTCTATAAGGAAAATTTGCTATTCTTACATAAATATACAACACACAAAATAAAATCACAATAATATAAAATTTTACGTAAATTAGTGAGCTTCAAATAGTTAATGAATATAAGTAAAAATTATTAAAAGTTAAATAAACTTATATATTTATCATCTTACGCATAATGTCTTAATTCGAAATTAATTCCTGTTTGTCCTCACTAAGTTACGTAATTATGATAATAATAAATATGGTAGACAACTGTTGAAAAATTGAAGCATACCCTCACAATTGAGGGTAGTGACTGATTCCCTAACAACAACCTCCACCTTGAGATCCGCCTTGACCTCCTGCACCAGGTAAAGAGGGATTAGTTGGTGAATGTTGTGGTCCAATTTTTATTCCATTAGCCTAAAAAGTAATATTTTATTATCAATCTTGTGAATATAGCCTGAATTTACATTACTAACATTTAAATTTAAAGAACTATTTAATTAATAGATACTCAAAACATATTAACAAAACATTTTTGTAAAAGTACATAAATAAATTATAAAGATTTGCATAAGAAAAATATTGTTTGTACTAATGCTTTTAAGGTAATAATAATCATGCTATTGTAAAATTATAATCACAACATGTATTACTAAAAAAAATACGAGTTTAATTTCATTTGTCAATAGTATATTGCAATTTCCTCGAACTAAACCCTTAAAGTTTCCAAATTATCAGAAAACGTAAAGTTACTTTGAGAAATTTCAGAGTTTTTAATTTTGCTGATATTTTTACTACCCTATTTTCTAAACTACTTTCATTTACAAGTTCCAGAGTATTAATGAGCAACATATTACTAATCAAAACCATCATTCTTCAGTTAACAGAGAAACAATGCAATTCAATCTTAGGTACTGTAACGTATCATACCTCATTGTTAATGTCAAAAACACCTTCTTGAATTTTTTCATAAATTTCTCTGGCCGTGTTAATAAAAGCTTCTTCTACATTAGCTGCAGTTTTAGCAGAAGTTTCCATAAAAACTAAGCCATGTTCACGAGCAAATGCTTCTCCTTCTTCTTTTTTAACTTCACGTCTACTTTCTAAATCACTACAACAAATTGTTAGTTGAAGTTTCGTTTAGAAATAAAAATTTTACCTTTTGTTTCCAATTAGCATTATCACCATATTTGAGTTGGAATGTTGTCGTGCATCTTCTAACCATGTAGTTAGATGATTAAACGTTTCTCGGCGTGTAATATCGTAAACTAATAAAGCACCGGCTGCACCACGATAATAAGATCTTGTGATAGATCGAAAAGCTTCTTGCCCAGCTGTGTCCCATATTTGCAGTTTGATTTGTTTGCCATCAATAGTAATCATACGTGCTCCAAATTCAACGCCAATAGTAAGGTCATGTACTGGTTGAAATCGCTTGTCAGTAAATTGCAGCAAGAGACATGACTTACCCACCCCTAGAACATGATTATTTTACAAGTCTCTCATGTAACTGCGCGTTGACTAACAAAAAAGAGTGGCGACGCTAAAAACGTCACTTATTTTATTTTAGTTTAAACGTGACAATGATAAGGAATTCGGTTTATGTATATTTTAGTTAAATGAATAATGAATCACAATACATACTGATAATAGACATTTTATTGCGTGTGCAATACACTTACCTGTATCTCCTATTATTATATATTTAAATAAGTAGGCGTAAGACATTTTTGCCTAAAAAAAACTAATCACGAACTATAATATTTTGTTGAAATCACACGAAAAACCAAATTTTCTAGTAGGTCTGACAGCTGTCTAACGTCATTACTTAATTGCGCAGTTGCACAGTGCGTCATCTAAAAATTCCGCTTTTGCATTGGTCAATATGTTTTGATTTTGTTTAAGCGCCAATTTTAATCTTATATTACGCGACTTAGTAACACCAAAGTAACACTAAATGTCCTAACGCATTGCAGTCGATTAATGAGCACAACAATTATAATTAAGCACTCAACGGAAATTGATAACAAAACCACATTTTATTCGATAGCAAGATAACTCATTTTATTATATTGATCAACATAATATTATTTTAATAAATAATTATATAGTGTGATACATTATCGTTTTCTACAATTAAATACTAGCATATGCCTACAAAAGATATTTACATTTTTAAAAACATTGCAAAAACGTCTTAATGACTAACTTAAAATATTGCAGATACACGATGGATACACGTATCATGCATAGCTGATTTTGAACTCAACACCACCTCATATAGAGTACAAAGTAATGTACACTGTATATTTCTAATAAATATAATCGATACATTACCCAGCCAACACAGCTACATTTAATGATATTTAAATATAATTGAAAAAAAAAATCAACGCGATGAGGCTGTCGCATAGGAGTGTTGAATCGACTCGGTTAAATATGGTTAACCGAATCATTTTCTTATTGGTTAACCGGTTAATTTAAAATTGAATTATTCATTTTTGGTTAATCGATTCAGTTTAACTATCCTTGAGTAAACGATTTAGGTTAACCGTCTTTGGTTAAACGATTCAGTTTAACCATCTTTCGTAGAACGACCCAGTTTAGCCATCGTTTGTTATACGATTTAGTTCAAGGGCTTTTAATTAAAGAACCATTTTAATCACCAAGTATTAAATTATCTATGTATTTTAATCATGTTTGGTTAAACCTTTGGCGCAAAACAAAAAAAAAGTATTACATATTTCTAAATAATAAATAGATTAAACAATTGTTTTGCATTCTAATTTAAGAAAACAAATTTTAGAAATTTAATAAATAAATTCCTATTTGTTTAAAAAGTTAAAATTTGTCTTTTTAGAGGCTTCAATTAAAAAAATAATTTTAAAAATAAATTTTACAGAATAGAAATTTCAAACTTTTAGCGAAGACTTATTGCTTTTACTAAAAATATTTATTTTCGTTTATATTAATTTGAATAAACTATTTATATATAATTAAACAAATCACCTAACACTTTTTTTATTAGTCTTCTTTTCACTAATAATTTTCCAATTTTATTTTGTTGTTTTGTTAAATTTTTGAAAGAACTACATACTTATAACAATTTAAAACATAAATACATTCAAAACAGCAAAAACATTTCCAATATGGATTGTCAATACTACAAAAAGTGCCCACATTAGAGTAGTGTTAAAAATGTAGAAGTGCCAGTCTTTACGTATGTGTACTAAATTACTACCAGGTGTTTTTGATTACTTATTCAATCTTTTGTTGTTCATAATACCTGTGATAATACATATCTTGTTTTTTCTAATAAAAATCTATAAACAAGAAACATAATGATTATATTTTAAGCAGGTGCATTTTTTTTCATAAATACTTTTAACAAATACATTTTAAGAAATTGTTATAGTCAAAATAAGGGTTAATAATCTATTTACATAAAATTTTATTTTGAAAACTACCTGCCTACTTAAAAGCACATTGACCTAATGTGCATTTAAAAATATTACTGGTAAAATCATATTTTATAGTTTTATAAATATTGAAATCAATAATAAAATTTGGGAAATTTACCTAGATATTCTATATATATTTAAAATACGTTTTTATTAACTAAAAATATTTTTGTTAAATGGTGGTTTGTTAAAATATAAAATTAACTTAATTAGTTAACTTCAATTAAATTTTGATTGACTAATATTAAACTTAAAAATATTTAAAATTAGAATTTAACTTTAAAACAGGCGACTACTTTAAACATAAATTACTAGGTTACAGTTTTTATAAATATAGCAAAAACTAATCACTACTTTTTATACTAATAAGGATCTTAAAGAATACTTTAATGATCTATTTGATTAAATAGATTAAGTATGCACTATACAGTTAATTAAAGCAAATCATTGATAAAAGTGATTAAAACGAATCGGTTAACAATAGTTGCTTAAAACAAATCATAAGCAAGGATTAAAACAATTTGGTTAACTAAAACGAATCATTTGGTTAATTTAACTTTAACTCATTGAATCAACACTCGTAGTTGAAACGAACTAAATGGTTAAAACTAATTAGTTAACCAAAAATGTATCAGTTGGTTAAAATGAATAAGTTGCCAAAAATTTTTTAAATTAACTAGTTAACCAAAAATGAATCACTTAGTTAATTGGTTAATTTAGCTTTAACCGGTTATCCGACTACCAAAGGTCAAAATCGACACCCCTGCGACTCGCATAAAACTATTCCATTGAATCAAATTGAAAAAGAATATAATGCTTTTGCTCAAACAGGCGATAAAAGTGCTAAAACAATTAGCAGCTCTCCGAGGAAATAGATATGTATATCCATTCTACCAAATCCGCTTTACACAAATAAAAGTAAACAATTTGTAAATAAACGAAGTCTTAAAACGTTGACGGTAGAGGTAGGTTATATTGTTATATTTGACGTCAGTTATATTCATGTTATGCTAGACAAAGAGCAAAAATGCCAGAAACAAGTTATGCGTAACAATGCATATGTACGCAGGCGTCACATAAACTATGTCTGGATTATTCGCCACATAACTTATTAGCCGGTTATGTGGAGTTTATGTATAGATAAAATTTTGAGAAACGCCGAAATGCAGTTATGAGCAGTGCTTGGCAGTAACGAATTACTTGAATTTCAAATATAGTATTTAAAATACAATTATATTTTGTAATTTGTATTTCAAATACATTGTTTGATGTATTTTGATTATTTCAATTACATTAATTACTCGATACTAACGTAAATCAGTAAACCGGTAAAAAAATGTTTATAAAATTTGATTCAATACAAGTTTATGTTTTTCGGCACAAGTGGAACGTCTATTTTCATTTGCAAGTTATATACATTCACTAACTAGACGTAATTTATCATACAACTAATTTAAAAAAATCAGTTTTTTTAAAAGAAAATAAATCATTTTATTAAAAAAAAGAAGTAGTTAAATTTGTCAAGTGAATGAAGATTATTTACACGTTACTTTTGTGTTACAAAGTAATTTGTATTTTTAATTGTAATTGAAATACTATTTTATATTTTGTATTTTCAATATTTTGTATTCTATATCTTGTATCTAGTATTTTAAATACACAATATTAATGTAATTTGTATTTCAATTACCTAACAAGGTTTATTTTGCCCACCCCTGGTTACGAGTTTATTGGTCTCATAACGTTTATCAACAGATAAGTTATGTTCCAGAGACCGAGCATAAAAAATGTTTTAGAAAGCATTTTTAAAATATTTCAATATCAATGTTTAAATAAAATGTTTTTTTAAAACGCAACAAAAATATTTTTTTGAAAAACATTTTTTATTTTAACTATTTTAAAACGTAACGTTTTTAAAACACGAAAAAACGTTTCCTTGCTGATTAGACTGTTGTGTCGAAACAAAAACCGAAACAATTAACAATCCAAGAGATTGAAACTTGGTGTACACAAAACAATACAGTAACCATATCAGTTAGTGTACTAATCTGTAAAGCAAACTGTAAAGTATACGTCCTGTCACGAAACCTGGCGAGGACAGTCTATGCGCAGAAAAAGCGCCATTGAGTTCGGATTTTATAAGCGTTTAGACGTTGAAGTTATTAGGTGCTTTTGAATCTTGTTTTAATAAAGAGATTTTGGACAATTCGTATTTATTTAGCGGGACATAATTACTCTTAATTAAACTTACAAATTATTTAGTAACAAAGTAGAAGCAAATAATCCATTATTCCCTGTATGAATTACACGATTTTGCACAGTTTTACACGCGTGGGAAAAATGTAATATTTTACTTCATGAACGACAAAAAGTTAGTATTTCGCAAGAGTCACAACAGTATTTTATTTAAAACGTATGTTTTACTAGATATATACAATCAATGTTTTACAAAATATATACCCAACAAACACAAAGATGTCCCAAGGACGTCCCGGGGACATGATGTTGCGGATCACTGAATGTCCCAAAGTCATCCCATTTTGGTTCTGTGTACATCCTAGGGACATTCATAGGACGTTCTTTTGTCACAACTGTGTGCATTCCTACGATGTCGTTATAGGACATCCTTGCGTATTCGCAACGGGACGTCCCTTTTAGATGACCGTAGGATATGTAAGAGGTAGTCATCCCTCCCCTTTTCTACATATTGAATTGTAAAAATATTTATATATAGCATAGGTATGTATATAGTAATTACGAGAGCTCGAGCACAGATAGTACTCTGTGGCTCGAGTGTGACTCAGTTAAGTAAAAAACAAGAATTGAGAAAAGAAATAGCAACTAATATGTCGATTGATACTTTCAATGCAACGTGTGTTGGGCGAGATAAGTTAGTAGTATAGTGAGGCCGGTTCTGGCTCACTCGGGTAAGATCGGTAGGAGATCGTGAAGTTTCGTTGCTATCGTTTCGTTTCGGATATGCTCGAGTTGCATTCGGATTTGGTAAGTCGGGATACATCGTATTGTGGTGGGGGAATCGTAAAGTATCGTAAAAATCATTTCGTTTCGGGTACGCTCGGATGTAGGTCAGTCGATAAAGATTGTAGTTATGGTGTGCGATCGTAAAATATATTTTGGTATAGATACTATTGTGTGTATATAAAGTTAACGTTTTTTGATGGTTCACTATTAGTTTGGTAATAACTCTCATCCCTTACGTGCAGTACAAATTATCTATATAAGTTAATATAAATAAATGAATTTCCATTGATATTTTTTATCTATTTGTATGTATCTAAATAATATTAATAAATATATATGTAATATGTATCTAATTATATACAATATTATATATAAATCCAGTGTCCAGTAAAATTTCGGTTTTGTAAATTACTATAATTATGTAATTTACGTAAAGAAAAAAAAATTACTGCTTTATTTTTAACATTAATTATAAGTATTTGTATACAAAAAATGCTTACTATTACATTGAAATACT
The DNA here is from genome assembly GCA_035610365.1 of Aquatica leii. Lineage (NCBI taxonomy): Eukaryota > Metazoa > Arthropoda > Insecta > Coleoptera > Lampyridae > Aquatica > Aquatica leii. The sequence goes on from CM069432.1 coordinate 124,970,570, forward strand.
GTGTCTTCACTTACATTTTTCTCAATGTTATAGTTGTAGACATTACAAAGAATGTGCTTATTTGACAATTTATTCACCTACTTTTGTGTTGCAGTTGTATACATTCCAATGACATTATTAATTTTGCAATTCTGTGCTTTTGATTACATTATTTATATTTGTATTATAATGTGTTTCAGATATAAAATTATACTAAATCCTTCTTAAATACCCATGAAATGATTTATTACGCTTGAAAATATTTGTCATCTCTAATAAAAATAACTTTTGTCTGTTCATTATTGAACAATTTCTAAATAATTTAAAAATTATCCATTTACAGCATTACTTATGTGAGTGCAAGAAGTCTATTAATAGACTATTAGTATAAAATTAAGCGTTTTAGTAAAATTTACCATTTCGGGAGCAAGTGATTGTGAACTATCATGATTTTAAAGTCTCTCTTCACAAAGATTTATCAACAAGTTTACGATTGAAGATATAAACAAAATTAATATCGTGATTAGTTCGGGAAAAGACATCTATCGCGTTAGCCCCGAAGTTTTTAGTAAAACAACAAATATTGAATTTATTCAATAATGAAACAACAATGAGTGCGACTAAGAAAAATATTCAACTAGAGTTAAAAATCTATGAGTTGTGTAGAGATTTAAAAAATATCAAGCTGAAATGAACAATAAATGTTGGAAATAATGATACATTTTTTATTTTACTATTATAGGTTTTATCATACATTAGTAAACATATTAGGAAGTCGGTGATAGTAAGGGAGGGAGGAAAAGATTATAAAATATCGATTTGAAATGAATGTTATATTATTTTCGTGTATTTTTTTGTATTTTGATTTGATTTATTGTTATTTATGCAATACTGTTTTTATTTATCCAGCTGTTGTAAGTTTCATCAAAGCCTAACTACTTTATATACATTTTAATACCGTTCTTTCCTAAAGTATTTTGTTTTTTTTTTAATTTGAATTTCGGGTGCGTTTGTGGAAGCTCGGGTACGCCTGCAATTTTTCTAATTTGAATTTCGTCTAAGATCATATTCGGTCGTAAGATCGAGTTAGTTCAAGGTTTCGGGAGGAGGTAAAGGTGGCAACGTCTATTTTTTCTTTCGGTGTTAAATTACATATTAACGTACGGGTTATTGGCACGCTTATAAAGTGCAGACTATTTATTCATTTCTTTAATAAAAATCATGCATTTAAAATTACTAGATGATTAGATTAAAGTAACTTGAATAGATAGAATAAAACTATAGTTAACAATAAAGTAGTTTGGCTAACCCGTTCTTTCTAAAATATCTTGGGTGGTTTCTATCAAAAATTTTTAAGACCTCTTTAAAATCACACTTCAGATTATAAAGGATTACAGGACGGAAACCCTTAATAATTACATTTATTTACCGTTAAATACACTGCCACCGAATTAAGATAACAAAGTTTAAGAGGTAATACCTGGTCTGAATAAAAAAATGAGATTTTTTTCGATAATTTTGTGATGTTATTAATGATTACATCAGTTTGAAGTTTTGAGGGTTCATTACACTCATCTTGATGTCCAAAGAAAAAAATTTTTTTAGTTTTTATGACAAAATGGCGGCTTAACAATGCATAAAAAAAGGTTGATTTTTTAGACATCTCGTGGCTAGATCCACAAGTCTCAAACTAACGTCTCTAAAACAATAGACATTTTTTTCTGATGTACTCGGGTATAACTACAGAAGTACATGTGGATATACAAAAATAATGATTTTTTGGAAACTCGGGGGCAGTTTGAAAAGAAAAGTCGATTTTTCGACTAACAAATCGGTCTTTATTTGTCTATAAATATCGTAATTCTTTATAAAACTTAAAAATCGTGTGTACTTCTGTAGATAATCTATCTAAGAAGCTACAACCAAAATTTCAAGTCAATTGGATAAAAATTACTCGAGTTCTACTGCTTGCCGTTTTTAAAAATATGGTTTCGAGAGAAACGCATTTAAAGTTTTACAATGTATTTACTACACAGGCAATATATGTTCAATATTTGCTTCAAAGTACCAATTAACTCTATATGCATCTTATTTAAAAAAAATTATGCAGTGTAAATTCGTAACGTCGGTGATGAATAAAATAGGGCAAACTCGCTCTGAAATTTAATTTGTCGTTTAGAAAAGCTCAGATTTGCTTCAAAATTTCGTTTTTTACGAGCATTAAAGTGTTTTTTCAACAATGGATGATGACAGGCATTATTCTTAACATGTTTTTGCTTTACTTAAACCAATTAAAAAAATTCAAAAAATAAAAAAATTTAGACTAGAGATTGCGCTTAATAAGTTTTTTCTAATGAGAAAAGTAACTTAACTTCAATCATTTTGGGTCACCCTGTAAATTTATATAATAACGATTAAAATAATAACTAAAATCAATAAAAAACGATGTAAATTAAAATAAATAAGTAATACATTTAAAAAAATTAATTAAAAGTTTAAAGAACTTAAATAAAAAACAATCAACTTGTAAGCATTCTTTTTCGAGTACAAATTGATTATAATAAGTACACAACCCAAGAAAACTACAAATTTGATGTTTGTAGATTTGTTTTGATCATGCTTGTACTGCTCGAACTTTGCTGGATCAGCCTTTACTTCATTCCAAGATACAACGTGGCCAAGGTATTGCATTTTTTCTTAAATACGTGGCATTTCGTTGAGTTTAGTTTTAGTTTTTTCTTAAGTAGTCGTTGCAACACTCCCTTTAGGTTGTTCAAATGTTTTTCAAACGATCTTACAACCGCAGTGACGTCATCTAGATAAGCCAAGTACGTCTTCTAAGACAGTCTTCGCAAGATGGTCTCCATCAAACATTCGAATGTTCCTAGACCGTTACACAAACCGAAAGGCATCATAGTGGACTGACATAATCCAGTTTCAATTGTAAAATATGTCTTTCTATGATTTTTAGGTTCTAATTCTACCTGCCAGTAACCACTCTTCAAACCCAACATGGAAAACCAATGGGATCCTGAAAAGATGTCTAGAGTATCATCAATTCTTAGTAAAAGATAACTGTCTTTTTTTATTCACTTCGTTAAGCTGTCTGTAGTCCACGTAAAACCTCGTTCATTCATTTTTCTTCCTTAGTAATACTACCGGGGACCCTCATAGACATTTATTTTAAGGTTTAATCACACTTTCTATTTTCATATGCATAATTATTTGTTTCGCTTTTTTTAATTTTGCCAAAGGAAGCCGGCGTAGATGTTGTCGTATAATAGGTCTCTGGTGTTACTGCGTCAGTTCTTGTTTTGAAACCACTTTCCAACGTAAACACATCTTGATACTGCTCGATCAACGCTTTAACTTTAATCAGCTAGTCTTGGCTGAGGTTTCGGCGCTTGGAGGAGGTAAGAATCTTTTTGTGTACGATCGGTTTCTGTTTGAGTTTGATTTGTTGTTGTTTATGCAATACTGTTTCTTCTATTTAGCTGTTGTAAAATTCATCAATGCCTATCCCGTTTACATACAGCATTCTTACACTGAATCACTTCTTAATTTGATAGGACATTTAACTATTATTTTTACATATAACGTTTTGAAATATTTTGTAGTAGTTTCGTGACCGCGTACTTCAAACGATATCTTGTCTCCTAACTTAAGTCGACAATCAGTAACTGTAATTTATAAACAATCATATGACGCGCGCCTAACAAAGAAAATGCAAGAAGGAGATGTTAGCGCACGATCGAAGAAAATGCAACGGCATTTGTGACGACAAGGTGCAAGACATAAGACGCATAACGTAATGTAATGTAATTAACATAAATCAAGAATGTGGTCTTAATAAAGATATGTTGTTGTTGTTGTTGTTTTTAACCAACATTTTTAATATACAACCATGCATAGATAACAATAACCTGCTTGCTTGTATAAGATTTTCCATTTATCTTTAGTATAACTTATTATTCAAGATTTATAGATAATATATCAATTAAAGCTTTTTCCTATGGGAATGAATATGAACTTTTGCCTGACCATATCAGATATTTATTATCTAGAAGTCTGTTTGTGTGAAATAACAAAATATGGTTGTAGAACATATATATTAGCTATTGTTTTATGAGTATCGTCTAGTACTTTTTCAACAGTTATTTGAATATGTTTAATTATGTGGCGACCAAATTTGTCTAAAGTCATTGTCATATTTAATTATTGGCGCTTTCTGTAGTTTTTCTATAATAAAGACAATTTCGTTTGTGTGAGCTGTATGGCCTGCTATTTTAGATGCCACTAACAACTTCAACCTGTCAAATAATTCGTTTGCATTATCTTAATAAACATATTCGGTATGATGATTGTTGACTTCTTTAAACATTTATTTTCTTAAGGTTTTTTTGAATCTCTTTGGTGTTTCTAAATACCCAGGCTATACAAAATATATGAGAGCAATAAAAGATTTATATTTGTCAGATCGCGTTTTTTGTATGTAACTATTAGGATCAAAGTTACTTCTGCAAACATTACTGATATCTAAAATTTCTTTGTATATATCGAAATCTGCTTAATTATACGTTTTAGGAGTGTTTTTAAATATTAATGGGGGTTCCTTTGTATAATTTCCTATATACTTTTATATCTACACCAACAAATTCTACTGCTGACGTTCCTATAAAGAACTTTTCTTAAAAACTATCATGCCTTATTTCAGTTCTGTGATTTAACATGAATCATAGCATCTATATATCTTCAAGGAGGCAATTCATCAAATTCTGCTAAGTATTCTTCATAAATATTACTATCAAGGATTTCTTCTATATTTTGTTTACTTTCTTCAACCAACTGTTGCATTAGATCGTATAATTCATAATCATCTACCTCAGCTAAACGTTCTGAAATTATAGCGTCTTCTTTTAAATTTGAAATTGTAGTAGCATTATCATCAAGAATCTTTTGATCTTTTGTTTTATTTACTTTATCATCTTTTAAGGATTGAATTTTTTTTTGAAGATTTAAAAGTTTTCAACTGCATGTATTTGCATTTTTACAAGTCTGAAGCGGAGCAGATTCAACAATATTTTCATGTTTTGGTTTTAGATTTTGTTCATATTTATTCTTAAGAGAAGAGAACTTAGTATTTTTAACCTCTCATTGATCTGATATAGTTGCCAAACGTTAATTAAAGGAAAAATGCTTTTTCCTTTATAATTTCACCTTATTTTAGTAATTCAAATTTGCGTTTTAATTCTTCTCTTTTGATATGAATGCATTGTGGTTAAACCTCAACGTAGTTTTTGTTTTTTCTAATATTAATTGAATATACTTCTACACTTCTTTATTAATCGTTCGCAACGATTAGACAATATAGAAAAAACAGAGCAGAATGCTATGCAACGATAAACTATATAGTTTGTTCAACAATATTATTTGTACACAAACCATTGATAAATTAAACAGTTTTCTTATTGAGTACGTAAATTATATCTATAAATGAGGAAGTGATTTGTTGTTAATCTATATAGATGGCTTATACAGTATTAAATCTTTTATTGTGAGATGGGTTGAATAAAAGAATCAAACCCTTTTCTGTATCTACCCGAATTAATATCTCTTTTCTTATCGATTACTAATAAACCATAATTGTTTTTTCAACAGATTGAACACATCTTAAATTAGTCAAATGATAAATCCGCACTCATACATATTATCCTCATAAATATAATGTAGATATAATGCATCTTGTTTGAACACTATTATAAAGTTAGCATTATTGCCAATTAATTGTTTTGGAATGCGGCTATAGATTTGACATAAGTAAAAATAATCTATCTTATTGTGACTAAAACATTATCTCATTAAATTTTGTTTATCACCCGCCACATTATCAAAAATAATGAAGGAATTTGAATTTGCTTCAGACGGGGGAGGTATGTTACTTTCTTAAATTACTAAAAGAAGATGAGATTTAGATTAAAAATAAACGTTTTGAAACGCAAATCATTGATACGTTCAATTAAGCTAACTATTATATTGGTTTTTCCACAATTTGACCCAAGCAACACATTGGTATAAAAAACGTCTAAATGTCCGGCTAATAGACATTTATTAGACATTAAAACGTTTTTAAACGCGTTATTAACGTTTATTAGACGGACATTTAGATGTTTTTTGTACCAATGTGTTGTTTCGGGATGGTTCATTAATAAGACAACGAATTAATGATGATAATAACTTTCCAGGTCTCCTACAGGTTTCAAAATTTCTTATATTATTATTTGTGACTGTTAGTAAAAGTGGTTGCTGTAGTATTTGCCTTTTGATAGTAGAGTGCAATGTGTCTATCACACATATGAATATAACAAAATTCTAATTTAGTGAGTTAGTGTGTTTCCGATGGCAAACATGTTTCTAAATTACTAAAAGAAAAACAGTTTATACCCTCAATGGCTGTTAACAAATTCTCTAAATATTGGTAATGTGCATGAAAAAAAGATTTAAAGCTGTTTTAGACCAATCAGAATTGATCATGCTCAGTAGCGCCACCTTAAAAAATCTAAGATCTCTAAAAGGTCTTCAATCAAATCAATTACCTTTCACGTTTATAAAAAATGTTTGATTAATAAAAAAAAATTTAAACTGATCAACGACTTCAGTTAAACAAAGTAAAATTGTTCTTAGTCCTTATGACGATAAACGCATTCTCAGTTTTGATAGTACCGAAACAGGACCATGGGTTTATCTATATCAATCGTTTTGATGGGATTAAAAACTCGGTTTGTTAAGACAGGTAAAAATTAATTTCTCAATATAGATTATTGACAAACAAACCACACTATTTGTAAAGCTGTTTGCAAACAAACCACATTATTTGCGAAGCTGCTTGCAAGCTATTTATCTATAGACCATGCGGTGATTTGTCAATAATCTATATTGAGAAATTAATTTTTACCTGTCTTAACAAACCGATTTTTTAATCCCATCAAAACGATTGATATAGATAAACCCATGGTCCTGTTTCGGTACTATCAAAACTGAGAATGCGTTTATCGTCATAAGGACTAAGAACAATTTTACTTTGTTTAACTGAAGTCGTTGATCAGTTTAAATTTTTTTTTATTAATCAAACATTTTTTATAAACGTGAAAGGTAATTGATTTGATTGAAGACCTTTTAGAGATCTTAGATTTTTTTAAGGTGGCGCTACTGAGCATGATCAATTCTGATTGGTCTAAAACAGCTTTAAATCTTTTTTTCATGCACATTACCAATATTTAGAGAATTTGTTAACAGCCATTGAGGGTATAAACTGTTTTTCTTTTAGTAATTTAGAAACATGTTTGCCATCGGATACACACTAACTCACTAAATTAGAATTTTGTTATATTCATATGTGTGATAGACACATTGCACTCTACTATCAAAAGGCAAATACTACAGCAACCACTTTTACTAACAGTCACAAATAATAATATAAGAAATTTTGAAACCTGTAGGAGACCTGGAAAGTTATTATCATCATTAATTCGTTGTCTTATTAATGAACCATCCCCAAACAACACATTGGTACAAAAAACGTCTAAATGTCCGTCTAATAAACGTTAATAACGCGTTTAAAAACGTTTTAATGTCTAATAAATGTCTATTAGCCGGACATTTAGACGTTTTTTATACCAATGTGTTGCTTGGGTCAAATTGTGGAAAAACCAATATAATAGTTAGCTTAATTGAACGTATCAATGATTTGCGTTTCAAAACGTTTATTTTTAATCTAAATCTCATTTTCTTTTAGTAATTTAAGAAAGTAACATACCTCCCCCGTCTGAAGCAAATTCAAATTCCTTCATTATTTTTGATAATGTGGCGGGTGATAAACAAAATTTAATGAGATAATGTTTTAGTCACAATAAGATAGATTATTTTTACTTATGTCAAATCTATAGCCGCATTCCAAAACAATTAATTGGCAATAATGCTAACTTTATAATAGTGTTCAAACAAGATGCATTATATCTACATTATATTTATGAGGATAATATGTATGAGTGCGGATTTATCATTTGACTAATTTAAGATGTGTTCAATCTGTTGAAAAAACAATTATGGATTATTAGTAATCGATAAGAAAAGAGATATTAATTCGGGTAGATACAGAAAAGGGTTTGATTCTTTTATTCAACCCATCTCACAATAAAAGATTTAATACTGTATAAGCCATCTATATAGATTAACAACAAATCACTTCCTCATTTATAGATATAATTTACGTACTCAATAAGAAAACTGTTTAATTTATCAATGGTTTGTGTACAAATAATATTGTTGAACAAACTATATAGTTTATCGTTGCATAGCATTCTGCTCTGTTTTTTCTATATTGTCTAATCGTTGCGAACGATTAATAAAGAAGTGTAGAAGTATATTCAATTAATATTAGAAAAAACAAAAACTACGTTGAGGTTTAACCACAATGCATTCATATCAAAAGAGAAGAATTAAAACGCAAATTTGAATTACTAAAATAAGGTGAAATTATAAAGGAAAAAGCATTTTTTCCTATAATTAACGTTTGGCAACTATATCAGATCAATGAGAGGTTAAAAATACTAAGTTCTCTTCTCTTAAGAATAAATATGAACAAAATCTAAAACCAAAACATGAAAATATTGTTGAATCTGCTCCGCTTCAGACTTTTAAAAAAATGCAAATACATGCAGTTGAAAACTTTTAAATCTTCAAAAAAAAATTCAATCCTTAAAAGATGATAAAGTAAATAAAACAAAAGATCAAAAGATTCTTGATGATAATGCTACTACAATTTCAAATTTAAAAGAAGACGCTATAATTTCAGAACGTTTAGCTGAGGTAGATGATTATGAATTATACGATCTAATGCAACAGTTGGTTGAAGAAAGTAAACAAAATATAGAAGAAATCCTTGATAGTAATATTTATGAAGAATACTTAGCAGAATTTGATGAATTGCCTCCTTGAAGATATATAGATGCTATGATTCATGTTAAATCACAGAACTGAAATAAGGCATGATAGTTTTTAAGAAAAGTTCTTTATAGGAACGTCAGCAGTAGAATTTGTTGGTGTAGATATAAAAGTATATAGGAAATTATACAAAGGAACCCCTTTAGCGTGTATGTCGTTCAATTAAAATAAACGAGACCAAAATAAACATTTAATTATAAACTTAACGAATGATTCTTAAAATAATTACAGATAAAAAAAACATAAGCTGGAGTGATGCGCTTTTCGCGGGAGGCCGAACCGGAATCTTTTGCCGGGTGGATGTACCTTGTTTTTACGCTTTGAGAAGGGATGCTTCCCTTAGTTGTTGGCGCCAGATTCAAACTCAAAAGTAAGTCCGCTACATCACCCCTTCCCTAGTGAGAGCGTGTCGAATTTATTTAAAGGTCGAAACGAACTTCGCTGCTCCTCCCGACTTTGTTTTCGTTACTTGCGGTGTTAACGGAATTCCAATTGAAGTGTCACTGCCTTCAGTCGCAGTCCTTAATTTGTGGCAGTCCGATGCCGTTAGAAAGGCTGTCTACCGATATATTTTTAACTTAATGTTGACTTTCATTTGAAAAATTTTATTAGTATTCCGGGCGACGACGTTGTACAGTCCGGTGTAGGGGAGTTGCAGCGGTCGTCGGATCAAGTCATCCCTTACGAAAACGTGACTGCACTTTGATAGTTCAGGCTGAACGAATTTTGTTACTTTCCATGGTGTGTTGCAGACGTGGGTCGTAACTGTCGCATGTGTTCACGTAGTTTTGTGACGAAAGTTTGTGGATCATTGCTGACTGCGTTTCCGCTGATGAAAAATTCTCCGGGCAAGCTTAATGTTTCTCCATACAACATTTCGGCTGCGGAACTTTTTAAATCATCCTTAAATGTCGTGCGGAGACCCAATAGTACCGTTGGTAAAATGTCGGCCCATTTTTCAGTTTCGTGGCACATAATCGCAGCTTTTAACGTTCTGTGCCAGCGCTCTAGCATTCCGTTGCTTTTTGGGTTGTATGCTGTCGTTCTTGTTCGTTTTGTTCCCAACATATTAGTCAATGAAGACAAAAGAGCGGATTCGAATTGTCGTCCTTGATCTGTAATAATAGATTTAGGGACTCCAAAACGAGAAATCCATGTTTCAAAAATGCCGTAGCCACGGAATCGCTGCTTATGTCGGTTAACGGAGTTGCTTCAGGCCACCGAGAGAATCGGTCTATCATTGTTAGGCAATAACGGAAGCCGCGAGAAGGCGTTAATGGTCCCACAATGTCTAGATGTACCTGCTGAAACCGGCCGCTAGGTACTGGAAAATTACCGATAGGCGATTTTGTATGTCGCTGTACCTTTGAACGTTGACATGGAATACAAGTTCGTACCCATTCGGTAACGTCTTTCCGCATTGATGGCCAAACGAATTTCTTTGTTAGCTGTCTCAATGTGGATCGTTTGCTTGCATGTGCTAAGTTATGAGTAGCATTAAAAATTTGTCGGCGTAATGTTTTAGGGATGTACGGCCGAATGTTACCTGTAGAGATGTCGCAGTACAGTGGTAAATTATCACTTCCGGGGAAATACTGTTGCAGCACGAGTGAGGTAGTGGGCGTATTTATCAGGTTCAAAAGTTCTGCGTCATTACTTTGTTCACTTGCGATTTCACTCGAGTCTATCGCGGGTAGCTGAATGGCTTCGAGGCGAGAGAGCGCGTCGGCCACGGTGTTATCCGCACCTGCTATAAAAATAATGTCTGTGGTGAACTGACCTATAAAATCAAGATGCCGCTGCTGTCGTGGTGAAGCTTTATTAGAATTTTGCTGGAATGCGAATGTTAACGGTTTGTGATCCGTCTTTATTATTACGTGACGTCCTTCGATTATGCACCTAAAATGCTTTATCGCGGCGTATATTGCGTATAGCTCTCGATCGTAGGCACTGTATTTTCGTTGCGCGTCACTTAGTTTTTTAGAAAAAAATGCAAGTGGTTGCCATTTATCAGTTTGTAATTGTTCTAGCACTGCACCTACCGCGTAATCGGATGCATCTACGGTTAACGTTAAATGTCCATTTTCGGACGGATGCGCAAGGGATGCTGAATTTGCGAGATCGCGTTTACATAACTCAAATGCTTCTTCTGCTTCTGAAGTCCATTTGATTATTCTTTTGTCGTTACGCTTGCTATCCTTGCAGTAACTGTTCAAAATTGCTTGATTTCTTGCAGCGTTTTTAATAAATCGTCTATAAAAATTAATAACACCTAAAAAACGTCGAAGTTCTACAATGGTTGTAGGTTTCTTCATGTTAAGAATTGCCTCGACTTTGGAAGGCAAAGGCATTGTCCCTTCATCGGAGATAAGATAGCCTAAGTATTCCAATTGTTTGACTCCTAGTACGCATTTGATGGGGTTTACCGCAATCCCGTAGGTGTCCAGCCGCTGGAAGATGATTTCCAGGTGTTCTAGGTGCTCTTGTTCGTTGGCGGAAGCCACTAGAATATCGTCAATGTAGCAGTAACAAAATTCAAGTCCTTGTAACACCATATTCATGAAACGTTGAAAAGTTTGCGCGGCGTTTCGCAATCCGAACGTCATGAATGGAAACTCGAATAATCCAAATGGCGTAGATACTGCGGTTTTCTGGATGTCACTTTCTGCTACTGGAATTTGGTGATATGCTCGCACTAAATCTAACTTAGAAAATACTTTTTTAGCATTTAGTTTATATGAAAAATCCATGATGTGCGCGATTGGGTAACGGTCGGGTACCGTAATAGAATTAAGGCGACGGTAATCTCCGCAAGGTCGCCATTCACCCGACTTTTTTTCAACTAAGTGTAATGGACTAGACCATGGACTGCTGGACGGCCTGCAGATCCCTTGTTGTAGCATAAAGTCGAATTCTGCCTTCGCTGCTTTTGCTTTCTCTGGAGGGAGGCGACGTGGGCGTTCTGCCACAGGCGGTCCCGTGGTGACGATGTGGTGTACTACCATGTGCTTCCTGGTTGCCGTAAGTACTGTTGTACGGGTTATAGATGGAAATTTTGCTAATATTTCGTGATAGATTGAGGTTTTCGCCACCGTTGTTACAGTTACGACATTGGATTTAGTTACCGTGGCTATTGTTGATAATCGCGTAACGTTGTCGATTAAACGGCAATTTTTTAAGTCTACTAGGAGTCCGTGATGCCTCAGGAAGTCGGCGCCTATAATTGGTCGGGACACATCGGCTTCTATAAATTTCCACCGAAAAGCACGTCGTAGCCCGAGGTTTAAGCTTAGTAATTTTTCACCGTACGTATTTATTGTTGTACCGTTAGCAGCGAATAATTTGAATGCGGTTGGCGCTTTTCGTTGTGATTTTCTTGGAGGGATAACCGAAATGTCAGCCCCTGTGTCGATTAAGAAAGACAGCCTTGTTTCCCGATCATATACACATAGGCGGTTTTGTTGGTGGTTGCCGTCGCTTACCGCCTCTACTAACGACGGTCCGTCTCGTTTCCCGATTCTGTTGCTGCGCGAAAATTGCACGGTGGTCTACACTTCCTTGCGTTATTTCCGAATTTTCGGTGATAATAGCACTGGCGGTCGCGATTCGCACTTTGTCCTCGCGAACGTGAACGCGGTCGTCTGTTCCATCTTGACAACCGTTCGATTTTTTGCGTAAGCTCAGCTATTTGTTTCTCTAATGAAGCGACACTAGTTGTGGATAATTCGTTCTTCGGTGTCTGTTGTGCGTGGGTTGATTTGCTAATTGCGGCAACGCTGTAACTACCAATTTCCGAAATTTTATCTGCCATTTCAGCTAGTTTTTCTAACTTTTCATCTTTACTGACTGATAATACAATTTGAATTTGGGATGGCATCCTCTGTAACCACAGCGTGCGTAAGACTTCTTCGTCTATCTTATTACCTGCTAAGGCCTTCATTTCGCGTAAAGGTTGTGATGGCTGTCTGTCTCCTAACTCTAGGTCTGTTAACAATGTCCTTAGTTGCTTCTCTTGTGAGTCTGTAAACCTGGCTATTAGTTGGCACTTCAGAGCTTCGTATTTATCTGTAGCGGGTGGGTTTTCGATGACGTCTGCGACTTGCTGCAGGACGTTAGAATCCAATGCCGCTACAACCGTATAATATTTGGTGGTGTCAGCTCAAACCCCAAATTGGTAAAACTGCGCGTCCACTTGGGCAAACCACAGCGATGGCCGCTTCTGCCAAAAGCATGGTAGTTTAATGTGTCGGATTTCGCTGACTTCTGTTGATGTTTTTGGCTCTTGGTTAACCAAATTGTCGCTTGAATTGTCCATCCTATTCTTATTTGTTGCAAAGGTCGCTTTGGCACTTTACACTCCACGCCTCGTGTTAACTCGAAATTTATTTTAGTTTTATTTAAATCGTCGCGGGTCACCAATTTTAGCGTGTATGTCGTTCAATTAAAATAAACGAGACCAAAATAAACATTTAATTATAAACTTAACGAATGATTCTTAAAATAATTACAGATAAAAAAAACATAAGCTGGAGTGATGCGCTTTTCGCGGGAGGCCGAACCGGAATCTTTTGCCGGGTGGATGTACCTTGTTTTTACGCTTTGAGAAGGGATGCTTCCCTTAGTTGTTGGCGCCAGATTCAAACTCAAAAGTAAGTCCGCTACACCCCCATTAATATTTAAAAACACTCCTAAAACGTATAATTAAGCAGATTTCGATATATACAAAGAAATTTTAGATATCAGTAATGTTTGCAGAAGTAACTTTGATCCTAATAGTTACATACAAAAAACGCGATCTGACAAATATAAATCTTTTATTGCTCTCATATATTTTGTATAGCCTGGGTATTTAGAAACACCAAAGAGATTCAAAAAAACCTTAAGAAAATAAATGTTTAAAGAAGTCAACAATCATCATACCGAATATGTTTATTAAGATAATGCAAACGAATTATTTGACAGGTTGAAGTTGTTAGTGGCATCTAAAATAGCAGGCCATACAGCTCACACAAACGAAATTGTCTTTATTATAGAAAAACTACAGAAAGCGCCAATAATTAAATATGACAATGACTTTAGACAAATTTGGTCGCCACATAATTAAACATATTCAAATAACTGTTGAAAAAGTACTAGACGATACTCATAAAACAATAGCTAATATATATGTTCTACAACCATATTTTGTTATTTCACACAAACAGACTTCTAGATAATAAATATCTGATATGGTCAGGCAAAAGTTCATATTCATTCCCATAGGAAAAAGCTTTAATTGATATATTATCTATAAATCTTGAATAATAAGTTATACTAAAGATAAATGGAAAATCTTATACAAGCAAGCAGGTTATTGTTATCTATGCATGGTTGTATATTAAAAATGTTGGTTAAAAACAACAACAACAACATATCTTTATTAAGACCACATTCTTGATTTATGTTAATTACATTACATTACGTTATGCGTCTTATGTCTTGCACCTTGTCGTCACAAATGCCGTTGCATTTTCTTCGATCGTGCGCTAACATCTCCTTCTTGCATTTTCTTTGTTAGGCGCGCGTCATATGATTGTTCATAAATTACAGTTACTGATTGTCGACTTAAGTTAGGAGACAAGATATCGTTTGAAGTACGCGGTCACGAAACTACTACAAAATATTTCAAAACGTTATATGTAAAAATAATAGTTAAATGTCCTATCAAATTAAGAAGTGATTCAGTGTAAGAATGCTGTATGTAAACGGGATAGGCATTGATGAATTTTACAACAGCTAAATAGAAGAAACAGTATTGCATAAACAACAACAAATCAAACTCAAACAGAAACCGATCGTACACAAAAAGATTCTTACCTCCTCCAAGCGCCGAAACCTCAGCCAAGACTAGCTGATTAAAGTTAAAGCGTTGATCGAGCAGTATCAAGATGTGTTTACGTTGGAAAGTGGTTTCAAAACAAGAACTGACGCAGTAACACCAGAGACCTATTATACGACAACATCTACGCCGGCTTCCTTTGGCAAAATTAAAAAAAGCGAAACAAATAATTATGCATATGAAAATAGAAAGTGTGATTAAACCTTAAAATAAATGTCTATGAGGGTCCCCGGTAGTATTACTAAGGAAGAAAAATGAATGAACGAGGTTTTACGTGGACTACAGACAGCTTAACGAAGTGAATAAAAAAAGACAGTTATCTTTTACTAAGAATTGATGATACTCTAGACATCTTTTCAGGATCCCATTGGTTTTCCATGTTGGGTTTGAAGAGTGGTTACTGGCAGGTAGAATTAGAACCTAAAAATCATAGAAAGACGTATTTTACAATTGAAACTGGATTATGTCAGTCCACTATGATGCCTTTCGGTTTGTGTAACGGTCTAGGAACATTCGAATGTTTGATGGAGACCATCTTGCGAAGACTGTCTTAGAAGACGTACTTGGCTTATCTAGATGACGTCACTGCGGTTGTAAGATCGTTTGAAAAACATTTGAACAACCTAAAGGGAGTGTTGCAACGACTACTTAAGAAAAAACTAAAACTAAACTCAACGAAATGCCACGTATTTAAGAAAAAATGCAATACCTTGGCCACGTTGTATCTTGGAATGAAGTAAAGGCTGATCCAGCAAAGTTCGAGCAGTACAAGCATGATCAAAACAAATCTACAAACATCAAATTTGTAGTTTTCTTGGGTTGTGTACTTATTATAATCAATTTGTACTCGAAAAAGAATGCTTACAAGTTGATTTTTTTTTATTTAAGTTCTTTAAACTTTTAATTAATTTTTTTAAATGTATTACTTATTTATTTTAATTTACATCGTTTTTTATTGATTTTAGTTATTATTTTAATCGTTATTATATAAATTTACAGGGTGACCCAAAATGATTGAAGTTAAGTTACTTTTCTCATTAGAAAAAACTTATTAAGCGCAATCTCTAGTCTAAATTTTTTTATTTTTTGAATTTTTTTAATTGGTTTAAGTAAAGCAAAAACATGTTAAGAATAATGCCTGTCATCATCCATTGTTGAAAAAAAAATTTAATGCTCGTAAAAAACGAAATTTTGAAGCAAATCTGAGCTTTTCTAAACGACAAATTAAATTTCAGAGCGAGTTTGCCCTATTTTATTCATCACCGACGTTACGAATTTACACTGCATAATTTTTTTTAAATAAGATGCATATAGAGTTAATTGGTACTTTGAAGCAAATATTGAACATATATTGCCTGTGTAGTAAATACATTGTAAAACTTTAAATGCGTTTCTCTCGAAACCATATTTTTAAAAACGGCAAGCAGTAGAACTCGAGTAATTTTTATCCAATTGACTTGAAATTTTGGTTGTAGCTTCTTAGATAGATTATCTACAGAAGTACACACGATTTTTAAGTTTTATAAAGAATTACGATATTTATAGACAAATAAAGACCGATTTGTTAGTCGAAAAATCGACTTTTCTTTTCAAACTGCCCCCGAGTTTCCAAAAAATCATTATTTTTGTATATCCACATGTACTTCTGTAGTTATACCCGAGTACATCAGAAAAAAATGTCTATTGTTTTAGAGACGTTAGTTTGAGACTTGTGGATCTAGCCACGAGATGTCTAAAAAATCAACCTTTTTTTATGCATTGTTAAGCCGCCATTTTGTCATAAAAACTAAAAAAATTTTTTTCTTTGGACATCAAGATGAGTGTAATGAACCCTCAAAACTTCAAACTGATGTAATCATTAATAACATCACAAAAATATCGAAAAAATCTCATTTTTTGATTCAGACCAGGTATTACCTCTTAAACTTTGTTATCTTAATTCGGTGGCAGTGTATTTAACGGTAAATAAATGTAATTATTAAGGGTTTCCGTCCTGTAATCCTTTATAATCTGAAGTGTGATTTTAAAGAGGTCTTAAAAATTTTTGATAGAAACCACCCAAGATATTTTAGAAAGAACGGGTTAGCCAAACTACTTTATTGTTAACTATAGTTTTATTCTATCTATTCAAGTTACTTTAATCTAATCATCTAGTAATTTTAAATGCATGATTTTTATTAAAGAAATGAATAAATAGTCTGCACTTTATAAGCGTGCCAATAACCCGTACGTTAATATGTAATTTAACACCGAAAGAAAAAATAGACGTTGCCACCTTTACCTCCTCCCGAAACCTTGAACTAACTCGATCTTACGACCGAATATGATCTTAGACGAAATTCAAATTAGAAAAATTGCAGGCGTACCCGAGCTTCCACAAACGCACCCGAAATTCAAATTAAAAAAAAAACAAAATACTTTAGGAAAGAACGGTATTAAAATGTATATAAAGTAGTTAGGCTTTGATGAAACTTACAACAGCTGGATAAATAAAAACAGTATTGCATAAATAACAATAAATCAAATCAAAATACAAAAAAATACACGAAAATAATATAACATTCATTTCAAATCGATATTTTATAATCTTTTCCTCCCTCCCTTACTATCACCGACTTCCTAATATGTTTACTAATGTATGATAAAACCTATAATAGTAAAATAAAAAATGTATCATTATTTCCAACATTTATTGTTCATTTCAGCTTGATATTTTTTAAATCTCTACACAACTCATAGATTTTTAACTCTAGTTGAATATTTTTCTTAGTCGCACTCATTGTTGTTTCATTATTGAATAAATTCAATATTTGTTGTTTTACTAAAAACTTCGGGGCTAACGCGATAGATGTCTTTTCCCGAACTAATCACGATATTAATTTTGTTTATATCTTCAATCGTAAACTTGTTGATAAATCTTTGTGAAGAGAGACTTTAAAATCATGATAGTTCACAATCACTTGCTCCCGAAATGGTAAATTTTACTAAAACGCTTAATTTTATACTAATAGTCTATTAATAGACTTCTTGCACTCACATAAGTAATGCTGTAAATTATATAGAAATTGTTCAATAATGAACAGACAAAAGTTATTTTTATTAGAGATGACAAATATTTTCAAGCGTAATAAATCATTTCATGGGTATTTAAGAAGGATTTAGTATAATTTTATATCTGAAACACATTATAATACAAATATAAATAATGTAATCAAAAGCACAGAATTGCAAAATTAATAATGTCATTGGAATGTATACAACTGCAACACAAAAGTAGGTGAATAAATTGTCAAATAAGCACATTCTTTGTAATGTCTGCAACTATAACATTGAGAAAAATGTAAGTGAAGACACAGTATTTCAATGTAATAGTAAGCATTTTTTGTATACAAATACTTATAATTAATGTTAAAAATAAAGCAGTAATTTTTTTTTCTTTACGTAAATTACATAATTATAGTAATTTACAAAACCGAAATTTTACTGGACACTGGATTTATATATAATATTGTATATAATTAGATACATATTACATATATATTTATTAATATTATTTAGATACATACAAATAGATAAAAAATATCAATGGAAATTCATTTATTTATATTAACTTATATAGATAATTTGTACTGCACGTAAGGGATGAGAGTTATTACCAAACTAATAGTGAACCATCAAAAAACGTTAACTTTATATACACACAATAGTATCTATACCAAAATATATTTTACGATCGCACACCATAACTACAATCTTTATCGACTGACCTACATCCGAGCGTACCCGAAACGAAATGATTTTTACGATACTTTACGATTCCCCCACCACAATACGATGTATCCCGACTTACCAAATCCGAATGCAACTCGAGCATATCCGAAACGAAACGATAGCAACGAAACTTCACGATCTCCTACCGATCTTACCCGAGTGAGCCAGAACCGGCCTCACTATACTACTTAAGTTTTCTGCTGTTTAATTCGGGAACTACCCAAAACGCCGAATGCCCAAAATGCCGACTCGATATTTCGTCCAAAATGCCGACTCCCATTCCGCCGACCACGTCCAAAACGCCGAACCGCGTATATGACCAAAACGCCGACTCGTGTCCATAATGCCGACAGACGCAAAATGACGTCACATTGTAAGTAAGCATAGCGTCGGAGCCGAATACGAATCGACACTTGTTTTTAGTACAAAACGTTGTCTTCTCAACATTTCGGCAAAATGTCCACGACCGCACCTATAAGATTGGTCCAAAATGCCGAATAGTCGGCGTTTTGGCAAGATCCTACAATACCGTAATACCGACATAACATATACCGAAATTTCTTATGGGTGTTTGTGGGTTCCCGTTTTTGTATTTGTTTATTTGATTAATTTTTTGTGTTACCTACTTAGTGTTATAAGCGTTATAACACCAAAATGTATTTCCTTAACTCGTGATTAACTATTTGTTTGTAATTGATTTAATGTTTTAATAAATTCATTATAGAATGATGTATACTATTAGATGGAACACTTCATATTCATAATGCTATTATTAATATATTTTTTTTTAATTTCTTGGCAGGTATTTTTTAAATTTTAACTTAGAGACTGATGACACATTAGAAATTACTTGTAATTATTTTTAAACACATAAAAATTACTTTGTTACCTTTGGTGAAATAAATATCTTTTTGCTAAGTAATTGAAAAAGCAGTTAAACTGAAGGAGAAACATACACATTTAAAAACTATTTACATATATTGTTAAAATGTGGAAACATTTTACAAACATTGTTTTGATAATTTACTACGCCGTATAAAAGTATTAGATTACATAAATTACTTAATTTTCTTGTTTTTATATACGATATTTTACTGTTTTCAGGTATAAATGTGATGTATTTGAAATTATAATTTAAAACACATAAGAAATTTATTCCTAATACTACTCAGAGTTGGGTAAAACTTCAATTTGAGGAGAAATTATGATTAAAATTTGATCACAACTAAATCAATTACGGTCACTTGCACCGATATTTTAATGTTATTTAGTGGTAAGTTACATTTAATTGCCATAAAAACAATTGTTACAAAAATTAATTAATCTGATAAATATAACTTAAAAATTTCGTTGATGAAAGCCGTTAATCATTAGTATGTACTCAACTAATGCTCAACTATGATACCACTACGTACAATAACAATTAAAAAACGACTTATGTAATTACAATTTTAATGTATTCTTGTACACGAATTCTGCCTAACAGGTAGACATAATAATCTACATTATCAAATCTTATTACTTCAACCGTTTCTGGTATGCCTCCTAATCTTTGACTCTCCTCGCAACACTCATCGCATAAACCAAAACAAGGCAACAATACTGTTGTTGGCTGTGTCGTTCGGCATACTACAATTGCATCCACGTATTTAGTTTACTTGCAACTGATGCAGTTATTTTAATAATCTTAATTAGTGCAAGACGTCTCAAAACTATAATATAGACGTTGGTATAGACGAATACAGGTAACATATTTTATTCGTAAGTTATGATTTCAGCACATTACTGATTCACATATATGATGTGATTACTCGTATCATAAACATAACAATACTTTAAGATAAGCTGAATATGATAGTCATTACAGTTGTAATTGTAAGAAAATCAGGAAAAACCCAAAAGTTAAAATACGTCTAAACGCAGTTGCTCGTAATTTCTAAAAAATTGCAATCAAAAAGTTTTAGAAAATTTATTACATAAATATAGAAGATGGTATACCTAATCTTTCTAAAGTTATAATTTTTTTTTTGTTAAAAAACGACTTACGTGATTACAATTCTAACATATTCTTGTATATGAATTCTAACTATAACATTATTAAATGCTTCTTCTACAGCCGTTGCTAGTATACCTCCTAATCTTGGACTCTCCTGGCAACACTCATCGCATAAACCTAAATTTTTCAATAGCAACAATACTGTTGTTTGGTAAATCATACATACTGCTTCAAAAGCATGTTGAAGAGCTTTCGACAGCTTCATCTTCTGTTTTTTCAAAAACTGTTACTTTAGTTGCGATATAATATGATGCCTTACTTGTCATGCACAAAATTGTTCAACGATGATATTTGTGTAATAGCAAAGGCTTCCACGGTCGGAGTCTATACTCAGATGAGAACGTCTTCCGGGTTTGACCGTGTGATTGTTGTAACTGAAGTTGCCAACGTTCTTCTCACATCCTCAACTCTCAGCATTGCATTCAACATTTAGAATCTATTAAACTTGAACTCTAGGATCTTCTTGTGAATTTTGATGTCACTTCACTCTTACCTTACCTTACCTAAATTTCTATTAAGGATTCGCTTATTATCATCAAACTGTTTCTTCCTCACCATGACAAACATGTGAGATTCTTTTCCTTCGCCTATTGTAGCTAATATTTTTATAGAATCTTTTGAAACAGTTGCTTTGCAATCAGCTATATTAAAACCTAAAGTCTGGTTTAGGAATGTTGATGACACGTTTAGTGTTTGGTCTCATGGTCGTCTCGAATTGTTTGAAAGTTTCTTGATCATCTAAACAACCAACACCCTGTTGTCAAATTTACTATGGAAATCGAAACTAATAGTTCTCTCTCATTTCTTGACGTTCTTGTGACTCGTAAACCCGACGGACTTCTGGGTCATTCTGTTTATCGTGAACCTACCCATGCAGATAGATACCTTCATGCTTTGTCTCATCATCATCCTGCTCAGAAACGTTCTGTTATCGAATCTTTGGTTCATCGCGCTTTTTCTATTTACCAACTTAAAAATCTAGATTCGAAACTCCTTCATCTTGCTAGAATTTTGTTGAACAATGGTTATATAAAGCAAAATATTCTAACAGTTATTAATCGTCGTCTACACCCATCTGCTCGAGTACTTAAAAACATTTCTACTTCCGAATTCAATCTGAAATTAGCATTTTTACTCTACATTCATAAGGTTACAGATCAAATAGAGATTTTTTTTTGATCGTGTGGTTTAGTCTACATTGGTAAAACCGGTTGTTCCGTCATTACACATATTTCAAAACATTATCGTTGTATCAGGAAAAGGCATATTTCTAAGTCTGCGGTTGCTGAACATCATTTTACTACAGGTCACAATATAGATTTTGATAACGTTTCGGTGATTACAAAATCTCCATTCTTTTTCAACAGAAAAATCCGAGAAAGCATAGAAATCATCAAACACCCCATTAACTTTAATCATGATCACGGGTTCGAGCTATCCTCTCTTTGGTTATCGGTCATTATTCCTTTATTGAAAACACGCACCTTTTCGATCACTTCTATGGTGTTTAGAATCTGGCTTGGTTCACAAGTTGATTACCTAACTCTTGAGAGGTTTTTAGTTAGATTTCGGTTGCTTGTTTGAGTTCTTCGATTTTCTCTCCCGCCCTGATAAAGCGCTTTACGAAAGTGGGCGGTACGTTGGCAACGTCGGTTACAACAATGACACGTTCCAAACCCGGAAGACGTTCTCATCTTAGTAGACAATATTGTATAACCCTATTGTATCAGTGTTGTAATGTACCTAGGTAAAAGCAGTGACAACTTCTCTATTAGATCATTTGATCAATGACAAAACAAAAGTTTTATTATTCATTTACAATAAATTAAGCTTATTCCAAAGATAAATATATTAACTTTACAATTGTAAATATAAATCTTTTATTAAGTAAGAATGCGTTCTTAAAGTTTTAATATTGAACCATTATTAGATAACTTTTTTTTAAATACTTGTATTCATGTACTTTTTGAATCTAGGAAAAAAAATCGAAAGAAAATTTGTAAAGTAAATCCCCCAAAAAAACCAGCAGGAAAAAACACCAGGAAACAAACACCCAGAAAAAAAATTTTTTTTTACTTATTTTCTTAATGTCGGTGACTACTAATAGTTCAGTATTGAATTAACAAATGTGTTTTATGTACAGTTTATTATCAGTTAAACAAATAGCGTACCCTAATTACACTTTTATAACGTATGTTAACATTATTTACTTTTTGGAAAATTAAGCCTAAATTATATTAAGTTATTGCCTGCTTGAGTAAAGCATGAACTTGATGATTAAATGCGTGAATATATCAAGGTATTTATTATTTATTGTGTAATTCATATAAGGTAATCTCAAAAATGTATTAAACTCTTTTTAATTGAAACATTGTTTTAGTTTTAAATGAAATGTTTTGAGATCTTTAATTTAAGAACATCGTTTTTGAAAGTAACTCGACTAATAAAAAATAAACTCGTTTGTTTGAATTAAAATGTTTAACGTTAGTACTTTATTGGATTATGTATTAAACTTTACAAATACTTTAAAAACGATTATGCTTAGACGAATTCCTGCTTACACATATCGTACCTATACTCATTTCAACAAAAATATAATTCTACATGAATAAATGTTAAAAAACATGATTTTTATTTAATTTTTTTAGATACTGCCATTTCAATTTCAAACAATAATTTGTTTTTGCAATTACGTTGTATTAATTAGACTATAATTAAGAAATACCGTTGATACATCAATCTATTCATAATCTGCAGCCAACTTTTTTTTAGTTGCTAAACTGAAGTTTGACCAAGGGTATAATGCATATTATTTTATTGCGATTTAGTTAGTTTTAACGGTTTTTTTGTAAAAACTATACTTTCTTCAAGATTTTTATGGAGGTTTTTTCGTAATTTTTTTTTCGGAGACTTTTTCCGGTCCGCTAATTTTTACGTGTACTACCTTGTATCGTTGACTGAAGAAATGTATTCTTCAGTCAACGCTTGTATCCTTTTAAATTATTTTAGGTACAAGATATTTTTATCAATGTTTTGTAAAAAAAAATTTATTATATTTCTTGCTACTATTTATAAAAGTGTTTAAGTGTTTGAAGTCACTTAAACTTAATTGAATTCTTTTAATAATTACTAAAATTTAAAAATGACAGAAATTCAATGTAGTAACTTTAGTAATTTTTATTATATAAGTTAAAGAACAACAATAAATATAATAGGTTTATTTAGAAGCATATAGTTATTTAAAATAAAATATTGTTCGAACTTATCTATAAAGTGTGTTAACTTAATTTTTCTATCTCCATTTTTAAAACTAATACACTGGTTACTAATCCTTTTTCCGACAACAAATAATAGAATAAATAAAAAAAATGACGAGGACGGAAATTTCCTGTACATGTGCAACAGTGAAAATAAGCAATGCAGTCTTATAAATAATAATAAATTAGGTCCAATAAACAATTGGTGCAATAAATAGTTTTTTTGGACAATACGTATAATACACATTTGGTATACACGCCCTGAGAATAAGAACATTTCATTTTGTAAAAGCATTCACTAACTAAACAAATAATTGAAAAGTTTGATTCTATCTACCAAAATGTAGAAAACCTATTAACAAAAAGGACAAAATTATTCAACATTAACACATAGATTTTTAATTACAAAAAAAAATTATTTGCAAACAAATTTTAAATTAACGTAGTAGCTTTGTTTACAATTAATATTTAATAAAATTACTTTTAAAAAAATGAAAATTGAACAGAAGAATAAGTTTTTCATAGATAAGGAAAACGTAACGAATGTGCTTTTTCATCTTGATTTTTATTGTTAAAATTATAACAGATTAAAAATATATCTTAAATTTGTTATTTAAATTTATTAACAAATTGCTGCATACAAATATATTATCGTAACACAATTTAATAAAAAGAAAAGTTTAATAAAAAAAATAATTTTTCTACTAAATAACATTATAAATAACTTGAATGTAGTTTTCAGTTCTTTTTTTATTAACAAATATTTTATTATAAGATTTTTGTTTGTTTAATATATTTATTTTAAATAATTCTAAATTTAATGTTCAAAAGCACTTGTATCTGTATCAAGGTACATATATGTAAAATTAAAAGTGCCTATTACAACACTGGTGTACCTACACCAAATTCTTGCGGATTATTAATTTATATTGAGGTACTACTACGAAGGCATTGCAAACTTTTTATGCTATCGAATGCAGTATACATTTGCATTACAGAAGAAAGTGTACCGCCTATAATAAATAGTTCTATTTGTGTACGTGGAGGCACAATTTGTGTTACCAGACGTGACAATAAAGTTTGACGCCGATTCTAATGGGCATTTGCAAACATTTGGCATGCACATCCTAAGGATAAAAGCGGTTTAAATTAACAAAGCTTCAAATAATACTCAAACAAGCATAATCTCAAATAAAAATATCCGAAAAACGATGTACTAGCTTTGTGTATTTTTCAATACAAAGCTTTTGTTTAGTGGTATGTGCACGTATGTGTACTCGAAAAAGACTATTAAATTAAGTAAAGTTTCTGAATATAACAAGATATTTATGATACAGGGACCGAATTAACATCACGGGAAAAATTACACAATAAATAATTAATACATTAATATATTAACGAATTCAACCATGAAGTTTATGTTTTACTCAAGCAAGCAATATATTTATAGTTAATGTTACCGGTTTTTTTTCGTCATTATTTTTTTCTAGACAACTGCAAGTATGTTCCCAGTGTCGACGTGAAACTTTCCTTTTCATTAAATGTACTAACTGATCAAAGATTTTTCTTACGGAAGAAAACTTATAGACAATTATATAATGATAAACTACCATCAGAATAATTGTACTTAATAATTACGTACCCATTTGTACTATTTTAAAACATGTATCATATGTTTTTATTCTTTCTTATGTTCACTTAAATCTTTTATATTTTTATCTATACTAGCAGAATATACAAATACCAACTTTTATTATTTTTATACTTTTTTTATACTGCAATTTTCTTAGTTTTTTAATGCAATTTTAAAAAATGTTATATACAATTTATTGCGCAATTTTTGAATATTTTTACTGCAACAACTTTCGTTCTTTAAGCATGAGTTAACAAAATAAGTACGATATTACAAATCGTCGCATCTGTTAAAAGTATTTAGAGATAAAGATTTATATTTTTTTTAAGTTTTTTGGTATTGTTATAACAGTAAGTAGCACAAAAAATTAATCTAATAAACAAATCAAAACACTATGCTGTCGGTATTGTGGTATTGTGGGATCTGCCCAAAACGCCGACTAGTCGGCATTTTGGACCAATCTTATAAGTGCGGTCGTGGACATTTTGCCGAAATGTTGAGAAGACAACGTTTTGTACTAAAAACAAGTATCGATTCGTATTCGGCTCCGACGCTATGCTTACTTACAATGTGACGTCATTTTGCGTCTGTCGCAGTGTTGCCGATTTGCGGATAATTATCCGATTTGTGGATATTCTAAGTGCTCGCGGATAATTTTCTAACCCTGTCATAAAACGGAATATTTACGGATATTTTTATTAAAAAAATATAGCGCCAAATTGTAAAAGCAAATAAACAAAGATAACAATTTTAGAACCGGTTATCTCGTTGTAAATAGGTCAATGGCAACACCATTAATTTTTTGCAGCGCAACACTGGCAACACATTCTTATCTATACCCAACACACTTAAACGCAACCGAATTTGCAACTGAACGCTTTGCAGAACGCCATATTTGAACACCTCGTGCCTTTAACGAACCATTGTATAAATTATTTAAAAGTAAAAGTATAAATTGTGACCATCGTGACCATTGCACTTGTGACCGTATTATTGGATCAACTACGAAGACGTGTTATTGCAACCTATAGTGTTTTTGTATTGAGTGATTTGATGTGTTATTTATAGCAAACAGAACATGAATAAATGGTTGTTAAAGGTAACTTATAGGATAAAATAAATCTGTTTCATTATACGATAATTATACCCACACTTGTTACTGCATTCTTGATTATTACAGAATTCGACAACTCTGCTTACGACATCCAAATCTACATTGAACGATCCAAACAAAGAAGATGTAAATGTTAAATTTACTCAGATACACCAGAATAACTCATGCTTTTCGCAGGTAAATTGGTTAAATACCTACTATTTTAAACTAATAAAAAAATTCTCAACTGTTTAGAACCGAAAAAGGCAAATTAGTGAAGAAGAATCAGATGGGGACACTGATATTAGTAGCGCTTCTAGACAAACAATAGATAAACAGAAGAAGAAATCCAAATTTAGCAGTAATTGGCTACAAAACAAAGAATTCAAAGAATGGATTGCTAAATCTCCAAAGACGTCAAAAATTGGTAACGACTTAGCATATTGTGAAGTGTGTAACTGTGACATTATTGTACATAAAAGTGCATTGCTAAAACATTCGACTAGTGAAAAACACAAGTTTAATTTTAAACAAATACAAAACAATCAAAAAGTTGCAGACATATACAAAACCAGTACGTTAGATAAGAACATAAGAAATGCAGAAATTAAATTATCTGCCTTATTAGCCACTAATAATCTTCCATTTCTTTTAATGGACACGTTGTGTCCATTATTATCAAACATATTTCCTGACTCTCAAATTGCAAAAAATTTAAACATTAAAAGAACTAAGGCCACTGCAGTTATTAAAGATAACTTGGGCATGTATTTTATAAATACTTTGACGCCAAAATTAAAAACAGCAGGCTGTTTTTTTTCTATAGTAATAGATGAGACAATTGATATTTCAGTTAAAAAACAATGCGCCTTTACCGTAATTTATTTTGACAATGAGAAAAACAATGTAGAAACAAAGTTTTTTGATATAGTTGAAACTGAAGGTGCCAATGCAAATGATTTGTTTGCCACATTAAAATTCGTTATCGATTCGAAAAAAAATCCAATAACAAATTTAGTTGGATTCTCTTCCGATACAACCAATGTGTTAGTAGGCGAATATCATTCTGTATTTTCTATATTAAAAAAAGAAAATCCCAATATTGTATGTGTAAAATGTTCCTGCCATATGATTCATCTTGCTGCTTCTAAAGGATGTTTAAAATTACCCAGATCAGTTGAAGACTTGTTAAGAAACATTGGTAGCCATTTTAACAGAAGTGCAATTAGAACAGAAAAGTTTAAACAATTTCAAATTTTTTTTCAAAAAAAAATACATAAAATTCTTTTACCAGCAGCAACACGATGGCTATCACTAAAAGCCTGTGTTGATCGTGTTTTAGAACAATTTCAACCTTTAAAAGCTTATGTTACAGAAGT
This sequence comes from Aquatica leii, assembly GCA_035610365.1. Lineage (NCBI taxonomy): Eukaryota > Metazoa > Arthropoda > Insecta > Coleoptera > Lampyridae > Aquatica > Aquatica leii. The sequence continues at coordinate 124,998,616 of CM069432.1, forward strand.
TATTTTTGATGATCCTTCTGTAACTACTAAAAATATGTTATCTACAATGATAGCTAATGGCGACAGCATGCTCTTTTGGATTTTAAAAAATTAAATTTAATTGGTATCGAAGATTCAAATGAATACTGGAAAAAAATTTTTGATTTAAAAAATACAGGCAACAATGAAATTTTCCCAAACTTGAAAATAGTTGTTTCTCTTTTATTGATATTACCCTATTCAAATGCATCAGTAGAACGTATTTTTAGTGACTTATTTAACATCAAATCTGACAAACGGAACTTATTACAAACATCTACATTAAAAGCTATCTTAGCTACTAAACAAGGCATTGAAAGTGAAGGAGGTTGTGTTAAATTTACACCAAATCGAGAAATGCTCAATAAGAAAATTTGGGAAACAGACAATAATACTAATCAAAAATAAAAATATGTTCTAATGTAATTTCTAAATTTTATATTAAGTACGTAACTAATAATGTATGTGATTTGTAGTTTTTTAATGAAGAGTTATTAACAAAAATGTGTTTTTTATTATTTAAGAGTTTTCCACTTGAATTAATAAGTTTATAGTTTATAATAGTATATAATATGCTGAGATTGGGAAGAATATCATTAAGGACCAAGCAACGATAGATTATATTCTGAGGTGTATAGTATAATATTACATTTTCTTTTTACTAGCTAGTAGCGCTGACTATTACTACCTTACTAAATTCTATTTAAAATTCATTTCTGAATTAATAAGTATTCCAAAATAGTATAATACTGATTACTAATACAAATAATAAGTAGTCTAAATGTTATAGTTCATATATAAATCTGTATTTTATTTAATTATCGTTAATAAAACGCGTAAAAGTAAGTAATTTGTACGAATAAGTCAAATTTCATTATTATTATTAGAGAACGTAAACTTCAGAATAATGAGCGGTTTATAAATAGTGACAGAAATATATAGTGTACGCATGTAATTATTGGTTTTATTAATTAATTTACACAGTTATCATGAATTATAACAGATGGCGCTCTCAGCGGATAATCGCGGATATTTTCGAAGTACTGTGTGGATATTTTTAATTTGCGAGATTGGCATCACTGGTCTGTCGGCATTATGGACACGAGTCGGCGTTTTGGTCATATACGCGGTTCGGCGTTTTGGACGTGGTCGGCGGAATGGGAGTCGGCGTTTTGGACGAAATATCGAGTCGGCGTTTTGGGCATTCGGCGTTTTGGGCATTCGGCGTTTTGTCCTAGACCCTTTAATTCATAGGCTTTTAAGCAATGATTTACTTGAGCTCTCGTAATTACTACTATATATGTATATAATATTTTTATCAAGAAAAGTACCATTTTTAAAGTACATACATCTACTTTGTGGTTTTTTCTATTGTTTTTTTTATTCAGTAAGGATACTTAACATACTCCTCTGCGACTTGACGTAATGAATAAAAATAACTTTATCAAATAAAATACAAATTATCATTACATAAAACTATACAGTCGAACTCCTATATAGTGATGTTCAAAATTCCCTTCAAAAACATCATTATATAGAAACTTCGTTGTATAGAATTTATACATAAAAAATATGTAAAACACAAATTTAAACGTACATAAGAAATATTAATTATAAACAC